>JAJLZQ010000016.1:0-317446 GCA_030572255.1 Kodamaea fukazawae | reverse complement strand
CTGATCTGTCAGTTTTCCGGCCGGGAGGCCCGATACGGTAGCGTGTTTTTCCGGGGGAAGCAGTTAGCGAAGGGCACTTTTTTCTTGCACACACCACCAAGTCATTTGTGGAGACCGATGTATAGAGCCACAATCCAGCGAGCTATCAACATGAGCAGTGCCAGAAAGCTTTCCACGAAACCCATTGCGTCTGCCGGGTGCCTCATCATCGGCGATGAGGTGCTCAATGGCAAGATCCAGGACACCAACTCGCACACGTTTGCCAAGTTCTGCTTCCTGTTGTCCATCCCGCTCAAGCGTACGATCGTGTGTGGGGACGACAGCGAGGACATCAAGAAGTCGCTCGACTTCCTCATCAAGCAGGACAAGGTGGACTTCATCATCACGTCGGGCGGGTTGGGGCTGACCCACGACGACATCACGTACGAGGTGCTTGGCGAGTACTTTGGGTTGCCCTTGGAGCGGGACCCGGAGGTGGTGGCCCGCATGCAACGCATCAGGGGCCGCTACATCGAGTCCTTGAACAAGGACCAGTTGGACGCCTACTACCGCATGGCCACCATTCCCGCCGGGCCCAACGTCGACAGGCACTTCACCAACGACGACCTCTGGTTCCCCATCGTGGGCATCAACCAGCAGGTCTACGTGCTTCCGGGCATCCCAGGCTTGTTCACGGGCTTGTTGGAGGACCTTGCGCCCGTCATCAAGCTGAGGGTTGTCGACGACGGCGTGGTTTTGGAGAGACGCTACGTCAAAACCGTCTCCAACGAGTCCCAGTTTGCGCCCTACTTGGGCGCCTTGCAGAAGCTGGCCGACGCAAAGTACGGCAAGGGCGTCGTCAAGTTGGGCAGTTACCCCCATGTCGGCTGGGGCATCAACACTGTCAGTATTATTGTGGATCTGAACAAGGTATCGAGCCTGGAGTTGGATGCTTTGGTGGCTGACATTATTAAGAATGTTGAGGGTGATGCACAAGAGATTGATAAGGAAACAGAGGCTTCCTATTCCATTTCTCCTCCAAGTTCCCCATAGAAGACAACAGAGGAGAGTTGAACAGGGAGTGCAGGAGAGAAGACAAGAGAGGTTGAGAAGAGAGATTGCTGATTAGAACTGTTGGTGTATTAGAAGAGAGATGTTTGATCAGAAATGTGATGGTTTATTAGAACTGAGATGTTTGATCAGAAATGTGATGGTTTATTAGAACTGAGATGGTTTATTGGAACTGAGATGTTTGATCAGAAATGTGATGGTTTATTAGAACTGAGATGGTTTATTGGAACTGAGATGTTTGATCAGAAATGTGATGGTTTATTAGAACTGAGATGGTTTATTGGAACTGAGATGTTTGATCAGAAATGTGATGGTTTATTAGAACTGAGATGGTTTATTGGAACTGAGATGGTTGATTGGAAATGAGGTAGTTTATTGGAACAGAGTTGATTGTTTAGAGATGGTGGATTAGACTTGGTTGATTAGAAATGGTTAAGTAAGAACCGAAAGCAAGTTGATCCAAGAACAGAGCAGAAGGCGGGCACAGAAGACCACCCGAACAGAAGAATATAATTAACCCAACTGACAACAACCAAAACTAGTCAAATTTCACTCTTCTACCTCACAATAAATCAAACCTGTCAAACCTAACCAAACTAGTCAAATCTCTCTCTCAGATTATCACATCTCTTCAAAATCACCTCAAAATATGTCAAAACCAGTCATACCTAACTCACAACTAACCAAACTAGTCAAATTTCACTCACACATCTTCAAAACCAGTCAAACTCGCAACTAATCAAACCAGTCTAACCCAACTCACAAGTCAACCCAACTCAAAAGTCAACCCAACTCAAAAGTCAACCCAACTCAAAAGTCAAATCTAACTCACAAGTTAAACCCAACTCAAGTCAAACCCAACTCAAGTCAAACCTAACTCACAAGTCAAACCAAACACAAGTCAACCCCAACTCACAAGTCAACCCTAACTCACAAGTCAAACCTAATCAGTCTTACTCTACTCGCCCACCTACATCAATAAATACTATTTATATTATCTGTATTTCATGCCGTGTCGACCTACAACTTCTGAGAGAGCAATTGGGTGACTTCCTCGACAGCAGCAGGAATGCCTTCTGGCTTGTCACCCATACCCTGGACAATGTTGCCCTTACCCCCGGCCTTACCGCCGATCTTGGCGCTGACAGCCTGGGCCAACTCGGTGGCGTTGACACCCTTGGCAATGGCTTCGTCCGAGATGAAGCACCCGTGAGCAACCTTGTCTGTGGTACCGGTGATCAAGTAGATGGACTTTGTCTTGTGGGATTTCTTGATCAAGTTGATGGCCTCGGTGATGGCCTTGGCGTTGGCGCTGATTGGAACGTGGCTCACCAAGAAGGGGCTCTCGGGCTTGCTTTCGTCCTTCAACCACTCGTTGACAACGTCCAACGTCTTCTTGGTTTCTTCCTTTTGGATGGCCTTGACCTGGTCCTTGATAGCCTTGTCCAACTTGTTGAACTTGTTGGTCAACTTTTGCTTGTCCAAGACGGAGATGGACAACTGCTTCAAGGCAACACCCAACTCCTTGGCCTTGGTTTCCTTGGCAGCGCCAAATGGCAACTTGTCGGCAGCGTCAATCTCGGCTTCAAACTCGTTGGCGATTCTTTGCACCTCGTGGGCGTCGTTGCCGGTGACAGCGACAATTCTTCTGATACCCTTGGCAATACCAGACTCTTCGATGATCACCAAGTCCTTGATTTCCCCAGTCTTGGCAACGTGGGTACCACCACAGAACTCAATGGAAACCTTGAGCCATTCCTTGTTTTCAGGGTCGGCAATCAAGTCGTCCACTGGAACACCAATGGAAACAACACGGACTGGGTCTGGGTAGGTTTCACCGAAAACAGCTCTCAACCCTTGGATGCTCTTGGCAGTGGCCAAGGCAACTTCCTTGGAGTACACCTGCTTGTTGGCCTTGATGTATTCGTTGGAGTACTCTTCAACCTTTGCGATTTCCTCTGGCTTAAGGGCTTGCTTGTGGGAAAAGTCAAATCTCAACTTTTCTTCAGCAACAAGGGAACCCTTTTGGTCAACGTTGTCGCCGAGAACCTCTCTCAAACCGTAGTTCAAAATGTGGGTACCGGTGTGGTTGTTTCTGATTGGCCATCTTCTCAACTCGTCGTAGGTGGCAATCACCTCGTCCTTGACACTGAGCGACCCCTCGGTCAAGAAACCAGTGTGCAACACGTAACCAGCATACACTTGGACGTTGGCAACGTTGAACTCGGACTTACCGTCGATAACCAACTTACCAGTGTCAAACTCTTGACCACCTTGTTCGGCGTAGAATGGGGTCTTGTCCAAAAGAATACCAACTTGCTTGGAAGCGTCGGAGATGGAGTCGACAAATCCAGAACCGTCGTAGATGGCAACAATCTTGGACTTTGTGTTTTCAAGACCGTACTTGAAGGAGTCGTCAGTCTTTGGAACAGCGTCGTTGGAGTCCAACTCAGACAAGGCGTGCACGTCCAACTTGACCAATTGCACACCAGCCTTGTTGCCACCGGCCTTGGAGGCTTCCTTGGACTCTTCTCTGGCCTTTTCGAAACCAGGTTCGTCAATCTTCAAGCCAGCTTCTTCAGCCATCAATCTGGTCAAATCAACTGGGAAACCGTAAGTGTCGTACAATCTCCACACATCCTTACCAGACAAGGTTTGTTCTGGGGTCTTGGAAGCAATGATGGCGTATTGCTCAAACAACTTTTCACCTCTGTCCAAGGTCTTGGCGAAACTCAACTCTTCTTCGTTCAAGATTTCCTTCAAGTCGGTGGCACCCTTGACGATTTCAGGGAAAATCTCCTTGTTGTGTTCAATCACAACATCAACCAATTGCAGGAAGAAGGATCCAATAGGGTAGTTGGCGTACTTTCTAACGTAACGGGCACCTCTTCTCAAGATTCTTCTCAAAACGTAACCTCTACCTTCGTTGTTTGGAACACCACCGTCACAGATGGCAAAAGTCAAGGTTCTGACGTGGTCGGCAATGACTCTGTAGGCGGTGTCGATACCGTCGACATCCTCAGCACCAAACTTACCAGCATAAGGTCTAACACCGGTGATTTCTCTGATCTTGTCAAAGATTGGTTGGAAAACGTCAGTGTCGTAGTTGGAGTACTTGTTTTGCAAGATGGAAACCAATCTTTCAAAACCCATACCGGTATCAATGTGCTTGGCAGGCAAGGATCTCAAGGATGCGTCTGGCTCTCTGTTGAATTGCATAAAGACAAGGTTCCAGATTTCCAAGACGTTAGGGTCGTCCATGTTCACCAAGTGGGCGGCGTTTCTGCCACCCTCTCTATCGTAGTGGATTTCCGAACATGGACCACAAGGACCTTGGTCACCCATTTCCCAGAAGTTGTCCTTGGCGTCACCAGGAAGAATGTGGTCGTCGGCAACACCGACAGCACGCCAGAGCTCCTTGGCTTCCAAGTCAGGCTCCAAGCCTTGCTTTTCGTCGCCTCCAAAGTAGGTGACGTACAATCTGTCCTTGTCCAAACCGTAGACCTCGGTCAACAATTCCCAAGACCAGGCAATAGCCTCCTTCTTGAAGTAGTTACCAAAGGACCAGTTTCCCAACATTTCGAAAAAGGTGTGGTGATAAGAGTCTCTTCCGACGTCTTCCAAATCGTTGTGCTTACCACCGGCTCTGATACACTTTTGGGAGTTGGCGGCTCTCTTCAAGGTGGCGAATTCCGACAGAGGGTCAACGGTACCCAAAAAGATGGGCTTGTACTGGTTCATCCCAGCGTTGGCAAACAAAAGGGTGGGATCATTGTGAGGAACAACACTGGACGAAGGAACAAACGTGTGTTCTTTGCCCTTGAAAAAGTCCAAAAAGGTGCTTCTGACCTTAGAGGCGGTCCAGCCAGTATGTGATGTAGACATTATACGTTTCAGATAAAAAGTCAATGGCTTTTTAAGCATACACTGTCTGCTGCTGAATTTGCTGGGGGAGCTCGTGAGTAAAAAAAAACGAAGAGGTCGTGTGAAAAAGGCGTGTCATAAACAAAGATGGAGAGGGAGTACGGAAGGCCCTGAAAAAGAGTCATTAGACGTGGGTTTTCTCAGGTTTGAGGGGGTAAGTAGGGTATAAGAATGGTGCTGATGGCAAATATCACCTAATATTGCAAGGTTTACTGGCGTGACACCGAGATATTGGGGACCCCTCTAGCCAACCGGAAATGTTCACATTCACGGCTGACTCATTCTCGAGGACCGTTGACTCTTAGAAGAGACCACGGATGAATGACGCGTAGTTTTGCAAGAAAGGGTAGGGGAAGAATGGAGGGACGAAAAGGGAAGATTCCCAGAAGAATTGGGCCTGATTTAGATACTAAATCTCATAACTCTTTATCTCGTACCTCTTCATTCATCTTATCGCTTCATCTACAGATGGACATGAAACACATTCAATATAAAACAAGGAGGGAAATAAAAGTAAACAGTTAACAGAAGGTTATTTTCTTATGTGCAATTGTCTGAAATGTGCATGGTCGTGGGCCAGGACGGTTGGGTCGACTGTTGGGTCGATGTTGGGGTCGACGGGCGGGTTTTGCATTCTCGAGGAGCCCGGGGTGGCCTCCATGGCTGCAATCACAGCAGCTTCCTGAACGGAGGGCGTGTGGTCGTCGTGGAGGCCGTGGTGGAGCTGCAGCAGCTGTTGGTGGTGATGTGGATGTAACTGCTGGTGGGCCAAGTGGACCATGTCGTTGAAGGGAGGCTGTTGCTGGGCAGCAGCAGCAGCGACGGCAGCGGCAGCCGCAACCGACTGGGAGTCACCAACCGAGCCGCCAGCGCCGTTGGAGGGAATGCCATTTGCACCCACCAAGCCGTTGGTCAAGCCAACGCTTCTGTGGAGCGGCTTCTCCACCAATGTTCTCAGCTTCAGCTTTCTCTTTTTGGAGCTGTAGGGCTCTGGAGGGTGGTTATGGATAGGCTCGATCATACGCAAGATCCACATCTCGCCCAGCATGGGGTCGGAGGCCAAATCGCCCGTCTTGTCATCAACGTCCCGCTTGATGCGCTTCTTGTCCTTCTCGCTGGGGTACAAGTTGGCCACCAAACGGAACCCACACTTGTTTCTCTTTGTGTAGGCGACTCTCTGTCTCTTTGTAGCGTCTTTGACGGTGGTTCTGAAGCTACCGGAGCGCTCACACTGGAAGTAGACGGCCTTGGGCTTGGACGAGTTGATGACAATCTTGCAGCGCTCCTCGATGGAGAGCACGTCCTTGACGTACTTGACGAGGTACTGCTTGCTGGGAAACGTCTTTATGATTTCGTTTTCTATGTATTTGGAGGTGAGGAGACCACCGGTGGTGTAGTCCTCGTCCAACTGGTGGTCGCCGTGCGCAGGGGGCGACGGCGGGATCATGGGGAGCTGGCCCTGCTGCTGGCTCTGGTGCTGGAGCTGCTGCTGGTGGAGCTGCTGCGCCTGGAGGTGGAGGTGTATCTGCTGCTGGTGCTGTTGGTGCTGTGCCTGTTGTGCCTGTTGCTGTGCCTGCTGGTACTGCTGCAACTGCTGTTGCTGGTGCAATTCCTGCTGCTGCAACTGCTGCTGTCTGCGCTGCAACTCGGCCCGGTGCTGCCTCTCTGCAGCTGCCTGGGCCGCCGTGCTCGCGTAGCTGTTGGAGTGGTGATGGCTGTGGAACAGGTTGGTTTCATCCCCAAGCCCGCCAGCGTAAACACCGCCATTCCCGCCTCCCGTCCCTGTCTCGTACTCGTGTGTACCCAGCGAGCTGCTACCATCGCCAGAATTCCCACTGCGTTCGTTCAATATATTCGAATTCGCCATCCTTCGTTAGTCCTTCTCTCTATCTGGGGCACAGGGTAACTAGGTTCCTTCCTGCACAGTCGAGTGTATATACACAGGTTTTTCGAAACATTGGATTTTGCTTTATATAAAGGAAAAGTGGGCGGCGAGGCTGTCCGGCCAGGCAAAAAAACCGGTAGGGGCACGTTCCTCTCTTTTTAGCTTCCGGTACCCTTTATGACGGAGTACGACCAACGGTTAGCAGACCACATCTCGCGGATCCAGCTGGAATCCACCCAGAAGGAGTTGCAATGGTACACGGGGTCGATTGTGATTCCCGAGTTGGACCAGATTGTCGAAACGCTTGAAATGTGCTCCAACTTGTTGCTCTACAACTCGCCCCAGCACCCAGACCCCAAGAACCGGATCGAGAGGGGCCCCCCAATTAAGCTCCCAGTGAGTTCGACTAAGTCGGAGGTGTTGAAGGGAATCTTGGTGAGGGACGGCGCATACATCACCCAGCTCTCAGTGCTGTTGAAGGAGCACAACTTCAACAAGATCTTGAACAAGTTGGTGATGAAACAGCCCATTTTGTTGAACCAAATCATAGTGGCCAAAAAGGCCATAGACAGTGCAGTGGCCACATTGACCAGCCTCAAGCAAGAGGCGGAGCAGATTCCAGACCTCAAAGCCAACTACTTTTGCTCGACCCTCCATGACATTCTCGACGATATTGGCACCGCCAAGAGCAGCTTGCAGCTCCCAACAGACCCCCAATTGGTGTTTCCCAGCAACGTCACGCCACGGGACTACTTTGAGCCCGAGTTGTCCAACATCGCCATCGACTTGTACATCAACCAGGCCGAGCTCTGCATTGACCTCAAGCACTTGTTGCGTGTCCTGGAGGCTCCCTGGGGTACCATTGACCACAGTGGCCGCAGCTACATTGACAGAATCAGAGACGAAATGAAGCTCCCCAGCAGCCACAGCACCATCTCCGGCCGCTCCCTGCCCGTGGCGCCCCTCAATGTCAACGAGATCGAGGACAGATTGAAGGAGTTGACCAAGGAAAGCACCCCAGATTTGTTTTCCAGTGTCATCAGCCATTTGACCAGACCAAAGTGGCAGCCTGTCGATTACATTACAAAGTGTGTCACCTACGATGGTGTTGTTGTTATGGTCAACAAGAAGATTGAGGTGTCGACCCCAGATCCTGTCTTGGTGAGTGCTTTCACAAAGTTGGACAGTTTGGAGTATTTGATTGGGAGTTTCATCGACAACTTGAACTGTTTAGTTGATGAGGGTGACTAGAAGGGTGAGGAAATGGGTGTAAGGTGTGCAAGTCCGACTGCGTTGGAACGTTAGCAGCCTTTCGCCTGGCAATACAATTTTATGTTTATGCCGGTAAACAATTTCACGACAGGCTCAGGCAAGCCTGAGAATAGCATTAGCATTGTACATATAGTTAAAATGGAGTAAGATAATTAGTAGGTTTCAAGTAAGGGTGTGGTCCGCAAGGATGAGTCGCCAGTGAACCGCTAGCGCCAGGGAACTCTTAGCGCCAGTGTACCGCCAGAATTAGCGAACCGCAAACAGTGTAACTGCCAGAATTAGCGAAGAAGTGCTTCTGGCGCCGTTAGGATTAGCGAGAAATTACGCACGTAACCTGACAGTTTGCCGCCATAATTTGCGGAACTTTACCAGGAGACCGCTAGCTTTTCTGCGTACCCCCACAAAAACTACCGAGCTCTCGCTAGATTGCCACCTCTTTCCGCACGAGAAATTCAATCCCAACCAAGAGTCCTATTTGCCACATGACACTTAACCTATCCAAAGTAAGTGAAACTTACTTCCAGAAACTCTTCCCACCACATGCATTTGTCGAATCCACATCCAAATCCAAAGTTCTTTTGGTAGATAAAAACACCACACCGATAATATCGCTTTCATACACACAATCGCAATTGCTTGCCAATGACGTTATCCTTGTGGAGACGATTGAGAAACAATCGACTCTCAACTCCATGAAGCACTTGGATTGCATAATCTACATCAAGCCCACTCGTGAGTCCATCAGCCACTTGATTGAAGAGGTGAGAAACCCCCACTACAACTCGTACCAATTGTACTTGAACAACCTCGTCAACAAGTCCCAATTGGAGAAGTTGGCAGAGGCAGATCAGTACGAAGTGATCACCAGCGTGATCGAGTTGTTCCAGGACTACCTCATCTTGAACGACAGTTTATTTATTACCGAATCTAAGGAGACAATTGAGGAGTGCCAGAACTTGCAGAGCTTGTTGTTGTCAATCAAAAAGTGCCCAGTGATCAAGTTCCAACTGTCCAACAAGAGATTGGCATCTGAGATCTTGTACAACATCAACCTCAACTCCAATAACAACTTGTTTGAGGACTTGAACTCCAAGCTGGACGCAGCCCCTATCTTGGTCTTGTTGGATAGAAGCTTTGATCCCTTGACCCCGTTGATGACCCCTTGGACGTACCAATCCATGATCCACGAGTTTATTGGAATAGCCAAGAACATCGTCAAAGTCCAAGATGAAACAATTGTGTTGTCGGATTCGGGTGATAAGTTTTTTACAGAATCAATGTACTTGAACTACGGTGACTTGACAGAAAAGTTTCAAAGACACGTTGAAAAGTACAAAGTTCAAACTAAACAATCCAGCATCGACAACATCAAAGACTTGACCGAATTGAAGAAGATATTGACCAAGTTCCCAGAATTCAAGAAACTCTCCAACAACATATTGAAGCATTTGAACTTGATCACCAGGTTGGACGAGGAAATCCAAAAGAACGATTTATGGAACATCGGGGAGTTGGAGCAGTCCTTGGCCTGCGATACTGACGCACAGGGTGTCTTGGTGCTGAAGATAAACGACGTCTTGGAGAACGTCAAGATCCCATTGCTGAATAAGATCAGGTTGATCTTGATCTTTTCCTTGAAGCATCCAAACTCGGGCGAGGTGGGCAAGTTCATTCAGAAGTTGAACAACGCACAATTCTCCTCGGTGCTGCCTACTTTGTCACAACTAGAACTCTTGAATAAGTTCCAACGACTCTACAAGATCCAGAAGACCCCACAAATCAACGACAAGTTCAACAAGGAAACCAGTCCTAATTTGGGGGACATTTTCAACAAGGATAAGTTCCATTCTTTATTTAACATTGGAGGTGACGAGCTGAAGAATGACAATGTCTACTTGCAGTACAGACCCAAGCTTGAGTTTATTCTTACCCAGATTATCAATGGTCACGACGCCAACCTCGAGGAAATGATTCCAAACGTGGTATCGCTGCAGTACGGAGGAAACAGTGGAGGTGTTCAGGATATCATTGTCTACATTAAGGGTGGAGTGACTTATGAAGAAGTCAGACTAGTGCATGAAATGAACCTGGTAAATGAAAAGGTGAACATCTTGATTGGGGGAGATGGCGTTGTGAACTCCAAGAAGTTTTTGGATGTTGTCACAGAGAGGGTATTGGAATAAACACAGGAGTGTCGCAGAGATAGTGAGGAAACACAAGAGTGTCACTGAGATAGTGTTGGAAACACATAGGAAATCTCAGAGAGAGTATTGGAAACACACTAGAGAAGAGTATTATGGGCTGAGGAGCTTTAAATGACTGAACATCCTGATTGTGTCAGCTCTACAATACAAGTAAACAGTGTTTAGTATATTATACGCCGGAATATTCATCGACGATAGTGTAGTAACTCTGAGGTGCCAGAAAATAGGTTCTGACATGTTCTGGATTGCGGTGGAGGGTCGTTCAATAGAGAGGATAACTCTATTGTCAAACAACTCCTCCCTGCCAGATTCGAGAGTGTCTGGTGTCAGTCGAACTTAGTCGAGCTTGTAGATCTTGACAGTCGAATATGTGATCTCTGGACTGTTACTTTAATACCACACGGGTCGATCACCGTATGCTTACCTCTTTCTCTGAAAGAATAGCAATTGTGGTACCAAGTGCTCATGGATAATGTGAAGTTAGGGTTTCTCATCTGTTCAATTCTCTATGGGGCATACTTTCCAAACTTCTGCTCCCAAGTCAAAATCTGTTCTGTGAGTGTCTCCATCAACTTCAAGTTCTCATTGTAGTTTTCCAACAACTTCACGCTATCTTCATCATTTGACGACTCTTCCTTAAAGTTGAACAATTCCACCTTGTTCAACTTCTCTTCTTCTAACTCAATTTGAGACCTTCCCAACCATTCCAAAATTGCTCCTGTTCTCTTTCTAAGCTCGTATATCGAAGATTTGTCACTGACATATCTTGGTTTCAGAGCCTGCACTATGAGTTGTTCTTTGGATAAGGAAGGATCATTCGACAGTGATGGGTTGTTTGAGTTATCATTCAGGGCGTTTTGGGACGGAGGAACAGACTTCTTCTTAGATCTCGACACTCTAGGTTTTGGCTTTGCACGCTTGGCGTCTTTATCTTCTGTGTCTTCTTCTATGGTTGACTTTTCTGGCTCGGACTCCTCCACCTTTTGCTTCTTGGATGAAGATTCGTCCGAGTCTTCGCCAGACCTCAACTTTCTCTTGGACGAATTGGAGTCGATGCTGAGATTGGCTGCATCTTCTTCGTTTTCCTCGGCTACGGAGGGTTGTTGTTGAAGCTGCTGCTGCTGTTGTTGCTCGAGCTTCTCTGACTTCAACTTGCTCTCCTCCAACAGGATGCCGGACTCCCTGGCACTTTCTCTGAGTGCCTTTTGTAGCTGTTCGTCAAAGTCGTAGTGTCTTCTTTCCTTTCTTGCTGGCTTTTCATTCTTCTTTGTTGATCTCGACCTGTTGTTTTTGGAGGACCCGTTGGGGGTCACCAGCTGGCCGGCGGCCAAGTCATCGATGGTCAATTTCTTTCTCTTCTCGTTGACAGGCTTGTAGAGGGTTCGAACGAGCTCCTGGTTCTCGTACAACAAGACGTGCAACTCGGGTTTGCAGAGCTCACACCAGTACTTATCGGGCACCTCGTCGTTGGTAAAGAGCCCAACACAGTACCCGTGCTGCCACACAGAGCACTTATCACATTGGATAAACAACCCTTGGTCTATTTTGATGTGGTACTCCTTCTGCAAGACCTCCAGGAGAGATGGAATCACCTGGCTGGCCTGTAGCTCGTCGTTGAGACAGACACACCGCGTTACTTCCTGTTCGTCGTCCTCTTCGTCCTCATCGTCGCCCTGAACAACGTCTTCTTCTTCAATGTCGTCTTCGTTCTGCTCTCGGTCGTCAAACGGCGGTTGGGACTGACCGTCCCCATAGTTGTTGAATGCTCTTCTGCCTGATCGACGGGACATGGGTGGAGGGTTGGCTATTTGGCTGTAAGTTTTTGTTGTTTGTGCACGTGAGGTGGGTCTCCGTGCCAGTTCCGGTCAAAAGGTGCACGTGCGCATCGACGGCGTGCCCGCCGCCCCCAATTCCGGGTCCTACGTTCCGATGGTTTCCCCAGATGCGGCAAGCCAGCAGCAACATGGGGCACACGCTGTTATCCCCACCGGAGCCAACCCCTCCATGGTAGTTTGAATTTGGAAAAAGGAATTCAGAGTCTTTCTCCCAATTAGTCAAGGGGAAATCACAGATCACCGCAATAGTCAGCCATGGCTCCTTTTAACCTTTTTCCCCTTTTTAGCCTTGCCCAAAAGCTAAAGCTAGACAAACTTTTCACGTTGTCATTGCCAGCAGCTGAGGGGTCTAGGCAACAATGAAAGAGGAAGGGATGAGGGTGACTTGTTACCACGGCAAAGTCGTCGCTCAGGCACCTCGTTTCGGCCGTTCAAGGACCCTTGTTGCCCACCAAAGGGTACACCAAGGTCAATGTAGAAATTTCCTAATTGGGCAACATCCCACCATGGCAAGAGATAAGATGTTTGAGATTGAGAGATGGGGGAGGGAGGGTCCCCGTCAGCAAGAAATCGTAGGTAGATGGACGATATGCCATCAGAAATGCTACAAATACTACCTGATAACATGTAGTTGATCGTTGGAGCAGATCCAAGTGATGATGACCATTTACCCCACATAGCAATACGAGCTTGCTCAGTCATTTGTGGAGTCAAGTTTGCTCTAGCGTTTACTTGTAACTTACTCCAATGGTTTACTTGTGAAGTCGAGCTTGCTAATAAACTTATTTGTAGAGTAGCTAAATCATATACTTGTCACTAACACCCACCTCATACTACACCGCTCAATAAATACCCATTTATTCATAAAGTGTTCCTAATTTCTAACAGATAAAGTATTGTTTCTATCGTAAATACCCCTGCACCTAACATATGGATCAAGCTTGATAGCGTTATAACTCAATTGGATGTTAAGATCGATCTTGTCCTGTAAATAATTGTCACTGACCATTGGACTAGTTGCTTCGATCCACTTGATTGTAGTTTCGATGAAACGCAAGAACAAGTGGTCACGCTCCTGAAGAAGTCTGTAGTAGGTATCGTCTTTCTGTCTTGGGGGTCTAACGTCGGAACGCTGAGGAGGAGGATAGGCGCTGTCAGCACCAGCTTGTCCGCCCATATCTTGAGGGATGAAGCGGGGCTCGACAAAGGCACTCAACTCCTTAAAGTTCTTGGTGAAGTGGATTTTGGAGGCGACAACAGGGTCCAACCAACCCTTGATGACGTTCCACACGGTGGAGAAGATCCAAGGGGCGTTGTAGATCAAAATGACCCCGAGACACTCTGGGTAATGGGCCTCGAAACAGTCGGCCAAAAACTTGATTGCGTGGTAGTCTGCGTTTTTCAAGGAGAAGCCGGTCAAGTCAAAGACCACGGAACAGCAGTCGACGGACTCGTTGACGTCTCTCAAAAAGAGTCTTGTGGATTCGATGCTGAAGACGGAGAATCTCTGGGTCTCCTCGATAGGCGAGTCTGAGCCAAAGTGCTTTCTTGCAATGAAGAAGAACAAGGGGTTTTTGTTCTTGTCGTGGCCGGCGATCCAGGACTTCTCTGTGGTGAAGTTCTTGATGAAGCCCTTGTTGGTACCGTTGACGTAGGAGGTGGCGTCGGCCTCGTTGAGCCACTCGTTGGGGGAGCACTCGTTGGCTCTCCAGTTGAGCGACTTCAAAAGCATGGCAAAGGCGTCTTCAGGGACCCACTTACGTGCTCTGACAAAGCGCAAGAAAAAGTTGTCCACCAAGTCGTTTCTGGTGGAGGTCCAGAAGGAGTGGTGGAGGGGCTTGGGCGAGTACTTGTCTGAGAAGCTGGTGATGTGGGTTTCTGGAGAGATGTTGTAGCTACCTCTGGCCTTGATAGGACCCGAACTCTGGGCCTTGGCGGGGGCAGCAGGCTTGCCGTAGTTGCCGTTGGGCTTGGAGATACGGCTCTGGTGGGGCTTGTTGTTGACAATGAACCTCTGTGGGTAGGCGATGGTGGTCTGGGCGGTGACAAAGGAGTCGATCGACAGGGTGTCATCATCGTCGTAGTCGTCGTCGTAGGAGCTTCCCGACACGCCTCCGGCCTGGACCTGGTTGTAGTAGTTGGAAAACACATAGGTGACCTCGTCCGAAGGGTGCTGGACAGGCGAGTAGCGCTCCATGGAGCTCTGCGACTGGATCTGCAACATTCTCTTGGAGTCTGGTGGCGCAGACACGGTGGTCTGGGCCACCTGCTTGGAGCGCCCAAACAACCCCCGCTTGGTCTTGGAGGCCAGCGAGACCCCAGTCTTGTTGGAGTTGCCAGACCCAATCGACGTGCGTGTGGCCGTTCTCGAGAGGTACCCCGATGGTGCCCCGACATTGTTGGGCTCAAAGTGGACCGTCAGTGTCGACGGAATGAAACACTGGGCGTACTGCAACTCGTTCAGCGGAATATTCACATTGTACCCCCAGTACTTCAACAAATACGCCCACGTCTGCTTGAACGCAATCTCCTGCTCCGCGTTGATCGATTGGACCCGTCCGGGACGGTAATTTACCTGGTCTCTAGATGGCATCGTGCTGTTGGAATTCGTGCCGATAGCTCTTGTTCCCTACTTTTTTTTCAATCGCGTGGAACTAAAGCAATTATATATTCCGACAAAAGTGGGGACTGTCGCTGCTTTCTTCATTTCCTGATTAGGAATGCGTTCAATTACAGTTTGATTTCATGTGCCAAACTTATCTTGGAATTGTTGGTTTGGGGCAAACAGGGCTACACCCTGGACAAAAGGGTGGCTACGGCCGGCATACTTTGGATATTACGCATACTATACATGTGGTGTGGCCCACTCGACTCTATATGGTTGCTGCAAGGCTGCTGCAAGGGGGATCTCTAGACATGCCCGATTCCAGGGCCCGCTGCTTGTCGCTGGGGCCTGCTGTATGCTCACATTGCTGGCCGTGCATATAGGCCTCGCTAAGTCACATGTATGCGGTGGAAGCTCATCTGGCAGGCGTCCCCACTCGTTATCACCTCAATGTGCGTTTTTCAGTGTCTGGGGAAATGGAGCTTTTTCGGTGGTTATGAGACTTTTTTGGGGCAATTTACCTGCGGCGAGGTCTTGGTTGGAGGATCCGGCGGGCTACGGGAGGAGTCTGCGAAGATCCAAAGCCTGGGGTAGGCGCAGAGGCCGACACGGCGCCTGCGGATGCACCGCCAGCACCAAAGATGCTCGAAGGGTCCGGCGTGCTCTCCTTGGAGCCTGTGAAGTTGAACTGTGGGGCGCTCGACGGCGTGGAGAAACCAAACCCATTGTTGGCCCCCATGCCGCTGCCATTCACGTTGAACGGGGTCTGCGGCTTGCCAAACACGCTGGCCGGGTCCGCGTTGGCGCCGCCAAAACCAAACCCGTTGGTGTTTGCGTTGGCACCGCCGTTCGTGCTACCTCCGAAACCTGCATGGCCGGGCGTCTGCCCAAATCCGCTGCCTCCACTAGCACCAAAACCTCCAAACCCACCGGCACCTGGTGCTCCGCTCTGTCCATTGACAAACCCACTGCCTGTTGCTCCGCTCTGCCCACTGCCAAACCCTGGAGCTCCGCTCTGCCCACTGCCGAACCCTCCACCGGCCCCGGGAGCACCCCCAAACCCTGCGGCCTGCGTGCTGCCCCCAAATCCTCCGCTCTGTGCATTTCCGAACCCAAACCCGCCGCTGCTGCTGCCGCTGCTCATCTGCAACGGGGTCGTCGACCTGGACCCACTAGCAACCGCCCCAACTCCCCCGCCAGACCCAAACTGGAACCCTCCGCTGGGTGCTGGCGTGCTTGTAGGTGTGGTTCCCTTAGCAAATGTGAAGCCACCACCATTACCACCACTTGTGGCTGGTGCAGAGATCCCAGGTGCAAACTGGAACCCTTTGCTTTCGGGCTTGGGCGTGAACGAAAACCCGTTACTGCCTTCGCTCTTGTTGGCCTCTTGTCCGAATGAGAATGCAGGCTTCGGAGTACCGTTGCCTGATGCACTGAAGGTGTTTGTGCTTGGCTGGCTGCCTCCAAACGTGAAACCTTGTTTTCTCTTGCGTTCAGATTCTTCTCTGTCATCAGATCCTGTGTTACTGGCCAGATCTTCCTTTTTACCAAATTGGAAGGACCCCCCGTTTGTGGGTGTTCCTTCCTTATTTCCAAAGGTGAATGCAGATTTGGGGGCTTCGGTTTTCCCAAACGAAAATCCGCTCGGAGCTAAGCTCCCTGGAGCCCCGGCTGCTGCTGCACCAGGTGTTTTTGCAGCCAGCCCGTCGCTGTCTTCCTTCTTTCCAAACGAAAAGCTGGGAGCTGCACTCTCCGGCTTGCTGCCAAAAGAAAAAGCAGGTGCAGGGGTGCTCGATCCTTCTTTGTCTTTGTTCCCAAAAGAAAATCCTGGGGCACCGTCTGTCTTCTTTTCGGTTGCGCCTGCCGATTCGTCGGCCTTCTTACCAAACGTGAATGCTGGTGCTGGTGTCGACACCGTGGTTGCCTTGTCTCCCTTGTCGCCAAATGTGAATGTAGAAGTGGTTGGAGTGGAGAGTGGTGCTGGTGCTGATGCTGCAGAGTCTTCCTTCTTCCCGAACGTGAGAGATGTCGTGGTGGTGCTGTTTTCGTCCTTCTTGCCAAACGAAAATGTAGGTGCTGGAGTGGAGGAATCATCCTTTTTGCCAAAACTGAAGGTTGGTGGAGCACTAGTGCCTGTTGCTGCATCGTCTTTCTTGTCTGCTGACACAGTGGTGGCTGAACCTGGGGCACCAGACTCATTCTTCTTCCCAAACGTGAATGCAGGAGTGCCTGTAGAAGCAGATGAAGCGTCTGGTTTACCAAATGAAAATGCTGGAGTGGTACCTGTGGTGGCTGGCTTGTCATCTTTCTTGCCAAATGTGAATGCAGGAGTAGCACTGGTTTGCTTTTCGTCTGTTTTGCCAAGTGAGAGTGCTGGGGTCGAAGCTGCTGGTTCCTTGGTGGTGCCAAAGGAGAAGGCAGGTGCAGGGGTCAATCCTGGCTCGCTCTTCTTTCCAAATTCAAACGAAGGAGCAGAAGTAGCTGGCTTTTCGGACTCGGACTCGGACTTCTTGCCGAAACTAAAAGTTGGGGCCCCAGTGGCACCAGACGACTCTGGTTTCTTACCAAAGCTAAATGTCGGTGCTGGAACCGAGGTTTCATCCTTCTTTCCAAACGAAAATGCAGGTGCTGTGTTCTCCTTCTTATCCAATGCTGATTCACTCTTACCTCCAAAAGAAAATGCTGGTGCTGCAGAAGATGCTGAGTCGCTCTTACCTCCTAAAGAAAGTGCTGGGACTGTAGAATCATCCTTCTTGCCAAAAGAAAACTTTGGTGCTTCGGTAGTTCCCTCCTTCTTTTCAAAACTAAAGGTAGGAGCCTTTTGTGATGCAGCATCACTGGAAGGTGCAACTGCAGGGGAACTCTTAGATTCTGGCTTGTCCTCTATTATGGACTTGATTTCGGCCTTGTTGATGTTGAATTGGAAACCACTGGATGGACCCGTTCCATTCTTCTTGGTGGTGTGCTCCTTGTTGTTAATGTCTTCCGACTTTTTAAGATATGAGCTGTCCAAGGTGACGTTCAACTTGGACACGGTCGTATCGTGGAATCTCTTGGTTGAGTGTCCTCCAAACTGGGAGTCAATGAGATCATCACTCTTTTCCACCTGTTTAGGAGAATCCTTGAATGCTGGCTTGGAAACATTGGCCAAATAACCGTTCAACTTGTTTTTGTCAGCTTCGGACTCAACCTCATAGTAGAATTCTCCACAAAAGGTCTTTCTCTTTTTCTTTGGTGCCGCAGCCTTTTGCTCTATGGCAAGACGCTTCCTGCTAAAGCTCAATTGTTTACCAAGGTACTCCACGTCGTGGGTCTGGGTGCATGTGTCAACCATTTTCTTGGATTTGCGGATGCTGGTGGTCTCTTGGGGATCAACCATGTATTTAATTCTGGACTGTAAAGCTTCGGAGGCTTCGATTGATCTTTTCAACTGGAGAAGGTGGTACCTTTCTCTGGGATCGATGTTGATGAATGGCGGTCTGACCAAGTTGCCTTCGCCGTCCTGGTACAATGGGGCAAACTCGTGCTCTATTATAATGTCCTGGTTGCCATCCACAGCCAACAAGTCTAGAGGTTGCTGTGGCGGAGAAAGGTGGCCGAGAACCGAGCTTGATTCCGATTGATCTATTATGGGCGAGCCCGCAATCGAGCTTTGTGCGGCCGGTTCGTCGATGGCCATCGTGTTAGCTACCCCAGACTTGATGATTCCGTTGCCGTACACTGTACTCATTCTTCTTTCTAAGTCATTGCTGAGCTCCTCTTTGGATGTTTGAATGTTGTTGTAGTAGGCATTGTAAACCCCTCCGTAGATGTCTCCCAAGGTGGAGGTACGGGGAATTGACACTGTACTTGGATGGCCCTGGATGGACATTCGTTTCTTCTTCAAGGATGAGAAGTCGTTCATCAATGGTTCTTCAGCTACAACAACTGATAAATCCGGAGACTCCTCTCTAATCTGTTGTTTTTCTTTCGTCTCTTGGGGTTTCGACTTGGAAAATATAGAAAACACGCTGGATATCCCGAAACCTGTTGTGGGTTTGGGTGATTGGGATCTGGGACTAAGGTTCTTGTTGCCCATGTTGTTGATGATTTTTTCGTTTTTGAGATGGCACTTGCGCGTAGAATATAGTCCCCCACGACTGCAACATGTTTTGGGGCCAAAGGGACAGTCTAAAAGAGATAGGGATGGAGAGAAAGTGTTATGATGTGTTGGTGTAGCGTATTGGTGTTGTGGTGGAGGTTGAAGACCAAAATAAGCTAAAATGGTGGAGAAAACTAGCGGTGTGATGGTTAGTGGATTCTCTCGGAGAGCTTGGTACGGCTGCCACAACAAAATGAACCTACCGAGTGGGGCTAGAAAGTGACTGAGAGAACAAAAGTTGGTGTGAACGAGTAAATTAGGTACCCCAAAGTGTAAGAAGGTTGTTTTTTGGAGGTTTTGGCTGTTAACGGTGGTTATTGAATACCTGTTGCAGCCACACTGGCAACCAACCTGGCAGCCACACTGAGTACTACTGCCTCGAAGCTTATCTCTAGGTGTTCCAGAACCAGCAGTCCTTCTCAAAATCCTGTTTAAATTGATTTTGGCGGAATCTGGGCTAGTGATGATTTGCAGCCAGCTGCAAAGGCCCCACTTGTTAATGCCGTTTTCACAAAGCCCAACGAGATGACGCTACCACCAGAGCATCCCCTCTACGTCACACTTTGCTTTTGGCGAAAAACATCTGTGGGAAGTCGTTTGTGCAGCTTCTCGATGCACTGCTCTGTCTGGCCATGTAGGTACCAAGGGTCCAACAAAAAGAACACACTTTTCCAGCATGCACATCAACTACAGTCCACACTAATCACTCCCTTCACTACTTTCCACAGTGCTGCAACGCCCATCTCGCCTACAGCTGCACATTTCGCTGAAACCCACCTAACATCCTCGGATGCAACCTTTTCGCAACCACAAACTCTGTCGCTTGCAAGCGACCAAGACACCGCCGGTTCAGGCCAGAAGTGCCCATCTAGCACACACTTGGCGTAGCGTTTCGGTTGCGACCCCGCTGTTTTTCTCTACACCTTCCATCTTCTTCTTCACCCTCAGTCTGCCCTTGTGCTTCTTTGCTCATCTCTTCTCATGGCCTGAGTTTGGTTTGTGGAACCAAGAATTCATTGCATTTCATGTTCCATAACAAACCCTAGTTCCAGCTCCGCCTAGTGGAATGCATGTGTGAGAGCCCCAGCACACTCCAGAAGCTCTCATTCAACCACCAGTATGTACACTCCCCCTTGTTTGATCCCACTCCCAGACATCTAGCAGAATGACGTCGACGCCGACGGGGTGCCTTCTAAGGGCCGGAGCGGCATACACGATGTCGCCACGTGACGTGTGACGGGCCACGGAGTCCAGGCTCGACGGAGCACGGTTCCAGGGCTGTAGACACACAGAGAAGTGCAAAAGTGTTGGTGGAAACTGGAGCAACTATGCGGTCCACCTGGTGCTAACGCCTACCGCTGTCAAACCTCATTTTAGTGGTGAATCACCCTCGAATGCCTGTGGTTGCCATGTCCGTAGCCTTATCTGTTCGTTTCAGCAACAACACGATTCCCAAAACGGCAATTTTTCTAGCTGGAGTAAGTGTAAGCACACATGGCCAGACATGGACAACGTCGACGGCAACAGGTCAAAGTAGGATGGTCGGAGGTGCCGGGGAGTCTCGACCTTCTCCAAGGCATCAAGGCCGCCGGAAATCGAAGGCCATCTTTGAGGGACCTCGGAGAAAGGGCCCTATTTTTTGTGACATTCGGCCAATGAGTCAGTGAAAAATTTCGGAGCGAGTATATATAAAAGATTTCTCTTTAGTACCAGTTGCCAAAACTCGACAAGCACAAGAATGAACACACCTATCCCAGAAGAATACGATGACACCAGAATCTTGGGCTACGACCCTTTGATCTCGCCTAGCTTGTTGCAAAGTCAAATCAGAGCCACCTCTGCGTCGCTCGACGTTGTGATCAGAGGCCGTATCGAGTCGTCTAGAATCATCACCGGAAAGGACGACAGGGCCTTGGTGATTGTCGGACCATGTTCTATCCACGACACCGACGCCGCCATGGAGTACGCACACCGTTTGAAGAAGTTGGCTGTTGAGTTGGAAAAGGACTTGTGCATTGTCATGAGAGCCTACTTGGAGAAGCCTAGAACCACCGTTGGGTGGAAGGGTTTGATCAACGATCCCCACGTTGACAACACCTTTGACATCAACACCGGGTTGGCTGTCTCGCGTCAGTTGTACGCCGACTTGACTGGTGTTGCCGGTTTGCCAATTGGTTCCGAGATGTTGGACACCATTTCCCCTCAATACTTCAGCGACTTCCTCTCCTTCGGTGCCATTGGTGCCAGAACCACCGAGTCCCAGTTGCACAGAGAGTTGGCCTCGGGTCTCTCCTTCCCAATCGGGTTCAAGAACGGTACCGACGGTGGTTTGACCGTTGCCTTGGACGCTGTCCAGGCCTCTTCCAAGGGCCACCACTTCATGGGTGTCACCAAGAACGGGATGGCTGCCATCACCACCACCAAGGGTAACGACAACTGTTTCATCATCTTGAGAGGTGGTAAGAAGATCACCAACTACGACGCCGAGGCTGTGGCTGCTGCCAAGGAGGCCATCAGCAAGTCCACCAACCCAAACATCAAGTTGATGGTGGACTGCTCCCACGACAACTCCCAAAAGGACTACAGAAACCAACCAAAGGTCTTGGACGCTGTCGTCGAACAGATCTCCAACGGTGAAGAAAGCATCATTGGTGTCATGGTTGAGTCCAACATCAACGCCGGTAAGCAAGGCATGCCTGCCGAGGGTCAAACCAAGGAAGACTTGAAGTACGGTGTTTCCATCACCGACGGTTGTGTTTCCTGGGAACAGACTGTCGATATGTTGACCAAGTTGTCCAAGGCTGTTCAAAAGAGAAGAGAGTTGAGAAAGTAAGTGCCAAGGGTTCTTCTACCGGACACATCTAGATTGGAGTGCTTGGCTATAAATAGTTTGTATGATTGAATAAAAGCGGTCTTTGACCGAATGACCAGAAAAGTGTAGAATTGGTAAGTGGGATGAGCTGGGGAGTACACATACTCATCTCATCTCGAGCCTTTGTCGTTTTGAAACAGAATCTCGTAACCATTCAGGCCTATCAAAGGTAAAGAAAGTGTCAGCATTATAGTGTAGGAGTATTTCTGTTGGTCTACTATTGGTGAAACTAACAGCGCCATTGCTGTTACCATCAAACTCGTGCTATTCCATCAAACTTGTGCAATACCATCAATCTCATGCTAACCTTCACTTTTTCACCCACCATGTCATGTAACAATCCACTCAAAGTACCTCCCTCTTGCTGCCTATAGTTCTAATTCCTCCAAACAGTTGTCTTTTTGCTCTCAACTAACCTATATACACTGCTTTCTTCCCACTCCACGCTCAAATAACTCTCTTATCTCCTCATTTGTCAACTCACTCTCCAGATGAAGCTCTCCAAAAAAGCCAGCCAAGTCAGGATTACTCACAGCGTAGCCATGATACCTCTTGAAAGGATCTCTGGAGAGCTTTTTGGCGGCCAATGCAGACCTAATGCCATACCAATCCGACTCGAAATGGGCAATGGCATGTTTGTACTCGCTGGCGTGGAGGTCTGCAAAGTACTCGTCCACTTTAGTCTGTGGGTGTGGCGAGTTGCCCACGTATTCAACATTGGAGATACCCAAGGCCTGCTTCAAATGGTTGGAGACAAAGCGGGTTCTTTTGAATTCGAAACCCACCACGGCCACGCCGCTGGGGTAGGCGTGGTGGATCTCGTAGTAGCGGCAGATCAGGTAGAGGACGTTTTCAAACGAGTCCCTGGCGTACTCCTCCAACCAAACACGGTCGCTGAAGGTCTTGAAGTTGTCTCCTGCCAATTTGGCCATGAGCTGGTAGTACGAGTAGGCCTCTGAGATGGGTCCGGCTTCGTGTTTGGTGGCTCCACCAGATATCACCAAGGTGCTGCCTGGGTTCTGTTGGAGGTACACAATTGCCTTGAGAACGTGTTCTTGAAAGCACAAGTGGTCCTGACCGTCTTTTTGGAATGACACGAGGTGCCATTCGTTCTGTTTGGAGCCGTCTCCGCCGAGGGCGGCCTTCCAGATGGAGTGGCAGGGAAGAATAACTAAGTCCATGACAAACGATTTTCTGCTGGGGCGCCAAAGAATCCCCCACCCACACAACCCAAGATATGACCCAGAGTGTCTAGATTGAAGCATTTCAGCTACTCTGGAGACCTCAGTGATAATGTGTGGCCATGAGGACATCCAGTAATGTTGTCATAATGCAGTCATTGGTTGAATTTTCTGAACCGACCATCATGTACTCGATATACAATCATATGTACTTGAACTAGATGTTACTCGAAGTTGATCATGTCTACGCCGCAAAACTTAATATTTAACTTCAGTCAATGCTTCTAGGAGGTCTCTAAACTCTACTTGAGCTAGAAGTTTTTGAACTCGATGAATCTTAAACCAGATGTTAGTTGAACTCAATATACTTGGACTTGATCTTCTCCTCCTAAACTGCAAACTCACCTCTGAATACATCAATGCTTCTGGAGATCTATCTTCTTCCCTACACTGCAACCAACACCTACAACTCTCACCTTATCCTTAAAATAACCATTTCTAGTATTCAAATTAACCATATCTAGTATTCAAATTAACCCTTTCTAGTGTTCAAATTAACCCTTTCTGGTGTTCAACCCTTTTTAGTATACAACTCTAACCTTATCCTAAATTAACCCGTTTCTAGCGTTCATTGAGATCCATGTGCCCACCAAAGCCCTCCAGTGGCAGTAGGCGGCGATCACCACACACACATGGAAGATCTGGTGGGAGGACCCGACAATGTCGAAGCGGCCCTTGGTCTCGTCCACCACACCGAACCTCTCTGGTACCCTGACGGCATAGAGTACGGCACCACCAATGTAGAACAGACCCTCTAAGCACAACCAGGTAAAGCTGATTCTCTCTTCTGTGCCGGCGTAGCCAAAATGGTGGAGGGCATACACGACGGGCAAAACACCGCTCAAGCCAAACACAATGAACATGGTGGCCCGGATAGGGCGGTAGTGGTTGGTCCGGAACTTGGGGTTAAGTGTCATATAGCCACAGATGGATCCCAACACCACAAACAAACCGACAAAGATGTTGCGGGCTGTGTGGAGGTCGTCGTAGGCAAACCGGACAATCAGCACGAGGGAGCAGGTGATCATGATGACGATGCCAAAGTAGTCACACTGGTTGCCGAGCTTGTCGACGGGTGGCGAGTGGCACCGGATGCAGTGGAAGGACAGCGAGAGCATCAACACACTGGTGGCGGCAAACCCAAACACGTAGAAGTTGATAACATGCCACGGGAGAAGCTGCTCCCGGCCCGTCAACCAGTATGTGACGAGCGCCAACACCAGGAGCCCCGGCAAAAGGTGGGAGTACACGTTGATGGTTTCGTTGTGCACGTACCCTAACGACTGGAAGCACTTCTTGAACGAGTTGGTCTGCTTGATGTACCCTGACTTGATGTAGTGGTTGTCCTGCTGCCACGGGTCGAGCTCATGGTAGAGGGCGAGGCGGCTACCTGCTGCTGGCAGACTGGTTGCTGGTGTGTTCGGGTGACTCATTGTTGGTACCGTCTCTGCTGTTTGCTTCTTGTTTCTTCTGGACTGGACTTTAGTCTGGGCTGCCATCTTGTTTAGTCGAAAAAGATCCGATACTAGCAAAGGCGCATATTTATACCAGATCTGGATGTTGAGCAGCAACGCAAAGAAGCTGTGATTAGGGGCAAAAAGTCGGGTTTTGGGGAATATCTACATGTAATACGCTAGTTAGGTATGCGAAGGAATGTCTATTTGTGGGAAAAAGTCCCTGGGATGGTCTCTGGGAGGTGAGTTGTGATTGGGTGGACCCTGCGCAGTGGCCCAACACGGCTGCCCAACGCAGCCAGAGCCCAACAGCAGACGGCCCAACACCAAAATGGCCAGACAATAGAGTGGGCTTAGTTGCAGAAATGGCTATATAGGCAATTTAAGGTTCTATGGCACCTCTCGTTGAATCTGATAAGGGGTGGAGACGACTGATGAAGACGTCTAGTGGAGATGTCTTGGGGAGACGTACTGCACACAACTCGGGCATTTGCAACCATCGGCCAACGCGAGCTCCGCTCAACATTCTGGGTACCGAGGTTCAGCCCTACCGACGAAGGATAAGATGGTGGTTGATTGGAATCTTAAGGGTGGCGGTGTAGAGGGTGGCAAAGGTGGGTCCGTTCTGAGCTGACTTGATTAAACGAAAAACCGTTGGGGCCTGTGGTTGTTTGGGGAAATGAAGGTTTGGTCTCGCAGGTGTCGACATGGATGGGCAGCCAACGCAAACTCTAGCTGGGGCCCAGAATTGAGTTTATTGGGCTGATTTGGTGGGTAGGTCCTCATAAGGACTCTGCTTCACTAATCTAGTGGATATTATCTCTTAAAGGTATCCAACATTTGACCATTCTGGTCCAGTTTCAAGAAAGGAAGCTGCATATCAATGAACGCAAATTCTCGGTGGGCCTAGGAATTGACGATATTGGAGTGTGTGGGTGGTCTGGTAGACATAGGGAGGCTCACTGGTGGTTTTGTTGCTGTATGAGCAAGTGTTGCATCCGTTCTTGGCCAGCCTCCACTACTTTACCAACATCCACTTCTTTGCCAACATCCACTACTTTACCATATCCACTATTGACAAACATCACTTACTTGCCCAGCATGCCCCATGGGAACTCTAGTTCACTGGTCAAACAGAATCCAGAGAAATCACTAGCAGGTTGGCATCTTTCTGAGTGAGCCGGCCGTTAATACGTCAAAAAGCTTACACCTGCAACCTGATTTGCTTGGCATGGACAGTACTCTGTGATGCAATATGGTCAAAAAAAGGTTAGATTGAAGAAGTTACTGGACAAATTGGATAGACTGACCTTGTTCTGATCGTGCCCAGTACCAGTATCCAATTCCTTCTCCTTCTGCGAAGAAATTACTGGTCAAATGACGGCGGAATACTCTCACAGATATCCACATACTTCGACAACTTGGCTTGAATATCAATCTCCTCCTTCTTGCGGGAACCCTTGATGATGCGTTTGTTGAATATATCGCCCGTGTAGAAGATCTTCCACTGCAGGTCCGGCAAGCTGAGCGACCCATAACACCTGTCAAAGTACCACTTGTTGACGGGATTGTTCTTTCTCGAGCGCCAGATCAACTCGTTGGGGTGGGACTGGAGTATGATCTTGAAGACAATGTCGGCCAATCCGGGAAGACCCTGGTTCTTTTTCGCTATGGCAAACTTGTCCAAGTACGGGGTTCTGTCCTTGCCCTCGTAGGTGATGATGGCGGCACCGTCGTAGTCGCCGAGGATGATCACGGTGGCCAAATTGTTGTTGATGCGTTCAATGTACTCATCCACCTTCAACTCCTTGCCAAACGAGTCGTTGATGACGTCAATGAGTTTCTGCTGATCGACTGTCTTACGGCGGAACAAGGTCCTAAGAGTGAAGTCTTGTACACTCGACTCGTCCACCACCACCACCTTGTTACCCTTTTTGATGATTGAAGTGGAAAGTTTGGGTGTACGCATGTTGGAAGATGGCAAGGACGACGAAATAATTGGCCGGTCGGTTAAAACGTTGTAAATGAGCGGGTTGAGCTCGTCGTCGTTAATGGAGGTGATCATGGGCGTGGTGATGATGCCGGTGGTGTCATCGTTGCCCTGGGTGGCATAGATCATGGTCAAGATATCGTTCATGGTCTTGAGGTTGGCCAAGTGCAAGTCCCGTACCACGGGGTTGATGTACCCAATGTAGAGCTCCGACACAATGTCCGAGTACTCCTGGGACAAGTTGATGAAGACGTGACTCGTCTGGTTACGTTCGACGGATGGGATGCCGCCAATGGGATCAATCATCACCACTTTTTCGATCGAAAGCACCCGCTTGTGCTCCATCAAACTGGCCGCGAGCGTCTTCAAAAGCAAGTTGGTGGACTCGAACCCAATGTACAGCTGCTCCAACGATGTGACAAACGGCAGCACAATGGGGATTATGCCCTGGTGGAGCGGGATCAACACATGCTCCACGTCACAGTGTACTTTGTCGTCCTTGGTGAAGAGCGACCGTGCCACGCTGGTCTTCAAGTCCAAGTGATTGGTAATCTTGGTGATGTGGTTGGTCACATACAACTCATTGTACTTGTAATCACGGCGGTTGGGCAAGTGGTCAAAGTCGGGAACTATAACTGGCGAGATGCCGAGGTACACCAACCTCTTCAACGTCTCAGAAATGCCCACCCACTCCTCATTGGTGATCCCCGTGAACTTGATCTTGAAGAGGGCGATTCTCAACGGAATACTCTGCACTTTGTCCCCCAGTTTGTTGTAGATGCTTGTGAATGGGTTCTTCTTGCCCTCCAAGAAGCGGTTCACAATCAATTCCCGCTGGTTGGAGCAGATCTCCAACGAATCGGCCGGCGTCTTGCCGGCCAGCGGCTCGTCAAACTGGCTTTGGTACTTGGTTAAGTAGTTGCGCGCCTCTCGTTTCGTCGTCGTCGACTTGAGAATCGACAAGATGAGGTTCCGCTTGTTGTTAGTGACTAGTTCATGTGTCTTGAGGTTGGAGATGAACTCTCTATTCAAGCTTCGAATTTTGTTCATGTTGTATGGAGAGATAATTTATCGCGCTCGTGAGTCAACCAAGAAGGATACGGTGGTGAAGATGTATTTAGGGTAGTGTCTATAGAGGAAGTGTGTATTTATTGGGTAATGTGGGAGCCATGAAGCTGGCTATGGTGGTTGCTATGGTGGTTACTATGGTGATGGTGATTGTGGTGATAGCCAGGGTGGTGGTGGTTGTGTAGCTGATTTGTACGTGAGTCATCCTGGTATGTCTAGTTAGCAGAGCATCAAGGTTAGTATTAGGGAGTTACGATTCCAGATGCAACGCCAGGGTACTGAATTAGGTGTGTTGGTCCAGGATATAATCTTTTAACTCATCGGATCTGTGGAGGGTGCTTGAAGAACCATGAAAAATGGTGTGAAATCCTGATCCTTTACAAGTACATGATGAGCAGGACCATGATGAGTAGGACCATTATGAGCAGTATTCTGATAAAACCCCCGATGAGTTGTACCTTGATATGTGATACTCTTGATAGTTGCCTTTCATATGACCACCTCTTAAGCGGTCTTTGTATCCTCTGTGCCTTGGTTGCTGAGACATAGATCATGAGTGGCCTCCAAAAGACACAACACCCGGAACTCATCAAAAACCTCTTAAAGTGTAATCTTCTATGATCTCTTGTGCCTCTTACACCTCTAAAAGTGTATCTCAATTGTCTTGTTCCAGCTTAAACCTCTAAAAGTGAATCTCTTTTAACTTGTTCACAAAGTGAATCTTCTTTTGAGTCGTCCAACCTTTAAAGTGTATCTCTATTGATTTGTTCATCTTCTTAAACTCTATTATTGAATTGATTCGTTCACACTCTTGAGCTTTTGGTTGATTAAATTCATATCTTGCTAGGTTTCGTATCTGTCTCATGTCTGTGCTTTGCCTCTGCTCACTACCTCCTCTGCTGTCTACTTTTCTGCTGTCTTGTAGGTTCCACACTCTATGTCCTTATTCCTCATCCGAGGCTATATCTTCATCCTCCTCGTCGTCCTCTCTCACTGTGGTTGCATGCAATTGTCTCATCTTGTTCATGACAGTCAACACAAACGGTCTCATTTCGTTGATCTCCATGTTGGACAAACGGGTCAAGGTAAGATGGGACTCGTTCAACTCACCCAACCCCTTCCTCAGCTTGACCAATCGCACCTCCCGCAAGTCCTGGAGAATAGACCGGAGGTGGTGGGGCGGGTCCTGTAAGTCGTCCGGCGCCCGCGTCAAGAGGATCTTGGACACCTCGAGCCAGTTGTTGGGCAAGTCGCTGAACTTGTGCTGGTTCTTCAACTCCTGCTCGTACCGCTCCCGGAGAAAGGCCAAGTTCATCCACTCGGGCGGCACGATGCTGCACTTGTCTTGTGACTTCAATATCAACGCTATCCAGAGCGGGATCTGTTCTCGCCTCATGGCTCTGAGAGCCGGGACTGTTGTCCCTATAAGCTCGATTTTCTTCATCGAGTACCGGGGGAGGATTGTAATGAGCTCACTCTCGGCAAAGAAGTTGAGTTCCAGTGGCATAAAGGTGCCCTGGAGCGACGAAGGAAGTGCCATCTGTGTTTGGTGGTGTGGACGCGTTTGATTTTATTTCGCAAGACGTGCAAAGGAAGAGGGAAGACTGGGACGGCAGCGAACAAATGGGATGAGAGGGTAGGTGAGTGCAAGGGCATAGAAGAAGTTTAAAGAACGTCAAAGAGATGGTATATTGGGTTGATTTGGGTAAATTATGGGTGCATTGTGGGTACATTGTGGGTAGAAGGACGGCACACTACAAGATGGCACTCCAATTAGAGATAGCCCAACACTACGACTTCTTTTCTTGCTTATATTGATAAAGTAGAGCTACTAATATTCTCCTTGTCCTTCGTTGGTACATACTTGGAAGTCACATTCTTGTTGTTATCGTCTTCTTTCCAACTCATTCTTATCCCCTGGTCCTACTTGGCCACCTTCACGACAACTGCATGGCCGGCCATGGGCTTGATCAACCTTAGGTCACCCTGGTCCTTCAATGGAGTGCTGCTTTCATCGGTCTTGGTCTCGATAATCTCTTCCACCTTAGCTTTGAGCTTCTGCTTCTCCTCGGCACTCAACAGGGTGATGTAGGATCTCGTGGCCCAGTAGTCGTACACCTTGTCCTTGTCAAGATACATGTCGTAGACAATAAAGAGCTCCTCCTCAATAGGCTTGAAGTAGGTGTTTTCCTTGCTTTCAAGCAACTCTCTCCAGACACCCTTTCTGTACTGGGGCACGTCTTTGTCGTACGAGTAGATCAAGGTGCTCACCTCGACGTTGTAGGGCTGGTTGTCGAAGAACTTGATGAACCAATCCTCGGCATTCTTGAAGTTTTTGAAGTCGGCCGTCTTGAAGTACCGGCTTCCAGCGTCAATGTACTGGATCTGCTTGGTTTCTGTGCGCTGGCTGGCGCTGGGGTGGTCAAAGTTCCAGATCAACCCCAACGTGCCGTCTGGCTTCAACACACGGTGGATCTCCTTCAAACTCTGCGTGTCGGCAAACCAGTGGAACCCCTGTGCTACCAAAACCGAGTCCACCGAGTTGTCTGGTAATGGGATCTCGTACGACGACCCGTTATGTGTGTTCTTGATCTGCGGGAAGTTCTCCTTGAAGCTTTCGAGCATCCCCACGCTGGGCTCCACAATCTCCAAGTTGTTGGAACCAGGCACCCCCCAGCCCTTCTCGTACAACTTGGCGGTGAACTTACCTGTTCCGGCGGCCAACTCTAACACACGCTTGTGTGTGAGGTAGTGGTACTCGTTATTGTTCTTGGTTGCCAACCCGAGCCCCACCAAAAACGGATCGACAATTTCGTTCTGGAACTCTGGCCGGAGTACGCTGTACTGCTTGTGGTTCTCGTTGAACGAATTGATGGCAGTTGGGTGTGTTTTGTTGGTCATTCTGGCGCTGGTGGAAAAGCTGGCAAACGTAACGGAGCTGGTTCTGCGTGCAAGGGTGAGTGCTCTAATGGAAAAGAGCATATGACGGAGAGTGGTGGTGACGTTACTTTGGTTTCGGTTCGACAATTGGCGTGTCTTCTTAGTGTACGTCTCTGGATAAGAACAATTGGTTGGCTACCCCCTGGAGACGTTTGCTGTCAAACGGATAAAGAATGGTGTACGGAAGAATATTGTTTTTCCCCAGTTTATACGGATTTGGGGCCGGGCCGATTGGGGGATCCGGACACCGAGTGGGGCTGCTACATGGTGGGGGCAAGCACTGGTGGGGGAGGGCATGGACCAACACGATAGTGTTGGTGCCTGGTGGTTGTTCAATGTGACTAGGCGGTCAGAGGCTATCCAGGTGTGCCACAGCTTTGACTTTGCGGTATCCCAACCCTTTGCATTGAGAAGTGATGAACATTTAAGCTCTCTTCAACTAATGGCTGCATGTATCTCACACCTGGTGGCTGCAAATTCCCCCACGGAACCGATTCTACACGGCAGCTCACCATAATCTACATTCTGTCATTATTACATCCATTCCCAATAAATACCTGAATCATTCATCGTGAAATCATCATCCCAATAAAGAAGGGCCGGCCATCTATTGCCTGGCACCTCCTTGTAAATAGTTTCTAATAGTCAGCATGCTTTCCTCTTCATTCAATGAAGCAAAAGAGCCGTACAAGGCTTGCAATACCTTGAGTTTGTCGTCAAACAACCTAACTTCCATGAAGTAGAAGTTGATAACGTCTGCGCATTGGTCCTTGTGAATTAATTTGGTCATTAAAATCTTCAACACTTGAGTGGCCTTGTTCAAGGTCAACAAGTCGATGATTTGGGTGAGTTGCTTGGTGTTAAGTTGCTTCAACCCAAGAACCTTGAAGAGCTTCAAGGTGTTGACAAACTTGTCGATGGTCAAGTTTGGTTGGGTGAAGCTCGAGTGGGAAGCTCTCAACAAGTTGCCAATCATGGCGTCCACCAAGCTGTGTTTCTTGCTCATCAACAAATCGTGATTGGAGGCAATCAACTGCTTTTGCTGTGCCAACCCACTGGAGAGCAAAGCCAACGCAAGCTCGTTCACGGTGCTCACTTTGGAGGTCGAAACATCGACCCCTTGTCCACTCAATGTCTTCAAGAGTCTGGCGTACATCCACAACACCTTGGTGGTTGGATGCTTGCTGTACAACTCTGGAGACACTTGTAACACCCGGCTGACACTCTCGGCAGTGTCCAATGTCAATAAATATCTGGTGGATAACTCCAACCCAGCTGGTGTGATTGGAGCTCCAGCTGGAAAGTTCTTGCTAAACACCATGGTGAACTTTTCAAGTTCGCCACAATCAAGCAAAGCATTCATGTAAAGCTCGGCAATCTGAGTGTTGGATGAGAGGTTATATCTCTCGACCAACGAAATCAATTGAGGTCCATTAGTCTTGGACAAGACCTTGAAATAAGCACCAGTCCAATCCTGAGTGTGACTCTTTTCTTGAGCCAAACCAAAAAACTCAGAGTCACTAATCAACCGCAACAAGTAGACGTTGCGAGTGTTTTCACTGTGTGCAAGGATAGCCTTCAACAAGACGTCGTTAGCGTCTAAGGCCAATGTTTCTGGATTCTTCTTCAAGAATTCAACTGCCTTAATGACTGTCTTATCGTGTTGGGTGTTCACCAAGGCAGTCAAGTGGGCAATCTTCTCGTCAGTGCCAAAGTGCAGCTCAAACAAGCGTTCAATAAACATTGCTGGTGCCACCTTGGAGGTTTCCAACTGGTCGACAACAAACTTGTAGTTGCAAATGATCTCCCAGGTGGCTGAAGTGAAGGTAGAACCCTTGTTGAACATCTCAACAAACTTCTCAACCCCCTTGGAGTAGTTAACGTTCAAAAGGTAACTCAAGTTCAAGTCGTAGTTCAACTTGACATCTTCGGCTTGTTCCTTTGGAAGAGCAATGTCAAGGAGTTTGAAGGTTTCATGGATATCGGCAGACATTGGGACGTTTTCGGCCCCAATAACATTAACCAAACTCATAAAATGCTCCTTGAGATTCTCTTTGAATTGAACAAGTTCTGGAGTCAAGTTAACATACTGGTTTTCAGTGTCTTCAAATTGGTTGATCAATCTAGATTGGAATGCCATGATCTTTTGCAAAAGTTGGTTGTCACCATTGTGAGTGTAAGACATCAACAACTTGGAAATCGAAATCAAAGCGTAAACGTTATCTAATTGCAAATCAAATTGATCGACGGCTCTTTCAACCATAGTAGAGTTCATGAATAATCTGATCGAGTACTCAGTGAACTCAGGAATACCTTGTCCTTGAGCTGGAAGGTGCAAGAAGTTGATGTACTCCGATAAGAATGCGTTCAAGTCGTTCGAGTTCTTAGTGTAGTGACTAGATTGAGAAGCAAGAACACTCCAGATCAAACCAAAGTAGTACTGGTTGAAAGGTTCACCGTTGGAGTTGTGGATAACCCCATTGTTAAGGTAGCTCAAGAGCTTTTGTAAGCAACCCAAATCGAAGATCAAATGGTTCTTCAACAAAACTTCCTTAATCAACTGGAAAACCCTAGCATGGTCACCGTTGGAAATGCTCACTGACATCAACACATCACGACAGTGCATCATGGTGGTTGATTGTTCAACCAAGTCGATCGAGTTGGTTTCTTGGAAATCCTTTCTAATGGCCATGTAATCATACAAGTGCCACATCTTCAGATAGAGGTTTTGCTTCTGCTTGACGTCTTGCTCTTCAATTTCTTGGTACATGGCGTTCATTCTGATAATCAAATCACTGAAAACAACGTTTGTGAGCTCGGGGATGTAGTTGATCTTATTAAACTTAATCAATAAGTTGTATGCATGAACCACATCAAACTTGTTGTTGCCTGCAAATGCAGAAACGTATGAAGAAATGACGGCGGAGATGTCAGCGTTCGAAGGTCTGACCTTGGCTTGCAACGAAGCCTTGTAATCAACCAAGATATCATCCAACAAGACAGATGCCAGTTTGAAGTGCTGGTTGTAGACGAGAGCCTCAATCATCTTGGCATAAACAGGGTATTCATTGATGTCTTCGTTGGATGCTCTCACGTGGTTGTAGATAGTGTTGATGAAGTTGTAAATCTCTTCCGACTTGAAAATGCTAAATCTCAGGAAGTTCTTGGAAAGTTCGAGAACGTTCACGTAGAATTCGGTCGAGTGGTTTGGATTCTTCAAGTAGGGCACTATCTTGGCCATGACAGTCTCATCTAAGGAAGCTGGATGCTTGTTAATGTACTGGACAATCTTTGGGATCAAAAGATCCAAGTCCAACTGGTTGTAATTAGCGATGGACTTGAACAACTCCAAGGCGATTTGACCAAACTCCTGGGATTTGTTGAAATGCTTAGATAATGCAATGGAGTTGGCCGACTCGATGGCCAGAACAGTCAAACTGCCTTCTAAGAGTTGCAGCAAAATGACATTATAGGTTTCGTTGGAAGGCTTCATGGAGTTGTGCAAGATGTCTTGGTAAATGGTCATTAATGTGGTCAACTTTTCTTCTACAGACTCCAAGGAAGCATCGGAAAACAAGCTTCTCATGGCCACAGACTCCAAAACCATGTTGTAGGATTCGATGTCTGGGAGTTGGATGTCATTTCTCTTGAGCGATTGGTATAAGGGATAAATGATGTTCAACTGCTCAGGAGTGGTGTGGTTTTCAAAGATGTGCTTGATTTGGCTCAACTGGGATTCGAGAAGCTTGGTTTCAAATGGAACGGAAGCTTCTGCAGCCAACACGATATCTTCAACTTCTTCGATGATTGCTTCAACTTTGGTGGAGTACTCTCTAACCTGTTGGGTTTGCTGTTGCTGTTGAAGTTGGGGGTTAGCCTTGAGTTGTGATATTATCTTCTCAGATATGTTCTTGATTCTAAGTATCTTGGATGAAATGTCTCTATTAATTGACAGGATGAAAAAGTTGGTTGCACTTTCGAGGTAGGCGTAACGGTCGGCAGCCTTTTCAAAGTTCAAGATGAAGGATATCAAGGTCTCTGGGCAGTAGTGGAGGGCGGGGTGTGGTCTGCGACGTTCTGCGTCTCTATTAAACATGGAAAAGTACAAGCCATAGTGGCCGGCGTCGATGCCCAAGTAGGTGCGGTTGTCGTTGGAGGGATGAGGTCCATCGTTCAGCCACTTCTTACTGAAATAGTCTCTGTAGTGTGCCAAGCTGTTGTTGTTCAAGTAGGGCTGGGAGCTTTGGAAAAACTGGAGCCGTTCATGGGGGCAGGTGTATTTTGCCAGCTTAAGAAAGTTGGAGAAGACCATTGTGGAATGTCTGGAGGGTTGGTCTCACAAGTGAATGGGAGGTATCAACGCGATGGTCGTGTGGTAGGTGTGGTTATAGTCAAGATAGACGGCGTCGAATATAACCCAATTATAGACCAGCTAAGTCTAAAGGAAGTTGTTTACAACAGGCGTACAATTGGATGTTTTTAGTATGAATCACCTAAAAATTTTACCATGCCCGACTTTCGCCATTAATTTGCCGCAACCGTGCTGTGTGCAGGAATGGTACGTTTTGGGCGGAAGTGGCCGGGACTACCAAACGGGCAAGTTGGCGGCCGTTTGTAAACACCGAAACCCGCGCCACAAAGCGCTTCTGTGGAGCAGCCGATGCCCAGGATGGTATACACACGGGCCTGTGTGCCTGTCGTGTCAAGCCTGGCACGGTTCTAAGGCCAACTTGGGGATGATCCACCGAGTCTGTCGTTAGCTATCGATAAATGTACGGAGATTGCAAAGATACTGCGACTTCGGAAATGGGTTTTTGTGGGGGGGACTGTCAGAGGCCATGCCCGCATTGGGCACTGTTCTCGCCACCCATTATGAAGTTTAGCAAGGGTCACGGAGAGGCAAAACAAATACGGAAAGGGGCTGCAGTGTAGGGGATCGGTTCCAGGGGGTCAGATCGGAGTGTAGAGTGGGACGGGGGGTCGTGAGTCGGGCGTTGGAGGTGTGGGCCGGGTGTTGTGGATGCCGGCGGATGTGCAGTGTGTTCCGTGTGTCGGTACGTGTCAAGCAAATGTCGCAAAAGTGCTGCAATTCCCACTGTGTTGCAGCCAAAGCAAGTTCCAGTGGGTATGGCTTACACCAGTTTGGTAGCCTACGAAATAGCACTGTGTTGGTATCAAGCAGTCCAGCCGGTTCCTTGGCCGGTTCCTTTTCATCTATATCTATAAAATCTACTTGTCTATTAACGATAATTCCAAGATTCTCTTCAACTGTTCTTCTTCGTCTAAGGTCTCCAAGTCGGTCGGGGAGGTGTTCAAGTCTGCCGAGCTACCGGCAACTGGTTCCGTGTAGTCGAGGTTGTAGCCGTGGACGTGACCGTTTTGGTTGGATAACTTTTTGGACTCTTCGAGAGCCATTTGCAACTCATCCTGCTTGTACTCGCTCTCGCTCATGGCAATGGCTATAGAGAGCTCGTCCTCCTCGTCTAGATCCACACCGTTGTACTTATCAAAGAGCTTTGTGGTTTCGCTTTCGACCCATTTCTGAGCATCGTAGTCGTCCATCTCGTCCCTGATGTTGATTTTCTGAATCTGCTTCAGACCGTAGTTGCCTCCCACCTTCTTCTTGGTGGAGACAGCAACACTGGGCCTAGATTTGTCGCCAAAACAGAAGTACTGGATTACGTCTCCGGACACAATGATTCCGTTAGCGTCCTTGGGGTTGGTGTTGAGCAAGACGGCGTTGACGGGCACCAACTCGGTGAACATGTGGCCGTACTTGCGTGGGGGTTTGACAGAGGCCTCTTTGATGAAAGCACCCGTAAAGGCATTGTGGATATTGACAAAACCGTTGTAGCCTCCAATGGCCACAATGCTGCTATTCAAGTCGATGCAGGTGATGGGCCGTATGTGTGGGTGTCTTTCAATGTTGGGCGAGTGCTTGTTGAACTCAGGCACAATGGTGGTTAGCACACGGATCTGTGGCGAGGAGTTGTCTCTCACCTCCCACACGATCACCGAGTTGTCGTCCAACACGTTGGCGTACAAGAGCCCGTCCTTGCCTGCGGTGTTGGTGTTGCGGCTGTTGGTGGAGATGGACCTCGGGTGGGACTGCATCTTGCTCAACAATACCCTTGAGTCCACATGTAAGCTCCTTGATGTGATCCGGAGTATGTTCCTGAAGTTGTACACGTGAATACCGTGGTTGTATGAGATGATGATGTTGTAGTCGCCGTAGTCCACGTCCAACTTGTTTCTATAAAAGTCCAGAGGCTTGCCGTAGAAGACACCTGGGTTTAGTATCGTTTCGTCGTTCACCTGAATACGCTCTGGAAGCTCAAAACTTTGGAGTATTTCAAACTTTTGATAGCTCAAGATGTAGCACATCTGGTCGGTGTTCACAATAACAAAGCTCTTGAAGTCACTGTTGATGTTAAGAATGGGGCCCTCCACGTACATTTTGGCGCCAATCTCGCCGGAAAAGGTCCAGCCACGTAGATATCCTGTGGCTGACCCGGATATGATGTTTACTCTCGACTTCTGTTTGTCGACCGATTGGTTCATGGCGATGCAGATGATGGGCCCGTTGTTATCTGTGAGTTTCTGGGTCAGTGGCGACCCCGACGACGTCGATGTGAGCAAGTTCTTGATCCACAACTCACCGCTGACCTTCCCGATAGCCAAGTAGTTCCAGTTCAACCCATACAGCAAGACTTCTCCAACCAAGGAGGAGCCTCCAAATATGAAGCTCTGGTTCTTGCCGTTCTCCAAGTTACATATGGAAATGTCTGCAAACCGCTTGGAAAAGGTAAGCACCTTGCCGACACCTTCGTTGTTGACAAAGTTGCCCAAGACGAGGTCGACGTTGCGGAACTCGTTGTTGATCAACTGGTACGTCTTGTGGAGCGGCGTGCCCTTGTTCCACTTCTTCAACGCGGCGGTCCTGGCAAAGTACTCGACCATCCAGAGGTTGGACCCGCTGACCGTGGGGAACGCCTCGAGTGGTGTGTTGAACTTGCGCTTGAACGAATTGACCCACGTCGACCGATCCGACACAGCTGCGTTCCACTTCTGGCACACCAACCGCACAGAGTTGAGCTCGATCGGGTCCAAGTTGTAGAAGATGTTGATGAGGATCTCAATAGGGACGTGGTAAATAGTCACTGCCGACTGGGACCGGACGACCGTCGGTGCAACCGTCGTGTTTCCCAACTTGTCGGTCTTCATGGTTGTGGCAAATAAAAATTCAACGTGGAGTTGACTTTTGGTGTGCGCACAGGACCAGAGCAATCGTGGGGACGGCGATGCCATCCAACGTGGGGGAAGAACAAAGGGTATGGTACGTATGTGGGGGTTTAAGCTGGGAGGATTTGGTTATGGGATAGCAAATGGTAGTGTACTTGGGTGTTGGGGAGCCGTCCCCAGAGTATATAGTGCTGATTTGCAACCATCTCAAAAGGTCCTATCAATACAAACTTATCCGAGAAGCTCCAACTCAGGGAATATTCAGTTAAAACTCTTAATATAGTTAAGGAGGTATTTTGGATTTGCCTCTAGATGTCTTTTGGTAGTTACAGGTGCTTTCTTGTGTTCATTCAAGGTGAGCTTTGAAAGTCATAGCTGTACATACAAGCTAGGTCTAGCACTTAACCAAGAAGAGGTTTGGCCTAGAAAGTAGATTCCAATATCCAGGCAACAAGCTACATGTAGCGGTTTTAAAAATGCTCTGGTAAGGGAAGGAAGAACTGTGAGAGATGGTCTGGTGGAAGTTCTCTGTTGTTGGCTGCAAATTGTTGCGAATTGCAGCCAACATAAGCAGCCAACACAAGTAGTAAATAACGACTTTCAAGCTAGCCCGATCATAAACTAACAAAAAGAGGTTGTAGTTCTCAGATGCAAGTTTGTTTTGGGACCCTGAGCTTTGAAATTCTCACGATTCCGGTTGATCCATCGTTCAGTTTCTATTTCTCCAAAAACTCAGTCAAATTTACAAATATTACCCTATCAATTTCCAAGAATTTTCTATATATTACACCAGAGGGCGAGATATGGTACATATATTGGCGTCCCTCTATACAATACCAGAAGATGAGGTGTGTGATGTCGTTGGATGTCCACACGTCATAAAATATCCGCCGGTGACGTGGGATGTCCCCACATCATGTCATACCCAATGGAGTGTGGGATGTCCTTGTATGACCCTTTATGTAATACCAGGAGGTGACATGTTAATTTACCATTATATCCCTCTATAATCTTGCTGACGGTGAGAATAGGTGCCCTATTTGATCACCCACTCTAAATACTTTTCTGTACCGTCAAACCATACCTTCTAATACATCATAAAATTCATCTTCTTCTCCTTCCCTTCCTTATCCAGATCCTTTTCTCTCTCATCTTGCCTCTTCAAGTTGAACCTTGGCTTGGTCACCTTGGATAAACTCTTCACCTTGAAGTTGTTCTTGTAGGCCTTCTCGTCCAATCTTCTTGCTTCAGCCTCCAGCTTTCTCTTCGTCTCGAGCTCCTCCTCCACCCTCTCGATCTCCAACTGCTTGGCATAATCCTCGTCGGAAACGCCCATCAACTTTCTTCGTATGTCCTTCAACTCGTACGCCAACAGACGCTTGAACTTGGGGTCCTTGATGATCATCTCACGAATGTCCTTCTGCATCACATTCAAAATGTCCACGCCCTGGTCCTTGGAGTTGATGATTTCCCCCTGGATTAAGGCGCTGACCTTACCCTTGTTCTTCAAGAGGATCTCGGGGTCCGCCTTGACCTTGGACTCCACAAGGAGCTTGAGTTTGATGAGGAGGTTGGAGTGTGTGTCGCTCTGCTTGAACGTCTCGAGAAGCTGTCTTCTCTGGTTGTCAAACGAACCATTCTTCTTGTAGATACCCGTCAAGTGTTTGGGGTCTTTGGAGTCCATGTTGGCTACAGTTTTGATTTTCAGGCTAGAGAAAAATAGTGCTACGACTGGAGAGACATCAACAGTGTGGAGACGAACGAACAAAGATGGACCAAACAGGACACTCACAAGAGGCAGATACCGGCCCAGTACACTACCTAGAGAGGAGTGGGGGATCGTACGAGAACCCCCGCCATGATAGGAGTTACGCCTAGCCACATTAAGTAATCCACTCTTTGTCCCACAGACACGACGGGTCCCCGATATCAGACACTAGGCCAGACTCGTAGCTGGGGAGCAAGAAGGAGTGTTGCTAGGTTGCTGGCGGCACCCCCACCGCCCCCCACCGCCTCTTGGTACTTTTGTTAGGTCCTCCCCGCCCGGTTTGGGGTTGCTGGAGGACTCCCCCAACTGCCAGCCCAATATGAGCAGTCACTGTATGACCGTTCTCGCTTTTTATCTTTTATCTGATCCGCTCTTTTCTCTACACCAAAGATGTCGGACATGGAGTCACTATTGACGTTCGGAGGGGAAGTGGAGGTGACACGAACGCCGTCCCACCTCGACGGAAACACGCCGGAGGCCGAGTTGAGCTACAAAAAACCCCGGTTGACGGAGGACAAGCAGGACACATCATTCATAGAGTCCAGGCGAATACAAATCTACTCGTTGATAGACGACGTGCTACAGGGCAAGCGTCTTAGCAAGAGCTTCCAGACATACTACTCGATGATCGAGTCGCTATGCAAGTTCAAGTATGCCGAACAGCTGAAGCTTTTTGGCGTCATTTCGTTGAAGTTGGAGGAGACGATCCAGAACCAGGTGAGTCCCCAGGTACACGCCCTCACGGACCAGCAGCACAGCGGCACGTTTGCCAGCGCATTTGTCCAGATCTACAACGACTGGGAGGCCAAGTTGAAGATGATGACCACCTTGTTCTTGTACTTGGACCGCAACTACTTGATGAACTCCAAGCGCAAGCGTATCTACGTCAAGGGATTGGACTTGTTCAGAGAGACCTTTTTCTTTGGCGACTCCTTTGCGTTGGTGATATACGACAAGTACATTGAAACGCTCAACAGATCGAGGGAGCAGAGACCCATGCAAGGCTACGACCAGGACTCGGAGGACTTCACCAAGTTGCTCGTCAAGTTGGACTACGACAACAGGCTCCAGCTCCACAACCGCTTGATCGACAGCATCGTCCAACACTATCAGCATTTGAAGGAATCCTGGCCGCCTCCGTACTACCAGGTGGCCATACACAACATCATGACGGAGGTCAAGTTCTTTGACGACTGTGGGAAGAGCCTGGAGTTCTTGTTGGGCTTGGTGACCAAGTTGGAGTGGGCCTTGATCTTTGAGAGTCTCTCCGTCAAGTTGGCCGAGAACTTTGCCATTTTGGTTACCGAGTACCCCGACGACTTGGGCCGTATCTATGCATTGTCCCAGCTGGCCAAGAAACACTTTGAAATGGACGCCATCGAGCACATTGCGTTTGTGTGGGGCCAGTACGTCAAACACAGGGTGGACACCGTGGTGGAGTCCAAGACCTTGTTGATGGCCTTGGTCGAGGAGTTGAACGCCTTGAAGCAGGTCATCACGGCGTGTTTTGCCCTGAACCCCAAGTTTGATTTCGCCTTGAGAGAAGCCTTTTCGACCGCCTTCAACGAGAAGAAGGTCAATGCATTGGTAATCAACAACCTAGCAAAGTACTGTGACTCCTACTTGAAAAAGAACGACGAGCCCTACGACGTGTTTGTATCCAAGGTGCTTCCCATCTACAACCTCATCAACAACAAGTTGGACTTTTTGACAGTGTACAAGAAAGATTTGTCCAAGAGACTCTTGATGTCAAGGTCTTCCATCGACCAAGAACGTGATTTAGTGGACGAGTTTATGAAGATCATCGGCAAGGGCGAGTTGAGCGACGAGCTCTCCATTATGTTCTACGACTTGGAGATCTCCAAGTCCAAGTACTCCACCTTTATAGATTCACCCTACTTCAATCCGATTGTGTTGAACAAGACCAACTGGCCCGAAATACCTAAGATCTACTCGGATGACTTTGTTTTGCCCGTCGACTTCTCCGATATCATGGGCGAGTTCACCGCAAAGTACCAGAGCTCCAAGGATAGGTTGAAGAATCAGACCTTGGACTGGACAAACTATTCGCTTCACCAGATTGTCTTGGAAGTTGCATTTAAGAACGGCTCCAAGGAGGTATACCTCAACTTGTTCCAGGGAGTAGTGTTGCTCTTGTTTGAGGACCAAACGGAGTGGGAGTTTCTGCAGATCCAAGACCAGACAAAGATAGAAACAAAGTTTTTGACCAGGGTATTGAACTCGTTGGTCAAGGCCAAGCTTCTTTTGAGCACCTCAGACAAGGTGTATGCATTCAACGACGACTTTACAGATAGGAATCTGAAGATCAGGGTTCCGTTCATAAAAGAGAGGGAGAGAGTGGTGACGGAGATTGTCGATAAAGAAGTCACCCGTAACAGAAGAGAAGAGTACAGGGCTGCCATCGTCAAGGTGTGCAAGTCTGAGAAGAGAATCAACACCGTCAATATGTTGAACACAGTGATGGGAAGTTTGAAGAGAAGAGGGCCGGTGGCTATCAGAGACCTAAAGGAGGCCACCGAGTACTTGATTTTGCATGAGTTCTTAAGGAGAGAGGGCGAGGTGATAATCTATGTTGAGTGATCGGCTGGTGGGTTAGCCATAGTGACTGGACAGAGAAGTAAGAAGAGAGATAGCTCAATACGATAATGATGAGTGATGGGCAAGCTTGGCCATCAAAGCACCCTCACAAGTACAGAGATAGCTCAATACGATAATGATGAGCGATGGGCATGCTTGGACATCAAAGCACCCACACAAGTAGAGAGATAGCTCCATAGGATAACGAAGGAAGCACTAGGATAACGAAGGTAGCACCAACCCCCATTACACTACAGCTCTTCTACGCTTCACACCACGCTTCCTTCCTTCTCCCCCTCACTTACACTTATAGCTTCTAGTAAATCTTATTAAATACATGCATTCCTAAACTGGGACATCTTCAGGGTCTGGGTTGTAGATCCAGTGGTTACCAAAGAATGGGATCTTTTCGTAAAAAGTCTTTTGGAACAATGGAACACCTTCGGTGAAAACAGCGACACCACCGGCAGCAGCACCTCCCCACAAGACCAAGTTTGGCAAGTAGGTCTTCAAGAGTGGCAAGTTAACGCCGGCAATGGCCTTGGCAGATTTGTAAACTGGACCTCTAACGTACTAGATGGGTTAGTATTTGTTGGAAGGGTATGGTGGAGGTGAAAGTTGGATCATGGGAGGTGAAGTAGGTTATGAAAGGAGGTAAAAGTAGCAAGTGAACTAAAAAGGACTCAACGTGTGTTTGTTTCTCTGTTATTGGGTAACTCAATGAGGTGTATGTGAGCCATGTCACTGGAAATCACTCCCTTGTTGTGTAGTCTGGTAATCGTTTCGCCAGTCATGATAGCACTTGCAATGAACTGAGACATAATGAAACTCATCGTAATGTTGTTTCATCGTCTCACTCAACACTTCTTACTTCTTCTTTCATTTGAGTGTCCGTGACACTCTTAACTCCCTCAACAGGTTCACTCTGCTTGGTGTTGCAAAGTGTCTGTGGTGGGCCCACTGGTCGGTAGAACGTGTAAAAACATCGCTTTTTCAACTATATCACCCCTCTGTATCCTCTCAAACGTCCATAGTCGTTTCCCTGGAACTCTCCACCTTTGGTTCAGCGCATATTCAAAGTACTTACAGAAACCATAGTTATTGATATGAGTAGTTTTCAGCGAGTCAAAAAAATCTTTTGAAAAGTGATTGGCTGAGGTCGAGGTCGTGCGCAGCACAGTTTAGCTCCTGGGGAGGACGGCCATTGGCGCCCAATGGGCCCTTCTAGAGGTATGCAAGCTGTATACAAGTATGGAGAGCCCAGTTGAGAGACGCCTCCTCCTAAAGCTGGTCAAAACCACGCCAAAACCAGGCCTCTGTGGTCGCCTGGTAGAACGAGTACTCCACGTGACATCTCACATGACTATCGCCCACTCACCTCTGCTACACCACCCACTTCTGCTACACCCACACTCTTTCTCCTCTACACTAGCCCTATGCTAACCTTTCTATTCTATACACACCTAAACAGCGTCGCTTTGAGCAAGAACGTAGTCAATGGTTTGACCGACGGTCTTCAAGCCGTCGGACTCGTTGTCTGGGATTTGGATGTTGAACTCGTGCTCGAGCTCCATCACGACCTCAACGACATCCAAGGAGTCCAAGCCCAAGTCTTGTGTGTATGATGATTGTTCGGTGATTTCCTTGGAGGAGTCGATCTTGTCGTAGCCTTCCAACAACTCCAAGATACGCTCCTTGGCAATGTCTCTGGTCAAGGCTGGGAAACCGGCGTACCCACGCACAAACATGGCTGGTCTGACAAGCGCCACACGGGGAGCAACAGGCTTGATGGTTCTCACGGTTCTGGTCAATGCACTTCTGAACATCTTGCTGGGGCCTATTCTGAACGTTTTAACTGGTTCAATTTTTCGGTACGTCTCAGAAAAACAGCGCTGGATAACGGCGACATTTCGTCGTGTCTCGAGCCCAAATGTCGCTGTCGAAGGCCCTCTAGCCATTTTTTTTTTCACCGCCAAAGCTGTTCTACTGCCCATGTTCAGATCGTTGTTTAGCACCGCCAGGGTCGGTGCATCCAGTATGATGGGCTCGTTCGCTCGTGTTCAGCCAGTGAGCTCGTACTTGAGTTCGGTCAGAGCCAACGTCCCAATACAACACAGTGTTCAGGAAATGCAGAGGAGGTATGCCACCTTGAACCAAATCAAGTACAACAAGCAAGGCCCCCCAAAGAAGCCCTTCAGCTCCAAGTCGCCGGATTTGGAGACCAGTCCGTTCAGAAAGGGTGTTGTGTTGAGAGTGATGATCCTCAAACCCAAAAAGCCCAACTCGGCCTTGAGAAAGTGTTGTCGTGTGAGATTGACCAACGGGAACGTTGTGTCTGCATTGATTCCCGGCGAAGGCCACAACTTGCAAGAGCATCATCTTGTGCTTGTGAGAGGAGGAAGAGTCCAGGATATTCCCGGTGTCAAGTACCATTTGGTGAGAGGAGTCTACGATTTGGCTGGCGTGGCCAACAGAACCACGTCCAGATCCAAGTATGGTGTCAAGAAGCCTAAACAATAGACCGTGTAAATAGCATAAAATATCATTTATTGAGCAGCTGTAGAAGTGTAGAGGGGGAGTAGGTAGGTTGCCGTCGATTTGGGGGATTCCGTTTGGAGTCACCATCCCCACTAGTGACTTCAGTGGGGGGTCCTCTCCAAGACGAACCAGCCCTTTTTGACAGTCCTACAACCTCCTCACCTAACTTATTTGCCGTCCTTTCTCTTCCACTACCTCTATTTGAAGGTCTACTTTACCTATCTTAAACCCTACCAATCTCAAACCGTCTTCCACTGGCGGTCTTTCTGTTTTCAATCACCTTTCCGTTGTCATCCAAGTTCTCTGGCTTTGCTCTGTTCAAGATCTTCAAGAATTCCTTGACTCTGAATCTCATTCTCGAGTGCATGTATGCCTTGGAACACTTGATGTGGTAGTGGAAGTAGTTTCTGAAGGACTGGATGTGGGAAATACAGTTCTCTCTCTTGTCTCCCTTAACAAGGTGTCTTGGGAACAAAACAAAAGTGACGTAACCCTTGTTTTCGTCGTCCTTTTTGCCCTGCACAACGCTCTGGATGTCCAAAGGTGGTTCGTTGTGGGAGTATAACACCTGAGGTGCCGTCTGCACCGATCTCTTTCTGGCATCAACAAACTCCTGCAAGAACACCTTACCGAAAATCTTGTCAGTTTCGTCTTGGAAAACGGTGGAGAAGATGACAGTGACTCTGTCGAACGAAGGCTTGATGTAGATACTCTCGTCGGAGCCTCTGTACTTGATCACCAAGACAAGTTCGTTCTGCAACTCCGCCTGGACCTCCTCGGAGTATGTGTTGCTGCCGGCATGCAATTGGGCCAATTCATCGTATCTGGCAAACGCCTTTTCAAAAGGGGCCGCCATGGCGTGTCTCTTCAAGTAGGGCAACTCGTCCACCAACTCCTTCTTGAATTCTTCGCTTTGCTCCGCAACAGCCTTGAGGTCCAAGATCAACGAGTAGTTGTAGCCAGCCTCAATGTCATTTCCTGCCAAAACGCCCAACCCGCCATTGGCAAACTTGGCGTACTTGGCGTTAAGGTATTCAACCACCCCGTACTTGACCAAGTCGTCCCAGCACTTGAGGTATATAGACACCAAGAGGAAGTCCTTGTTGTCCTCAAGAGTGGAGATGTGAAATGTGGTGAAATCAAAGTCGGAGATGATTCTATCCAACGACTTGGATGCGCCATCGCTCTCAAGGATCCGTTCCGTGAGCGTCGTCTGGATCAAAAGGTTTTGTTGTTCGATTTGGAGCATGTTGGTTATTTGGTTGGTTTTTGTCTGAGAGTGGCGGAAATAAATCGATAGCAAGAGTCACGTGGACCACTCCGGCGGTACCTGTTGGCAAGCAATTGGGTCGCCGGCAAGCATGGCAGGTACATCCAGAGGTGTCTAGCGCAGTGGTGGGTAGTTGCAGTAGAAGATTTGGCTCTTTTTTGGGATTTTTTGGGGTTCTATTTGGAGATTTGGACCCATATAAAAGTCGGGAGTTGGATCTCGCTCCAGCTAATGCTGATATCGACCGATCTCCAACAGTGCCATTGACATAGCTTTACCGTTGACATCGGCAGCATACTGACTACACCACGGCTCAGAGCACACCTACTAACCTTTCAAAACAATCATTAGTTTATTGTGACATAAGGAAGGCTACGTATAGAGATGATTGAGCAATCACCAAGAGGACCTTCGTTGAGGATTCTGCTCTTGCTTCTGCTCTAGTTATACAATTAAGAGCACAAATGATTGAGCAACCATTTAGAGACCTCGTTGGGTCTCTTGGTCTGCCCTAGTTATACAATGAGGAGCACATGTGTGCTTTGATGAATATGTTGTTCCTGTGGGTGATAAATGACAGATGCAAATGACATTGGGTCGTGAGTCGTGTGTCGTGTAACTATGAGTGAGGGCTGTGCGATGGTCTTCCATGAGTTGTCTGGTCGGGGGTGTTTGTTGTCTGAGGTGTCTTCAGTTGTGTGAGGTGTGTGAGGTGTCTGAGGTGTCTCCAGTGTTGTGAGTATTCTGAGTGTTGTGAGTGTTCTGAGTGTTCTAAGTGTTCTGAATGTTCTAAGTGTTCTGACTTTTACTGATTTGTCCTGATTTGTTCTGAGTTGTCGTGAGTTATCTTCAGTTGGCGTCAGTTCTCTTCCTGAGTTATCTTCAATACGAGTTATCTTCAATTCGAGTTATCTTCAGTCTTCCTGAGTTATCTTCAATTCGAGTTATCTTCAGTCTTCCTGAGTTATCTTCAGTCTTCCTGAGTTATCTTCAGTCTTCCTGAGTTATCTTCAGTTCTTGAGTTATCTTCAGTTCTTGAGTTATCTTCTCATCTCAGTTGTCTTCATCATCTCAGTTGTGCTAAGTTATCATTCTTGGGTCCTCCTCACTTATCATCAGTTCTCTTCAGTCATCTCAGTTATCATCAATTATCTTCAGTCTTCCTCAGACAATTCTCACCTCCTAATCCTCCTAATGATACACATACTTGTTCTCCTTTGACCAGCCTGGGATGTCTTCACCAGAACCCCCGACGGGTCTCTCCAAAACGACGTTTTCCAAACCAAGGGCGTCGCTCAACCATGGGTGGTTGACCATCCCACCAGCGTCGGCTCTATTCTCGGGCTGCAAGGTCAACATTGGAGACAAGAAGTCTGAGATCTCGATGGCGTCTTGTTGGGAAAACTTGTACTTTTCCACGAGAACGTCTCTGAGGGCCCAGGGCTTCAACTTGACGATTCTGTGCAACTCGCCCCTCGAGTTGAAGAAGTCACGGGTGTAGTAGCCCTCCTTGAGCATGGATCTTGGGAAGGGACCAATCAATTCTATAATTTGTGCAATGTGGTCGTCGTCTTTGGTGTATGTCTTTCCAGTTCTGGGATCAAACAAGTAGTCGCCCGTCAACAACTCAAAGATAAGACAGGCAAAGGACCACAAGTCGCTCAGCGCACCCCAGTGGTAGCCCAAGAGCACCTCTGGCGAACGGTATTGTCTTGTTTGGATCTCGTCTGTAAAGTGGTGGTGGGTCCAGCACGCATTGCCCAAGTCGGCAATCTTGACGGAGATGATTTCGTCGTCGTTCAAAATGTCGTTGGTGGAGTCGTTGACTTCTGTGTTCTCTGTGGACGACGGGATGGTGACGGGGTCGGCAAAGGTGTTGTTGTTGGAGATGGACATGGAGGAGAGGGAGTTGTTCAAGGTGTCCTTTTCAGAGTTTTCCTCAATCTCCTCGTCCACCTTGACCTGGTTGAGCTGCATGTTGACGTTGTTCTTGACGGGGATGCTGCCAATGGGGCTGATGATGCTTGATTCTGGGATGCCGCTGAAGGAGGTTGTTCTGACGGGGGTGTTTGCGGTGGAGGTGGACAAGCCGTAGACGTTTGTGAATGACTTGTTGAAGGTTCTGAGGGGCGAGGGCAAGGGCTGGGAGCCCGTGATCAAGGTGTGTCTTCTGGACCTGCGGCCGTTTCTGCCCAAGGATGGCGATAATGAGTGGTTTGCCACCTGAGCCGCCGAGGGCGTCGACGTGTCTGCGGACGGCGTGTTGTGGATGGAGGAGGCCGGCGTCGAGTGGGTGTTGGAGGTGACGGAACGGACCCTGCGCAACTTCTTTTGAAGCTTGATCTGGGTCTCCTCCTCCTCGACCATGCGTACAATCAGCTCCACGTCGCCAATCTCAATCAAGATGTTCTCCGGCTTCAAGTCGGTGTGGATGACGCCACATTTCCTATGCAAAAAGTCAATGGCCGAGAGCAACTGCTTGGCAATCTGCTTGACAAACACTATTGGGATTCCTCTATGCTTGTACTTCCTAATGAGTCCCAATAGGTTTTCGCCCAAGACCTCAAACACCATCACAACGTGCACGCCGTTGGGGCCCTTGTGGGTGAATGTGTCCAACAACTGGATGACGTGCTGGTGGCCTGGGTGCTGGAGGTCCAGCGTGGTCACCTTGTCCAACAACTTGATCTCGTCCACGGCGGTTTCGGTGTAGTGTTTGGCGCTCCGCACAATCTTCATGGCCACATGGCAGTTCTTGTCGTTGTCTCTGGCGAGCCACACGGTGGAAAAGTGGCCCCAGCCCAACTTGCGCACCAACGTGTACTTGCTGTCCTTGTAGGTTTCGCCGATAAAGCACGGGTGGTAGCCCCCAGGCACGTAGTCCTTCAAGTCCTCCTCCTCGGCGACATTCACCTCGTCCTCGTCCGAGCTCACGTCCTCCTCGGCGGCGGCGGTGGCGGCTCCGTGCTGCTGCTGTGCTCCGTGCGGTGGTGGTCCCTGTTGTTCCTGCGTCGTTTCCGACGAGTGACCGTCGCCACCCTTGGCGGCCTCGGCCTGTTGGTCGCCCCAGTCTCCGCCAAAGTCAAACGTCGTTCTGAGCTGCGCCAACTGGGGCTTGAACGTCTTGGCCGACGACGACGACGTCACCACCGTCGACGTACTCGGCTGAATCAACGTATTGAACAGATGTGGCTTGAAGTTTTCATGCTTGATCTCTTTGATTTCTGGCTCAACATACTTGTGTGCCTCGTCGTTGTTCTTGCTGGAGTGGTGTGAGCTCTCCGCGTTCTGAATGGCAATCGATAAGTTCGATTTGTGAGTTCCAGGCATTTCCTTGTCGGTACTAACCTTCCCTATCGCAAATCTAGTCTGATTCAATCACAGTGTGTTCCAGTTGGTTCTTCTGGCTTCCCTTCTTTAAAAAATGAAATGTTTAAACAATAACAGAAAAAAAAAAATTTACAGGGACTTGATTGAGCGCGGTCGAATCGAAGCTGTCTACGCTTTGGGGGAGCCGCCAGCGGTGTTAGCTCCGCTGCTCTCGGAGATTACAGCCTCGGCTGCCTGCTCGGGTGTCGCTGCAGGTGCCAGTGCAGCTCGTCCAGTGCCGGTCGGGTGCCTGGGAAACCCTTTGTGCTGGGACAGGTCTGTGTAACGGGGTAGTGTCGCTGGCTGGGTGAGAGAGGTGGCTTTTTGTCTCTTATCGAGAATTTAGGAGATGGTTTTGGGCTACCGGATTGGAGCGGACTGTGCTGGGGGGCCAGGCGTCGACGCCAGCGACGAGGTCCGACCCTACTCCGACCCGACCAGGGTCGCTCCGGCGACCCTGGTGTGGGCCGCTGCGGATCGGCGGATTGCGGGTGGTGCCCTCGGTGGACCGTTCCTGCTCCTGACCTCATAGTGCGTGGGCGGCCGCACTTTGGCGCTTGCGCAGAGAATGTCGGGCCCGAGCGGAGTCAAACTGGCGAGTCATCGTGGCGGGATTGGGGGATGCGCCAAATGGGCCCAGCGGCGCTGGGTGTCGTCGGAATTAAGGCAAGCAGCAGGCTGCTGCTAGCCGTCGCTTGCCGCACGCCGAGGTTGGTGCCAGGACCGTTGGTGTGGCTGCAGAAACACGGATTTGTTTGACACACACCTGTCCGCCTTACGGGCCCGCAACCGCCGTCGATGGCCAAGAAGAGAAGAGGTCTGAGCTTAGTGTGTGAGGTCAACATGGCATGTAGAGTGATGGGGTGGTAGAAGACAAGCGGTAGTGCTTTTCAAAGCTTCCTGGTGGGCTGGCTGCAAATAGTGCTACGATTTTGTTTTGCCGCAAAATAGCGATGGGGCTGCCAGTGGTGAAGACAGAAGCGGAAAAGCATGCTGTGGATCTCTGGGCGGCACTGTATGAGGTATAGGGATGTCTGGCACAGAATGGCCAAGGCGTTGGCCAGTGCCAGTGGGTGCCAATGGCTGTGTGGGTGCCGGCTGCGTGGCTGCCAGTGGCTGTGTGGGCGCCAATGGCTGCGCTGCCAGTTTGCGACCAACTTTTGCAACACCATGTAACAGAAGGGGAATGTAATGGTAGAGGAAATGATGTTGTCTAGGAGGCTATAAGGTGGCAGCTTATTCTGCTTTGACACCTGGGGCATTCTACTTTGACACCTGGGGCAGCTTATTGACACTGGGGCATTCTACTTTGACACCTGGGGCATTCTTTGATTTGCAAATGACACTAAGGTCCAGCAATCACACCACTGGCCTCAGTTCAAGCATCACCACTGGTAAGACATTACTTGGAGGCCACCTCTAGTTCATGCGCCACCTCCTACACTCATCGACTCCTCATATATAAATTAAATAAACACAGCTTAACCTAATCCATTTCAACATCATTGTCTTCAGCAGGCTTTTCATCCTTCTTAGCAGCGTGGGCAGCAGCAATCTTTTCGGCCATGGCAGCTTCTTGAGCAGCTTCTTGCTTCTTTCTGAATGCTTGCTTCTTTTCTTCTTCCTTGGCCAAGTAACGACCTCTAATGATGTTACCGATGGAGGCCAATTCCTCGTACTTGGCAATGTACTTAGCCTTGGTGGAGTCGTAACCGTCATCGTATAACCAGTCTTCGGTCTTGGACAACAAGCCGGACAACTTTTCCTTTTCCTCTGGGGAAGCAAAGGCGGCGTATTGTTCTTCCAACTTACCTCTCAAGTCGTAGATGTACTCTTCAAGAGCATTCTTTCTGTCTTCGGTGTCGGCAACCAACTTGTCTTCCATGACCATGGTGTTTTCCCTTTCAATGTATTGTTGTCTGACGTCCTTTGGCAAGGCAGAGGTGATTGGGAAGATTTCCAAGTCGTTCTTCTTGACCAACTTCTTGACTTCCTTGTATTCTGGTTCGGCGTCTTCGTCGGCGTCTTCCTTTTCGATCAATTCCTTGACGAGCTTTTCTTCGACAGTGTAGGCGGATTCGATGGTGTAAAAACCAGAAGGATCGTTTCTCAACTTCAACTTGGTAGCAATCAGAGATTCACCTTCGGATGGAACAACACCCTTCAATTGCCACTTTCCGACAACAGGGTTGGTACCAGCTGGCAATTCGGATGGGTTGGTGTACTTGGCGTCAATCTCAAAGTCACCGCTTCTGAACAAGGTGATGATCTTGGTGGCTGGGAAGACACCGCCCTTAGGGAAGACTTCCAAGTGGTCGTCGTCTTCTTCTTGCTTGTCCCAGAAGTAGGAGACAGAGTGTGGGTTGTAGTCTTCAAACTTGAATGGTCTGACTCTGACGGTTGGCGAGTGGGTGGCACAGATGAAGGCGTTACCTCTAGCAATGGCTTCATCTTGGTTCAAGGTGAAGGACAAAGCCTTACCACCAAAGACCTCGGACAACTTGGTCTTCAAGGATGGCACTCTGGTACAGCCACCAATGACTTCGATGGAGTCAATGTCGGCAACAGTCAAACCAGCGTCCTTCAAGGCCTTTTCGACAGGAACGTGGACTCTTTCCAACAATGGCTTGACGTACTCTTCCAATTCTTCTCTGGTCAAGGAGGAGGAGACATCGACATCGTTCATCAAGGATTCAATGTTGAATGGAGCTTGGGTGTTGGCAGACAAAACCTTCTTCAACTTTTCAGCAGCAGTCAAGACTCTGTAGAAAGCCTTTGGGTTTTCGTGGATGTCAATCTTGTACTTACCCTTGAACTCTCTGGCAAAGTGCTCGGCAATGGCAATGTCAAAGTCTCTACCACCAAAGTGCTTGTCGTAGGCAGAACCCAACACCTTCAATTCACCTCTCTTGACGGCAGCAACGGTGACTTGGTACGAGGAGTGGCCAATGTCAACAAAGGCAACCTTCTTTGGTTCGTCTTCTGGCAAGTCGTTGGCCTTGAAAACACCGTAACCGACAGCAGCAGCAGTGACTTCGTTCACGATTCTGACAGGGTTCAAGCCGGCGATTCTACAGGCATCGGCGGCAGCACGACGCTGTCTCTCGGTGTACCACACTGGAACGGACAAACAAATGTCGACAATGTTACCCTTGGTTTCCTTCAAAGCAATGTCCTTGATCTTGTTGATGTACATGGCGGCCAATTGGGTGGCGGTGAACTCTTGTTGCTCGCCCAAGAATCTAACCTTGGCGGAAATGCCGCCGTCCTTGCTTTCAACCAATGGGACAGAAAAGAACTTCTTTTCAGTTTCAAACTCAGGGTCGTTGTAGCTCAAGCCCAAGATTCTCTTCAAGTTGTCAACAGTGTTCTTGACGTTGGAGGTTTGCTGGTTCTTACCGCTCTCACCGATTGATCTGTTCTTCATCCCAAACCCAATTAAGGATGGAGTGGAACGGTTGGAAACCTCATTGACAATAATATCAATCCCTCTGTTTCTAGCACATGCAATGATAGTGTTATCGTTACCTAAATCAACACCAAATGGAGTAGACATCTTGTATTCTCTTGTATAAAAAAATCTAAAGGTAAAATTTTATATTGAAAAATCGTTGGTTTTTTCACAGCGATGATGAGTCCGCTGTTGCTTATATGGTCGTGTTTGGCAAATTTTTCTAGAATGTTCGAGAAGCACCAGGCTGGCAAGGAGGCCACGGTCTTGGGCAATGGTCCAGGCTGTGGAGCTGTTGTTGGTGGTGTCGTGGTGGTGTCGTAGTGGTGTCGTGGTGGTGCCAGTGGTGGTGTAGTGGTGGTGCCGTGGTGGTGCCGTGGTGGTGCCAGTAGTGTTGGCGGTAGTACTGTCTAGTCTTAGTATATTACATATGGTGTGAAGAGCTCAGGCAGTATGATGTCAGACTACTGTCCAGTAGTTTGCTCTAGGTTGGTGAAGGGCCTACAGGGTTTGTGTTCCCATCAAGAGCGTGTATGGAGTGGAAAGTGTATGAGATGGAGCACGTAGGTGAAACAGTTAACGAGAGACAGGGCAGATCAGTGGTGAAGATCAGTGCAGATTCAACAGTACTACTGTCTACTTGATGGATGTACACACTATAGGAATCAGTGAATCCAGTAGTCCAAAAGCATTCAGATAAAGCTCAGTCAGCTGGTGTCTTACATTGTTTTACTATTGCCATCTATTACTACTTGATATATGCATCTTGCCAATCTTAAAGTGCCGTCATGAGACTCCAAAGATAGTTGTTGGGGCCAAGAGGTGAGTAGTTGCAAGAAAACCGTAGCTGACCTGAGGGAGTTGTAGCAACATCCTAGGAACTGTAATTACCAAGTGATTCTACACCCAGAAGTTGAAGCAGCCAAGGGGTTTTTGCGCTTCCAGCCGAAGGGTTTCGCAGCATCGAAGTTAGCAGCTACACCAGAAGTGTTGGTGCAGTATAACCAAAAGCGTGTTTGCAGCATTACTGGAAGCAAATTTGTAGCTCTAACAGAAGCAAGTTTGCAGCTTTACCAAAAGCAAGTTTGTAACTATACCGCAAGCAAGCTTGCAACTTTACCAAACGCAAATTTGCAACTTCTAGGTAGTACCAGCTAAGAAACCATTTCTGGGATGCCTCACCCAAACTCTTGCAAGATTGTGCAAGTCATTAAAACTCATTCTCCTACCTTTTCTCATATTCTTGTTTACTTGTTTTCTCCATCTTCTTTTAAGGTCGCCATCCAGGTGCAGCACTTCCTTGCTATCCCCTTCACTCATTCACTTTACCTTCCTACGAATGCTCCAAAATCGTCAACAAAGTCATCCAGCCTGGCGACTCAACCAACTTCAAGTAATCCGTATAATCTCTTGACTTGACAAACTGCAACAAGGCAGCGAATTCGGAGTCGTTGAGCACCTGCAACTTCTTCAAGGCCAAGATCAAGTGGAAGTCGACGAGGATGTCGCCATCTCTGGAGGGTTCTCCATTGAGTAAGTGTCTCTTCAACTGGTGGAGGTCCTGTAAGTCGCCGAGGAAGTCTCTGTTCTCAATAGTGAAGGGTTTGGGGCTGACAAAGAAGGGCTTGGGCTCCAAGGGGAAAGAGTCCGTCAAGGACACTAACAAAAAGTCCACGGGCAAGGTGGGTTTGGCGGTGGTCTTAACCTGTAAATTGTACTCGTTTGTTTGGAGGTAGGAGATATCTGGGACGTAGCGTTTATCTGTGTTTTCGTTGATGTACAATTGGGAGGGTTGTGTGGAGCCGCTCAAGATATCTGCCTTGACCAAGGACTCGGCGTCAACCGATACCTGGTAGGACTTGGGCTCAATCTCGCCGTCGAGACCGCCACTGATGACGGACGTCACGTACTTGGACAGGTACTGGCCCGAATTGGAGAAGCGTGTGTAGTTGGGGTGGGCAATCTGGTTTCTGGCGGCCATCAAGATCTCCAAGTTGCTCAAAAAGTATGTTTCCTTGTGTCTCTTGCACAAGACGGTTCCGTTTCTGTTGCCGGCATCGGTGAGGTCTGTGAAAACCACACCCACTTGCTGCAATCCCAAGGTGGCTGCAATGTCGTCGACCGAGCGCAACTCGTCGGAGTCCGTCAAGACCGAGATACCGTCGGCCTCGCCCGACTGTTTGGGCTCGTAAATGGCCTCCACCACAGCCTTGACCCCCAAAGGCACCTTCTCAAACTCCTCGTAGTGCCCGTACAATATGCCAAACCGCTGCACACCCAGGTTTCTCCAGGAATCGATAAAGTTGTTCAAGATCAGCGAGTCGGCGTACTCGACGTGGTCCACCATTCTATACTTCTGCAACAGCAACGTGATGGGCGATGGCTGGCACTTGGAACAGATACCCTTGGGGTATGGGTGGTGGCCCTCGTGGCACGTCAAGTCGATCTTGAAGTTGGGCTCCTCCAACGGAGCAATGTATGACAGGCCCGTGTAGCTCTTGTTTCTCTGCTGATCCAACTCTTTCAACCGGGCATGGAACGATACGTGCTTGATACCGTTTTCCTTTTGGTAGTTGGCGTCCCATGGTGGCAATGGCGAGCAGTACTCACACATCCCCTTGTCTCCGTGTCTGCAGTAGGTGGACTTTGGCCGCTTGATGAAGCCATCCTTCTTGGCGAGTGCCTTATCCACCGCAAGTTCCTCGTGGCGCTGCACCTCGTTGCTGGCAACCGTGTCGCTGCCATCGCTGGCCTCGTACTTGACAAATAACATGTCTCCGTTCTTCAACCCCAACAGCTGGATGGATTTGCCACATAAACTGTTGGCCGGCTGGGCGTCGCTGCCGTTGGCATTCGACCCAATGTTGATGGATTGAGCATCCACTTTGCCTAGCTTGTCGTACAACTGCTCCAATACCAAGAGAAAGTCGTCCTCTGGCTGGGCGTTGACGCGGAACATGCCATCCTTGCTTCTGAATCTAAGAACAACCATGCTTTTGATTTTTTATTCGCACAAGGATAAGAACGAAGATGAATAATGAAGTAGGGCGATTGGATTAGGTAAGAAAGACGGAGTTTGGAGATAGTTATCTTATTGATGATTTGGGACAACCTTCTAGAAAGTCATGGAAGGTGGTAATTGTTGTTTTTGGGAAAGTTTGGGCTGTTTTGGGGGGTACATGACTTCCCAGCTACTGGCTGCAAATGCAGGACGATTGTGGGGGATTAGCTACAAGAGGTGTCGGGTATTAATTCTCTATAAAGTTCCATGTCGGAAGAAGGGTGGGGTGTTGATGGTGTTGGTGGTGTTGGTGGTGTTGTTGGAGTAGATGTGGGTGGAGTTTTTGGTGTGGATGTTGGTGGAGTTGGTGTGGATGTTGGTGGAGTTGTGGGTTTGGTGTGGGTACGGTGTGGAGGAAACACGAAGTCTATGGTAAATACAGGCAATGTTTGTGGGTTCCAGAAACGTAGTTAGTACAGTTTTGTCTGTTTTGGGGCAGATAAGTCACTAATTGGAACTCTGTTGAAGGTTCTGCCCAATATCGAGTTTCCATTAAGGTGCAACAGCCAACAAAGCCAGGCAGATACCTGCAAAACGGTTCGCCTAGTATTGCTGCCCCCAAACACAGAATATCTTCAAAATACTTGCCCTTAGCTTCACGTAGAAAAGTTCACTGTAGGTCAACCGTGCATTTCCTGCTGCAGCGTCCTTGTCGATCCATTCAATCCTGCCCCGTAAAAACAACTTCCAAATGGTAGACCTGCCACCTTTAACACACTAACCAAGACAACCTTCACAAATTTGGTCATTTCTCACTTCTACTGTTCATTTAGTTCATCTCGTAGTTCCTTTGAAATCGACATTGCCTCCCCTTTGGAGCCCTCCTAAGTAATTAAAAAAAGCTTCACACAGTTGTTTAAACCGCCCAATAACTCTGTCCGCTTGATTTTGTACAGAATGGCCTTTTTGTCGTCCACCTTATCCACACTCTCCTCCTCCTCTTCCTGAAGAAAGGTCATGTTGGTCTCCCACTTCATCAAGCCCACGCCGCTTTTCTTCAAGGAATACTTAGACGCCAACTCCTCGTGGCTCTTTAGCCCCAAGAGGTCTATCTCTGCCAGCCGGATGCGTCCTATTCGGTTGCGGAGCGATATTAAGTAGGCAACGTCTATCACCACCTTGCACTGGATCTTGTCGTCCGAGTACTGGAAACTCGTCACTTTGTCCTTGTAGTAGGCATCGATGGGACTCTCCATCAAGTACAAGCGGATCTTTTCGCCAATCAAGACGTCTATAAGCTTGGTAAGGTACGAGTTGGACACCCGAGTCTGGTAGAAGTCGTTGTTGTTCAAGGTGATCAACGAGCGGGCGTTGATGGCAAGCGAAGTCTGGTCACCACCATGACCCTTGTCCTTGCGTTTCACAAACACCTTCACGGGAATGACCTGTGTGGGACTAACCCTGACAAATGCTATTTGTGGAGGCATCTATTAATAGTCTGTAGTGTTGTGTGACTGTAACGCGTTTCTAAATTTAATTGATCTGGAGAAGCTTCCAGAGGATGGGCCAAGGCACGACGGCAAAGATGGAAGGAAGGAAGAAAAGGAAGGAAAAGGAAGGAAGGGGTGGAACTTAAGGGCCCTAGCAGTGGCTCCATGACCTCATTTCCCACATCGGAGCCAGTATGAACGTCGGATCACCGCTGAGCTGTCTCTACCCCAGAAAATCTCCACCAGTCCAATATCCAACTATATCATACCTTTCTACATCACAATACTATTAAATTTCTATTACTTATTCTAATATACACTCAAGTCTTGAGCTTGACCATGTCACCATAACGGGCGGACCTTCAAGGCTACTCCGAGTGCCAAAGATATTCCAAACTCGATCGATAGTCGCATCAACATAAAAGGAGCGCCAATTCGAATCTCTGTAGAACAAGTTCCGCAAACCAATTCGTAGTCATCTTGAGGGGGTCCAGCCAACACCAAACATCACTTGCAAAAACCAACAATAGAAAGAAGACTCCATTCTAGATAAAACAGCTTGTTTTTTTAGAGTTTTTTTTCTATTTTTTTGTTTTTTTTCTTTTTTTGATTTTTTTCAGGATAGTAAGGAAACAGTTAAGGAAACAGTAGTCAAACACAATTAATAAAGAACTAAATTATACCGTAGTACATTGTTACACTAACAATGTAGTACCCCATTATCAACAACAAAGGACCCATATAAAACACGATAAAAATAATAAAGATAAATACTTTTTTTCTTAAAGAGTCAAGAACTCTTCAATGACACCAAAGTCAGGTTCAAGTTGGTGTTGATGGAATTGTTGAGGTTGGTCGAGTAAAAAGGATAATGGACCTGATGATTCATTGTATTCGAGCTCGTCGAGCTTGTCCACGAGGGAGTGGAGGGAGGTGGAGCTGGACGAGTTGTCCAACAAGAAGTCGTCGACACTGGTGTCGGCAGAGGTGATTGAGGATTCCGAGGGAGAAGCGCTCGATTCCTTGGAAAAGTCCATGTACTCAGGGATGCTTGGTGCTGCAGACCAAAAAAAAGCCAGGAATGTTGTGTTTGCTTGGAGGAGGAGCCGGTGAGCCGCCTTCCATGCGAGTCTTCAATGCTATCAATCCGGAGAGCCGGGTGAGTATACAGGAAGTTTTCTGCACGCATCATCAACGGGACGATGAGGCAGGAAACTTCAAGATACGCACGGGCTTCGGACAAGCAGAGACTCAAGCATGCGGGAGGCGGGTCTGGCGGCCAACAAGCTGGCACAACGCAAAATTACTTCTGAATTTTGCCCCAAAGAGTCATATGAGTTGAATGGACCTTTCTTGAGAGTCAAGTCGATAGGAGAGTTGATGGGAGAGTTGATGGAAATAGGCGAATGATAGTTGTAGTAAACATCCTTCACCTGGGATTCCTCAACCGACTCGCTAAGTCTTCTCTTTTTGGAACTTGGGGGGATAGCAGACGACACCTCCTTTTTGACGGGGGTGTCTGCGTGGGAGGCGGCGGGGGAGGGCGAGGAGGCGGTCGAGGTGGACTTGACGTCGTCCTCTTCGTCCTTTTCGTCGTCGTCTTCGTCGTCGTCGTCCTTCAACTTCTTGGAGGAGGACGAGTTCAAGTTGGAGTGGATCTTGTCCTTCAAGTCGCTCAAGTCGTCGAGCTTGAGCGGCTGGAGGGAATCAACCTGCTTCTGAGAAAGCAACTTGACGGCCTCGTCGGTATAGGCTTGCAATTCCTTCATGTTTTCTTCCAACTTCAAGACGTAGGACTCCAAGTACTCAACGTGTTTACGCTTCTTTTCCCTGGAGGCGTGGGCGGCACGTCTGTTTCTCAAGATACGTTCCACCCGGCGCTGTTCCTTTTCCTCCTTGGTTTTGGCCCTCTTTCTAGGAGGGAGGGTGGACTTGAAGTTGGTGTCGATAGGAATGTCAGTCATCAGAAGGGGTCGAGAGAGGTGTGTGTTGCTTTGTCTTTGATTGATGAAGAAGAAAAACCAAGTAGGGGGCGGATTTTCCAGCTATATTTAAATGATTTGCCTCCTACGCCCATACCACTTTTTTTTCCGCCCACGCACACGCCTCCTTGTGGGCCAAACTGTGTGATTCACACAAAAACAACACGGTTAGAGAAAAAAAAATATTTGCAAGTGGTGCAAAATAATCCTGCATGCGTGCGACGCCCACCTTATTTTCTCTCGCAACTCGCTTTTGTCATACATCGTCTGCTCACCCATTATGTGGGATTTTGTCCCCTTTGAGAGACCCGCCGCTACGCCTACGCTACGCGGAGGGTCGCTGCTTGCTTCTCCTCCCAGGGTCGTGCGCCGACTGTTTATACATGGGCGTGATATTTTTAGAATAGGGCAGTGGTCCACGGTCTTGAAACAATAAATAGAAAGCGTGTACGAGCGTGTCTCCCAGGTTTTACTTTCCAATGTGCTATTGTACCACGGCGGACCAGGGTTAGGTGGTTGCACTGCTTGCAGCGGTTGCTTTTTTCTTGCCCTGGGCCTGGTGGTCCCACACATTGTTTGCTCACTATTTTTCCCGCTTGTCGAATCTCTCGCAAAATCAAATTTTTCACCAGTCCATGAAAAGTATCTTATCGATCCAGTCCCATGTGGTGCACGGGTACGTCGGCGGGAAGGCCGCCGTTTTCCCGCTCCAGTGCCAGGGGTGGTCCGTGGACTACGTCAACACCGTCGACTTCTCCAACCACACCGGCTACGGCACCTTTGCGGGCGACTCCATACAACTAGCGACTCTCGGCAGCATTCTTGGCCACCTCCACCAGTTCAAGTATGACTACCTTCTCACGGGCTACATCCCAGACCAGCTGCTTGTCGAGGAGATCCACCGCTTCGTCAAGGAATACAAGCAACATAACCAGTGCTTGTACCTCTTGGACCCGGTCCTCGGCGACAACGACTACTTGTACGTGGATAAGTCATGTATACAGACGTATCGAAACATATTGCACGACAACTTGGTGGACATAATCACGCCCAACCAATTTGAGTTTGAATTACTTACAGGAACCCCGATCACGTCGGCTGAAACACTAAATACCGGATTAGACCTCTTCTTGAACGTTTGTAAGATACGGTTCGTGGTGATCACCTCGCTCAACCTCCCCGAGTCCGGCAAGATAGGGTGTGTGCTTGCAACCAAACAGGGCTCCTGCATGTTTCAGGTGGACTTGATCGACAGTTACTTCACCGGGGTGGGCGATTTGTTCTCTTCCTTGTTGGTGGACAAAATATCCACAAATGTTTCAGATTCGGCTCTCGACGATTTCCAGGTTTTAAACAAATCCGTAAACCAAGTGCTCACAATAATGGGTAAAACACTTCGCTTAACGCGTTCGCTAGCCTTGGAGGAGTACAGGAAGGATTTCCCCAACGAGACAAATATCAAGCAGGCAAGTATGAACGACGCCCACATCAAGTACTTTGAGCTCAAGGTGGTCCAAAGCAAGGACTTTTTTGCATATGGTGGTCAAGGTGAGTATCTGCATTCTCCCATAGAATTGTAGACAAGAGGGACAAAGAGGAATCATCATTTGAAGAAACAAGGGACAAAGAGGAATCATCATTTACATTTGAAGAAACACAAGGGCAAAGAGGAATCATCATTTACATTTAGAAGAAACAGAAGAGGGACAAAGAGGAATCATCATTTACATTTGAAGAAACACAAGGGCAAAGAGGAATCATCATTTACATTTAGAAGAAACAGAAGAGGGACAAAGAGGAATCATCATTTACATTTGAAGAAACACAAGGGCAAAGAGGAATCATCATTTACATTTAGAAGAAACAGAAGAGGGACAAAGAGGAATCATCAATTACCTTTAGAAGAAACACAGAGCCATGAACAAGAACCATCTTTACATTTCATTTGAAGCATTTTCCATACAACACAAGAACATTATTACATTTCTTTCTTTGGTAGATTCTCCCTACAACACAAAAACTTCAGTTCTTTCATTGGTAGATTCTCCATACAAGAACATCATTTCTTCCATACAAGAACCATCATTACATTACTTTTGGAAGTATTCTCCATACAACACAAGAACATCATTTCTTTCTTTGTAGATTCTCCATACAACACAACAACCATTTCTTTCTTTGGTAGATTCTCCATACAACACCATCCATTTCTTTGCTCTCATTTCTTTTGAAGCTCCCACTATTTCTTTCTTTTGGAACCCTTTCCTCCGAAGCGTCCAAGTGAAATCCCCGCCGGAAAAAATATTCGTTTCTTCTTGCAGGTACAGATACATGCATGATTTTTCTTATGCAGCGGAAGCCTCGACGAATTCTACCTGCGAGGCCGGAAGTGTATCCGTAATTCAAGACAATAGAGGAGGTGGCTTCCCCTCACTAGAAAGAGCAAGTCATGTAGTCCACATATACGCCCACGAGACTTGGCGCCCCCACCGCGCTCAGGCTGTGGGCCGCTTGCTCCCTCTCTTTAAATAGGCACGGGAGACCCCCACACCCCTGGGAGGAGGCATCGTCAAACCTTAATACCACATTTAGACAAATCCCCATACAATTATGCTTTCGCTCGACGCAGATGAATCGGTAAGATTCTAGATGCATGAACGACCTCATTAAAATTTTTTCAGAGGCCTGGCGGGAACTTGGCCGATGAGTTGTGCTGCCGCGTTGCTTAAACTCGTTTGTGGTGCTTTCAGGGAGCAAGCGGCCCAATGGAATGGCACGGCCACATTGGCTGACAAGCCCGTGTGTGGCATGGCCTGCTTTTCGTGGATTATGCAGCGCTCCTTCCCGTTTGGGCCTCCACACGTCCCACTTGGACATTGTCGAAGCAATCCTAGGTAGACGGTTGCATGTGGAATGGGCGGTGAAACTCCCAGTTATAGTTTCAAGTCCATGCACGGTGGGACCTTCTTTCTGGATCGTGGGTTTTGTGCCACAGATTTAAATCTGGCTATCTAGGGAAGCGCGTATTGTTTGTCAAGCGTGCGTCGCTTCCAGGCTTCTTGTGGTAGCGGCGGATCCACAGGTGCAAAGGCGATGTATGTTGACGCTGCTTGTGGTGCTGGGGTGTCCGTATAAGTTGCATAGAAGTTTATTGGTGCTCTTGTGTCGCTTAGCACCTCCGTTTCCGTTTCCGATGAGCGGGACCGACACCTCAACACCACGTGAAAACTCTTTCGAGTCCACCTCAACACCACGTAAAGACTGGCTCTTTCGACCTCAACACCACGTGAAAACCGGCTCTTTCGAGTCCACCTTCTCGAGACGCTCGATGATGACTCTCTTGTTGTGCTGGGCTTTGATTTTGATCGGCCCATTGTCCTCTTGGTGCTGCCTCTCTTCATTGTATTCGTAGCCAGTCAAGCCCGCTTCCTCATTGTCGAATGTTCCATATGCACCTGAGGCACCGTATCTCTCAGAGTTGCACAATAGTGTGGAAACTTCCTCAAACTCATAAGTCGATGACTCCATTGCATACGCGGCGCCATCGTTATCTAGCAGCTTTGGCACATGCATGACGTCGTCCCAAATGAGTAGGTTTTCACGCCGGGTCAACTCCAACGGACCAGCGTAGCTGAGCTTCAAGATCTCCACCACGTTGAAGGCCTGTCCTTTGAGCACCGCCAACTGCCGCAACCACATGCGCTCCTTGAAGTCGTTGTCCTGCTCGAAAACCCGCTTCAACTTGACCACAGTGGTCTCCCACCAGTACTTGGACGTCAACAAGGTCAAGTAGTGCTTTCTTGTTTCCACCAGAAACGGTTGGCCAATCATCGACAAGGGCAAGAATAGCCACCCAAATGGGAACAGCCGCCACTCATCGGGCCGTTTCCAGGGGAAGGCCAACCCTGAGTCAATGGCGCCAATCTTAATTAGAGGATGGAACCGCCCTGCTTTTTTTTGTGTCCACTGTACAGTGACCATCCAGTTGTCCAATCCTCTGTCGGTGTTTCTCATAATGTAGTCTAAAATCACCAACTTTTCTAATTCCCGTCTAAATTGCCGCACGCTCTGTTTGGACCATCGGAATACCTTTGTTTCATCTGTCTCCAGGGTCTCGGGTAGCGAGTTGATGTCGCCTGGGAGAGGGTTTGCCTTGAACCATGTCTGGGCGTCTGTGTAGTCGTCTAAAAACATCTGAAATGACCCGATTTTCCTCGAGAGTTTCGAAGGGTCTTCGTTCTTGTTCCAGTACGAGTAGTAGAAGGTCGGTGACCGGAGATGCACAATGCTGGTGTACGGAACAATGTATGAAAGCAACTGTTTATCCAAGACACTGGCTGCCGCCTCGCTCACATACCCAAGATTGGGAATAAGGCAAGATCTCCCAAAGAAGCAAGGAAAAAACGTTCTATGCATCCACTTTGTCCACTTGGGTGAAAGCGGGCCATAGGGTTCTTCGTCCTTGGGCTTGAAAACGCCAACCTTGTACGTGCTTACCTGACCAGAGAGAACGTCGATAACCTTGGTGTTGAACACAAAGTAGCTTCCAGATGACCCTTGGGAGATTCTTTGAGGATGCACTCCTTCAGTTTCTATCAATTCAACCACTCTTTCTATAAGACTGGAGAATTGGGTGGGTGTCATATAGGTTTCGGGGAAATCAAAGGCAGTTCCCGAACTTTGCTCCACCACCCGCTTCCAATGGAGCAACATGTCTTTCTCGTTCTCGATCTTGGGTAGATTCATGATTGGCTTGAACACAGAGTACTCGATCTTGTACTCGGACTGCTCCTCCACAACCTTGGGCTTCTTCATGAGCGGAGAGTAGGCCCATTTGGCGGCTGGGATGATATAGTTCTTGGTGAAGCGGTTGAATTTCGATGGCGATTCACATTCTTCGGGAATCGACGCCACCGGCTGGGACTTGCTTCGTATCAATGGCTGTAAATGCAGCCGGTCTATCTGGCTCGGATCCCAGCTGCTGCTCAAAATGTGTGTGATTGATTCTTCTGTGGACGTCGATTTGTTGGGCGTCAAATACAAATCCTTGGATACAGAGACCTTGGGGGTAATTGGAATGGGTGGCGTCTCCGTCTCAGGGTCCGAGCTGCTACGGGGAACTGGACTCCCGTTCATTAGGGATAACTGATTAGTACTTTAGAATGTTCACGTGAAAAAGACGCAAAAACGAGATCAGGTCTGTCTGCTAATCAGCGAGTTCCAAATAGGCGGGTAAACAGAACACCAAAAGAAGCATATGAGAAGTGAAGAGGTACTCTAGGGAGTGTTGCTTGCAGTTGGGTGTTGCTGGTTGTTGGATTTGCCTATTTTTGATGTCAGCTTCTAAGGAAACAGAAGATGGCAGCAGGTTGTGCCAGGAATACACGTGGTTACGAATCAAACGTCAGATGTGAATGGATTGTGTAGTCAGGACTGTAGGGAGGGTTGCAATGTCCCTGAATCTATTCACCAACAGAAAACTTCATTACTTTGATTGTGTTAATCAGCCTTAAGAAGAAGATATAGGTACCTCATTAAATTTTGCAGCACTTTTTTGTTCCAGTTGATTGGAAGCAATCAACTGATAACTGATTCAAGTGTGATTCATTGTAAGTTATCACTTGGTGTGGATTCTAGCGATGTAACCCTGCAAACTTCCCACTAATGTTGGAAGCTTGTTCACAGGTGACATTAATATCGCAATAGTCAACAGGAACAACCAATTCGTATATCATCTTGTTACTATATCATCTTGTTACTATATCATCCTGTTACTAAATCATCCTGTTACTAAATCCTCCCTTTACCTTTACTATCCCCTTTTACTACACTTTTCTACTTAAGCCAAGAACAGCCAAGACACATAATTTCTTGCTAATTTGGAAGATTTTTCAGCTTCCTGGGCAAACCAAGGAATTCCCGTGATAGGAATCAACAACTGGTACTTTCCTTGTGATTGGGTAACACACGATGTCTATTTGGCGACTTCAGACATCAGGGCGGAACCGTCTAATGACGCAGGAACGAGCCTTTTCATGGTGTTTACAAGGTGCACTCAAAGTCTTCGAGACGACGAAAGTCAACGCAACACAGAGATAGGTAAACAGAGGCACCAATTCGATGACAAAACCATCTCAACTAGAAGAGTCTGGATACTCACGGCTGAAAACCAGTGTTTGAACCCCTCCCACACTGGCCACGATCTGATACCTATTAGTTGGTCGACTGTCCAACTTAGCATTTTCAGGTATCTCCCTCAACCTTAAAATCCAAAACTACCTATCCTGGTTAACAAACAAACCCTTCACGTCAACGCTTACGGAGTCTGCCTTGCCCATCGCTGAAAAGTGTCTATTCTGGAAGTGTCCGTAATCTTTGAAACTAAATGAATATTGAAGTTTCCCGATGCGGCAATACTTTTTTGACAGTGTACTAAATAGGAAACAGCGGAGATGAAGTTACCAAAGAGGAAACATCTTCGGAGATCACAGCTTTTAGATTGAGAAAGATACACTCCTCGGTGAAAAGTGGAATTAACAGGAACAGCAACTCTAGCCTTGCAACTCGGTCAAAGTAACCAAGAAACTCAAGGGGCGTGAGCTTGGTTCTCCACCATTGTTGAGTGTACGTCCCCCCACCTCTGCATTACTGCTGCCTCCCCTCTCTAAATGTGTACTGGGATGTTTGTTCCTCGGGTTGGGGCACTTCCACACAGAAATGGCTTTTTCCTCCACTTCCAGAGTGGAGGAATTTCACAAAGTGGGATTATGGGAATATGGGATGGGGTATGGCCATTCAGTAGCTCTCATTGGCAAGTATCTCTCTTGCGCTTACCCTAGCTATCGCTCTTGCATACCTCTTAGCTAACTACAATGCTTAATTCAAAACTTTATTAGGTATAGTATACAGTCATTCCGGTCAAATCATAATCAAGAAACCCCCGAACACCAAGGTTTGTACCATTAGTAAACCCTTGATGAGTCTAGAGTTAATATCAGGGACCAGACCCGAATTGCTTGCTTTTGATGTTTCGGCCGCCTTGTGTCCACCACTAGTGGAAACGGCGTCCTTTTTCTTCCCAGAAGAGGTACTGGAAGGAGCACTTGTGGTGCTGCTTGATGATGGGAAGATCAAGTTGTTCAACTCGACAAAGATACCTGTTGCTTGCAAGTCGTTGAGGTATGCCTCAAAGGCTGGGGCGTACTTTGCCAATGCGCCAGACAAGCTGGCAGTCAAGTTGCCGTTGAGCAAGGTGTCAAGCGAGTTGTCGATGAGGTCGGTGTTGCCCAAAACGCCGCTGAGCAAACCAGAGATATCGATACTTGACAAGTTGAAGTCGAGGGCACCGGTAGCAGCCAAGTCGTCAATGTACTCGGCAGCAGTGTGCTGGTAGTTTGGATCGGCAATGATTCTCTTGATGGTGTAGACAAACACGCCGGTGTCGTTGAGACTGTTGAAGACGTCTTCAATGGTGTTGTAGAAGATGTCGGAGCCCAAGAAACTGCCGGCAAAGTTGCCCAAGAGAGAGAACAAGGAACCAGAGTTCGAGTTGGCTCTCTTTTGGAGATCACGCTTCAGCAAGGTGTAGTCAACAAGGAACTTGATCTTGGCCTCGTTGGCCTTGAGGATGTTGTAGGTGATGTTGACAAGCACCGGTCTGTAGCTGTCATCGAGGAGGATCCCGTCGACGGTGGATTGGAGCAATCCCGATTCCTCAATGATGTCCAACAATCTAGTGAAGTTGAGGCTTCCGGCGAGAGCCTCGACCGTGGACAAGGAAACATTGAGGGACAGAGCACCCTCAATCAAGTTTGCTGTGATGTTGGCAAGCTTCTCGACTCTGTCGGAACGGTTGTTGAAAGCGTCTAAAACAGTGAAAATGATGCCACTCAGATTCACAAACTCAATGATGGAGTCAATGCCACTGGAGGAGGAAGAGGAGGAGGAGGAGGAGTTTGCTCTCTTGTACAACTCGTAAGTATCGGACAAGGTGTGCTTGATGGAGTCGAGCGGGTCGCTTCTCTTGACATGGAATGACTGTCCCACAGGAACTATGGCTGCTGGAGGGGTGGCGGCAGCACTGACTATCCCACTGAATGTGAACAAGGACAACAAGTATAATATCCTCATGTTGATGACTGGTTGGGTTGATAATCAAAAACAGGGGGGGGTAATTCCACTTATATAATTCCATGGCCCCGATTTATTTTGGGAAACCACAAACATCCCATCCGTTTTAGGTATAGTTCGTTTCTACCCAGATATTTGACACTGCTAAACTATGTTTTTGCAGCTGCAAAAGTTACCCGATTAGGAAATCTGATGGATAAATGGATAGCTTCCCCATTAGGAAATTCTTGCAAATGAGAGCTCTGGCGAGAGCGAAGCGACGAGATGGTCCATTGATAGCACACCTGGGCAGGGAGCCCAAGATGGTGGTGGCGGACGAGCACGGACTTTGGTGGGCCCAAGCACGGGAGATATCTGTATTTCGTCACCGAAAGCTCATGCACTGTTTCAAAATGTGGACGTTGGTTGTCGCCTTTCCCAATGCGGAAAGTCATTGAAATGATACCCTAATTTGGAAGTCCCAAGGTTGTAGTCTACATTTATATATTGCAAGGAATCTCTTGGGAAGAGGAAAAACCAACAAACACAAGGAATGAGATTTGGCCTTTTGAGTCTTGCGGCGGTAGCATCCACTACCGTTGCCAACCAGTTATACGGAGCTACCGTGGAGTCCATCTTTGACGAGAGATCGTGGATCGAGGAAAGAGAGGACGACCCATTTGCTGACCTTCAGGAGACGTTGGAGGGGCTTTCCAAGCGTGACGACGAAGCTACCATTGCTGTGCTCGAGAACTTGTTCACCAACTTCTACGAGTCGGGCATTGCTACCGACCTCATTGACCAGGTGGCTAACAGCAACGCTACCATGGACAAGATCAGTGTCTTCCTTGAGCTGACCATAAACTCCACCATGGCCATCTACAACACCCTGGGTATCGACGGGCTCCTCCTGTTGGGTAACAGCTCCACCCTTGGCAACTACAATTTGTCCTCCATTCTGGAAGCAGTTGACGAATCTGGAATTATCAACTCTACCACCAACCAACTTCTTTACAACGAAACCAACAGAAACGCCACGGCGGACGTGCTCGGCAAGGTCTTGACCACCAACTACTGGATCCCGGCATTGTTGAACGGTTTATCGGCCAACCACGAGTTGAGCTGGAACTACATGGCTGACTTGATCCAGCACACACAGTCCAAGGCCGACCAGGTCAGAAAGCAGGTTGTGTTGAGCGCCAGAGATACCCCCTCCGCCTCCAACAACTACCTGGGAAGTGCCCTCCAATTCCTCGAGAACTTGGCGGGGACCACCCTTACGTCCGACTTGTTCTCCGACACCTTAACCGACGGCCTTATCGCCTTGAACAGATCTGGGATTGTTGCTCCGTTAATTGTTGAGATTTTAGAGGATCCCAACCTCGGCACAATCATCTCCACCATCTCGAGGAACCTCTTCCAGAGTGGTGTCTTATACCAGATTGACATTGGCGCATTATACAAGTACGGTAAGAAGACGGGAGCATTGGTGGACTCTGTCCAGCTGTTGTTGACCAGCCCCACCATTTCTCCTCCTTTGGCAAAGATCTTCCAGAGATTAGAAGTTACGGGTGTCTACCAACAGATCCAAAATAACCTTTATGGAACACCTAAAAGCAAATAGCCCTGGTAAAGATGTTTACAGGGCTGAAGCACCGGTTGTGAATGCATAGATACCTAATGTAATATACGAGTAATGTGAGAATCGTTCCGTAACACCCTCTGTAGCCCCCGTTCGTCCACCCACCACAATAGAGAGGGGTTTTCTCCCTCCCCCAGACCCAACCTGGCCATCCTGGATGACTTTCCACATCGCTTGCTACCCCAATGACATATTTCCGGCTATCTCCACACGGCTCCGTCGCTTTCGGTAATTTCCTTTTGTCCAACGAGGTTAGCCAAAGCAACCATGCAAGTGCTTCTTCTCCACGTTCCTCTTGCTTGCTATTCAGGCGGCGTGCGTTTTGCTACTTTGTTGGGGGGTGTTTCGGTGGTTTGACCTGCTTGTCGTGCTTGGTGTGGTACCGGTTGCAATTCCTCATCGCGACGTCTCCAGCTGCCCCAATGTCGGCATGCTTTTGACGAGAAACGGCAAACCTGTTGCAATAACTCCTTTACACAGGATCCACCCTTGGGCTATGTGCATACCACTTCTCCTCAATGTGCTTTTGAGGGGTTCTCCCCTGGTGATGCTATGTGCCTCCTGCACCGTGGTATTGCAACCTCGGAGCACCGCATGGCAGCCGCACCATCCCAAGAGTGGGCCGTTAACCTCAACCATTCGAATCCCGCTTGTGTCACGACAGCCCAACACGCTTCGTGGTTCGACTATGCACACCGTGCGCCAAGCTGCTGCCTCGTTGTCTGATGTCGATTCGGTGATTGACGGTCCAAACGGTTTGTGTGTCCCTACCAATGTACCTGGTGAGAGCACTGGGTTTTTTTGCAGCCAGTCGATTGTACAAAGACACAAGACTGTTTTATACATGGGTATCGTACGTTGGTCAGGAGAAACGTGCACGATGTACTTCTTGTTGGTTTTGGGTGCTTTCTGAAGCACACACTTCTGGTCTAGCCAATTAGAATGAATTGTCTGATGGTTCTGGCTGTTTGAGTGTAGAACCAGCAGGAGACAGAGTCAGGGCCACTCCCACCGATTTTGAGTTTGCTAGACTGTTTAAGTATCTTCTTAGTTCTGGTGAAAAAGAGGGTTAGTTTTAAGGTTATAAAGCAAAAGCATCGATATTGGGGGTTATTTTCATGCTGGTGTCGACGCAAGTAGTATGTGATCAGGTTCAAGCACAGAATGACAAGTGAGGGACATACAGCACTACAGGGTGTGTGGTGTTAATAAGCACAAGAGATGGTTTTTCGGGCAGCTGTATTATATTTAATGTCAAATTTTTTACTCAGTGACGTGAATTAGCACAAGAGAAGGTTTTCTGGACGGCCAAGAGGAGCAAGGTTGTTAACAAGTTGCTTGGAAAGCATCTTCAATTGGTGAATGAACAAGTATGACATAAGCAAATCTTTAACAGTTGCTTTGAAGAGAACTAAATCTGGAAATTTCCTATTATTTGTGGGTGATACTGGTGAAAAGTTTGCCCGACAATATTTTGGAGAACTTATGTACCTGGGAAGGTCAACCACTGGAGAGATTCGTGCCAAAATACCAAACAACGTGTGATTACAAGGGTTTCGGAGAAACTGACTTCTTGGATTTACCCCTGAGTATTCAAGAGGACCCTTGCATGAGAGGATACGTCTATGAAAGTGCTTTTAAAAGAACCACACTGATGAAGTACTTTTATGAGCACCACACGGAAGAAACTTCCATGAGAGCGTCACACGGAAGAACTCACTTCTTAGGCACACCTCCATTAATAAGAGCATTTCCATTATTAAGAGCATTTCCATTATTGAGAGCACTTCCATCACTGAAAGCACCTCCATGATTGAGCACACCTCCATTCTAGATACCACCTCCATAATTGAAGTCCCTCCAGCAGAGCACGAATTCCTGCTCTTCGATGCTCAAAAACACTCCATTTAAGACCTACACTCCATTAAAACCTCCACTCCATTATAACCTCCACTCCAAAACCTCCACTCCAAAACCTCCACTCCAAAACCTCCACTCCAAAACCTACACTCCAGTGTCCTACACTCACTCGTTAGCAACTGTTTATGATTTTCTATGCTATACCCTATGCCTAAAAGTTAATTCCATGCATGACACCGTACCCAATGGTGATGACACACAAATATGCAATGATGGAAGCTGGAACACCTCTACTGATAAAGGTGTTCACAGTGACGTATGGATTACCCAACTCGTCTCTCATGGAAATGGCCGTGACGTTCGGGAACCCGGAGGTCGGCAAACCCATGGCAGAAGATGCAACCAAAGCAGTACCCATGATCAAAAGACCAGGGTGTGGGTGAGGCAAGGTCTCACCGACTTGCTTGACCAATGGAATGATGATCAAGGCAGCAACGGTGTGAGAAACAAAGGTGGCAACAACCAAAACCAAAGCACCAAAGATAATCAAAATGACAAACACATCAAACTTGTCAATCTTCTTTTGCAAAGCGTGTGCAATGGTGGCCAACAACCCGGAGGAGGTGACGGCACTACCCAAAGCAAGACCACCCATAGCCAACAACACAATGGACCATGGGAAGTTGTTCAAGTCTTCGACCTTCAAGAGACCAGTACCAAAGAACAAGACAACTGGAATGATGGCAATGATACCCGACTGCCCGAAGGTGTTAGCAATCTTGGTCTCAACACACCACAACAAGATGGTGAGAATGGAAACAACACACACAAAGACTTGTTTAGCTGTGAATCTGTCCTTGATTGGCTTGAAAGCCTTGACCTTGGTACCACCAATCTTCAAGGTGAAGATCAACTCGAGCCAGATCAACACTAAAGAGACAATACAAACTGGGATGGAAACGGCAAACCATTTACCCCAACCTGGGTTTGGATCCATGGCACCCAAGGCAATGACGTTTTGAGGAGAAGAAATAGGAGAGGCCATACCTGCCACGTTGGAAGCCAATGCAATACCCAAAACCAAAGCTTGACCGAATGGAGAGCCTGGTGGCAAGGTTCTTAAAACAGGCTGAATCAACGAGTAACACAAGACTGGAGATGCAACGTTGGAGATCCACATTGCCAAAAACAAGGCGATCCCCATGATGGTGATCAAAACGTTACGAGGCTTGGTACCAGCAAAGGCCAAGATGAAAGAGGACAAGACTTTGGCAACGTTGTACTTGGACAAGGCAGCAGCCAAAGTGAAACCACCAATCAAAACCATAATGACCGAAGTCCACATTTGGGACAAAATGTAAGTACCTGCAGATGGACCAGACATGGTGGAACCATCGGATTCCTTCAAAACCTTACAAGTAACCACCAACAATGGAACAAACAAAGAGGTGACAAACAATGGCAAGGCTTCCAAGGCCCAAAGCATGGCGGAGGCAATCAAAACAGCCAAACAACGGCCTTGCACTGGGTCGTTGAAGGTCTTGACTCTGATCAAGACGGCAAACACAACGGCAATCAAGATCAACTTGGCCACCTGCCAGGTGAAGAAGGAGGAAGGCAACTTGATGGTCTTGCTGGTGAGAGGGATAGCATAGTCCTTCCATTGCATGTACATCAAGTTGTTGGAGGCAGCGGCCTCGTCGCCCATCTTGTTTGCGGCCTGGGAGGCTGTGATGTTCAAGTTGTAGGCTCTCTTTTCAAGAGAAAGCAAGTCCTTCCACACCGTGTTTCTTTCCCACACAATGTGGTCACGCAAGTGGGACTTCAACTCGACCCTGACGTTTTCCAAGTCCTGGTCGGTGGTGCCGGCGGTCAAGTGACCTCCGAGGAATGCGTAGATTCTGACCATTTGGTTCAACTTGGAGTCCAACTGGGTCAATGTCTCTTCTTTGAAGATTTGGGAATGCAAGGGCAAGAAGGAGTCTGAGAAGTCGCTCTTGATGGCGTAGTTGCAGGTCTTGTCAAACTTCTTACAGATCTTGGTGAAGCCCATCTTGTTCAACTCGATGAAGGACTTCAACTCCGAGAGCTGGATGAAGATCTCAAGCGATCTCTTTCTCAAGGCAACCTTCTTTTGTTGTTTGACGTCAAAGTGGGTGTGGTCCAACAAAACAGAGTTCTGGCTGTCGTACTCATCATCGTCATCGTCGTCGTCGTCGTCACTCTTGACGTCTTCTTCTTCGTGGTAGGTTTGTTTTTCCAAGTCGGCGTGGTCGAGTGCTGACTTGGCGCCATGAGTGTTTTGGTGGTCTTCAGAGAAACTAGGACCAAGGGTGTTGTATGCTTCGGAGAACCCGAGGATGTAGTCGATGTTGGCCTTGCCATCTCTCAAGTCCTCGAGCAAGTTCTCAAAGTCTTTGTCGACAAGCTTCTCGTTGTCCTCGTAGAATTGGGAAATTCTTCCCAATTCGGAAACCAAGTTCTTGGTGAACACCTTGAGAGGGTCAAAGGACTCGGATTTGCGGTCTGCCGAGGCCTGGTTCAAGTAACTGATGAAAGCACTGAAGTAGCCCTCCACCTGTTCCTCGTCCTCTTCTTCAATCTCGACAATGTCGTCCTTTCTCTTGAATCTTCTCATAAACTTGGAAGGAGCAAACTTGTTGGTCAAGTCCTGGGAAGAAGAACCGTTGTCCAACTCAAAGGTAGAGGAGGCGACAGACAAAGAACCACCCTCCTTTTCTTTGTCGGCCTTTGTTTGTTCGAATCTGAAGTTGTCATACAACTCGTTGACGGTTGTTTTGTTTGTGTGCTCCAACTGGTAGGACCCGTCGTTAGGCTTTTTTGCAGACAACTCAAGCTGCTCCTGTTGCAACTTGTAAATCACCTTCTTGAGGGACGAGTAGTTCAAGTAACGTTCTTGCCATTCGGGAACAGCATTGAACTTAAGCGAGTGCTCGAACTTCATCTTGTATAGTGTGGACTTTTTTAAGCTCGTACGACCTCTAACTGGATTGGGACGCTTATATATAAAAAGAAAAATTTTCCCTCAGGTACGGAAAATCCCTTTGGGCAAACACTCGTGTGACTATAATGCAATTGCAAGGGAAAAGCTAAAAGCAACGGCTCTGGGGATTAAATTAATTGATGAGACAACGTGGGCCCCCCTAAATAGAGCAGACCGAGTTTTGTGTACCCTCTGAGTTTCTTTTGGAGACCACAGGGTACTTTTGAGTTACATGGGGAGCGCTGTTGGAGTTTCCGAATACGGATGTGTGTCAATGGAGAAATCCCGACAAGTGCGACCGAAAGATTCAATTCCCTAGCGGAGCATTCCGAGGCGCTCGGGTCTTGGGTGGAGAAAGCGAAATCCGAGCTCTGCAGGGGGTGAAGCTGGACCGTTGGAAGCGGATGACGTAACAGCAGCCTGCAACGTGCTTGCTAAGAAATAAACCCATCTGCCTAGGCTATTTCGCTTGGGCGGTTTTATTTCTGTCTGATTTCTTTCCCTCGCAGAGAGATGCCGAGGCCGCAGCTCACAGCCAGGAGGCTGTACCGGTCCTTTTTTTCTTTTAGGAAAAACGCATCTGGTGATGCGTTGGAGCGGCTTTCAATTGCCCTATGCGATTGCAAGCGATGGCATAGGCATCGCAATACTTTGCGGGATTAATCGAGGGTTAATTAAGGTACACTTGGGACGAATGCTTGGCCTTCGAGATGAGCCAGGCATATATTAGAGCTATGTTTTGACAGCCAACGTCACGTCTTATTTTCGGTGGGGGTGCAGCAGCAGCAGCATACGTCCGAGCGTTGGTCGGAATAGACTCTAAGCGAACGACGCTGGCGCTCAAGCAGAAAAATGTCAAACTCAAGCTCAAACTCAAACTCAATTGATGTAATTTCCAACGCGGGATTGGCGATGAGCGGAAGTGTGTCAAAGCTTGGCGAAGCTAAAAATTAAGCGAATCCCAGAGCACTGGGAATGGTTCCGGCCCAACTGCATCTCCATCAGATAAGAAGGGAGTGCTAGCCACAACATTGTGTAAAGGCTGGTGTTGATTGTGTAAAAGCACCCAGTGATTGTGTAAAAGCAACTCTGGAGGTATTTTGCGATTGCGGCCATTTGTGACCAGAGGTGTCATCAATTCCGAGTGCTAAAAAAAACGGGACACGCATATGGAGCGATAACAAGTGGTGCACGCACATGGAGTGGTAAAAAATAGAGTCCTACCCACGTATGGGGTCGATGGGGATAACGGTGAAATGATGTCATTGAGAAGAAGACATTGGATCTGGCGAAATCTGGCCAACACACCTCAACAAAACACCGTTAAGGTAGCCCTGAGAAGCACCCAGTTAACAAATGGTCCCCTGCATGTCTTTATCTACCCCCCAGCACCGCCATAGGACCCTCGCTCGGCCCAAAGTCGGCATTGCTCTTTGCAGCCCGGGCTTTGCAAGCAGGCAGACCGTTGCGAAACGTCACTGCCGGTTTGACGTTTTAGGGCCGCTTTGTCACGTGCCCGCGGTCACCCGCGCCGCTTATGGCCCGATGGCCGCTAGCGGCACGTGAGAGCGCCACAGGAAGTTGACACATAACAAAAGTAAAGAGAGCATCACCACAGCAGTATGACTAGCAAGCCCTACAGCAGAGACGGCATTCACGAGAGTGAATACTACCAGAAAGTGACCCGGTCGTTGCCCATCAGCTCGAACTCGCTCAGTTTGGGTGGCCGGGCGTTGGAAGCCACAGACTCGGTGACATCCACACCTGTTCGTTTGAACTCACCACACTTGAGCATCGCTGAGTTGGACGCAGAGGGAGCGGCTGGCACCTCGATAGCATCCGTCGACACTCCCAGCACCCGCTCGCCCATGTTTCTGAGCTCCATCCCATCGTCCTTGTTGCCCCAGAGCTCCATGACCCTCGAGTCTTCTCCCTACGCTGATCTCATAGACCACTCGCCCAAGCTCTTGCACAAGTGGTCCCACACCCATCTGATTTTATGTGTCATTCCTTCGCCCACTAAGCAGCTTCTCTTCTGCGGGACCCAAGACTCCAAGATCCTTGTCTATGACATGATCAACTACAACCTCAAGTACAGGATTAACTTGGACACCGAAGAGCACAGCTCCCATTCCATTCTTTGTTTGTACATCACTCCCGATGAAAACTACTTGTTCAGTGCCGGTTCCGACTCCACCGTCAAGGTCTGGGACATCTCCGACATCAAGCCCAGCTCGGAGGCTGTTGTGGACCCCCAGGGTGACATTTTTTGCACCCACATCATCTACTCTGTTATCGATATCGGTGACATCTTTTCCATTTCCTGGTCCGAGGAGTACCAGACCTTGTTTATCGGGGCCCAGAATGCCTCCATCTTGTGGACCACCCTTGATTTGAACCCTTCCAAGGAAGCATCCAACCATGTCCCCAAAACCGTCAGCCGCTTGCCTCATCTTCGTTACGACAAGTTTTTTGACTCCAAGGGTCCCGGTGGGTCCATCAACAGAGTCCAGTCCATCCACCAGAAGTTGAAGGAGTCATCTGCCAAACCAGAGTTCCTGAGTCCTACCTTGGTTGAAATCAGAAATGAGGACGCCATCAGATATGCCCACAACGGGTACGTCTACACCATGGAGTTCTTGAACAAATCGCATGGATTCTTCTTCAGCAAGCACACCCAGGAAAGGGGTATCCACGAAAAGAGTGAAGTTTTGATTTCCTGTGGTGGAGATGGCTTCATCAACATTTGGGAGGTCAGACAAGACGAAAACACTGGATCTTTGAAGCTTCTCAAGATCAAGTCGTTGGAAAACGAGGAGTCCATTCTCTCCATGTCTGTGCAAGACTACCTTTACGTTGGGTTGAGTGACTCCACCATTAACGTGTGGGACTTGTCGACGTTCCAATTGACCAGATCCTTCCATTTTGCATCCAACTGTGGTCATGACGAAGTGCTTTCGCTCGGCATCCACAACGACTGTATCTTCAAGGTGTCCAACTTGGGCGGGTTGGCCAAATTCAACCTCAAGGCACACGCAGAGGCCCCATCGTCGGCCCCCACGACCGCCTCGTCGTCGGTCGAGCCCGAGCGCCAGACTGTGGTGATTTCTCCTGAAGACCAATCCTACAACACTTTGCTCCAAAAGCAAACAGGCACTGTTTTGGCCGTCAACATCTTCACCAACGCCAGAGGAACCACGTACTTGGTGTCAGGTGGCCACAAGGCATTGTGCTTGTGGGATATCTCCAAGGTTGGGACCAAAAAACGGACCCCAGAAGAAGCACCCATTCTGCCTGAAATCGTTGCCCAAAAGAACAACGACGACTTCTGCCTTAGCAACGAGACCATGTTGCGTCGCTTACAGACCTACATTTCGTTCAAGACCATCTCCAAGTTCCCCACGTTGTACTTGGAAGACTCGCGTCACTGTGCCCAGTTCTTGTCCAAGCTCCTCATTGACATTGGGTCGCTGGAAACCAAGCTTTTGCCTGTTCCAGACGGCAACCCAATAGTGTACTCGTTGTTCAAGAAGAACAGCAAGACGGCCAGCTCGACCAAAACCACCAGAGTGTTGTGGTACGCCCACTACGACGTGGTGGACGCCACCAACAACGAGGTGGACGACTGGAAAACAGACCCCTTCATCCTCACCGCCGTCGACGGCAACTTGCACGCACGTGGTGTTTCCGATAACAAGGGACCTACGTTGGCAGCAATCTTTGCTGTGGCCGACCTCTACAAGAGGGAGGAATTGTCATGTGACGTTGTGTTTATAGTGGAAGGCGAAGAGGAATGTGGCTCGATCGGGTTCCAGGCCGCCATCACGGCCAACAAGCCTCTCATTGGCGACATTGACTGGGTGATGCTCTCCAACTCGTACTGGTTGGACTGCGAGACGCCCTGTCTCAACTTTGGGTTGAGAGGAGTGGTCAATGCTTCGGTGCAAATCAAGTCTGCCAAGCCCGATAGACACTCTGGTGTCGACGGTGGGGTTCTGAGAGAGCCCACCTTGGACTTGATCCAGATTTTGGCCGACTTGGTGGACAGAAAGTCTGGCCAAATCCAATTGCCTGGCTTTTATGACGGCATTCCCGAACCAACACCCGAAGAAAAACAGGTTTACGAGCAGATTGAGTCGTACATCAAGGGGAAGAAGCTCGATATCCAAGACTTGACGTCCAAATGGAGAAATCCATCGTTAACCATTCACAAGATCCAAGTTTCAGGTCCTAATAATAATACCGTAATTCCCCAGGTTGCAAAGGCAACCATCTCGATAAGAATAGTTCCCAACCAAGACTTGGAAACAGTCAAGAAATCCCTCTTTGACTTCTTGCACTCCAAGTTTGCAGACTTGCACTCGGACAACAAGTTGCAAATCAACATCTTTTACGAGGGAGAGGCATGGCTAGGTGATCCATGCAACTTGGTGTACCAGATTCTTCGCAGCAAAATCAAGGCCCATTGGGATGTGGAGCCACTCCTCATTAGAGAAGGTGGCTCCATTCCTTCCATCCGGTTCTTGGAAAAGGCGTTCGACGCCCCAGCTGCCCAGATCCCATGTGGTCAGGCCTCCGACAATGCCCACTTGAAAGATGAAAAGATAAGAATCATCAACTTGTACAAGTTGAGGTCTATTTTGTCTGATACACTCAAGGAGTTGGGTAATTAGTTTAGGGGTGGTAGGCTATTGGGTTGTTATAGCTTTGGGTTCATTTAGCTTTAGGTACGAAAGTTCTGAATAAGCTGGCAGTTCAAGTATGACGTTCTGAATAAGCTGGCCGTTTAAGTATGAATGTTCTGAATAAGCTGGCCGTTTAAGTACGAATGTTCTGAATAAGCTGGCAGTTTAAGTACGAATGTTCTGAATAAGCTGTTTAGGTACGAATGTTCTGACTAAGCTGGCAGTTCAGGTACGACGTTCTGTGAAATATACTGAAAGTTCCTTCTATGAAATAAGCTGTTCCTTCTATGAATAAGCTGTTCCTTCTACGAATAAGCTGACAGTTCCTTCTATGAATAAGCTGGCAGTTTAGGTACAAACTCTATGATTGCTGACTAGGCATAGCTGCATGACAAGACAACCCCACGCAACCAGCTGTTTCTACAATCCATAAAAACCCTTGTATAATATAGTACATTGAATAAATAACGATATGCTGGAATGGTACGAGCTTGCGCTTGAATGCTAAGAAAAGACCAAAGCGTTGACGCTGACGGACTTGTGGTTTCTGTTTGTGTAGCAGACCCTCTTCATCAGGTTGGAGGTGATCAACCTGTTGAGCTGCTTGACGGACTGGGAGGACTTGGAGAACTCAAACTCGTCGTCCGAGTCGTCGTCCGAGTCGTTGCACAAGTCGTAGTCACGGTCGTACCAGAGCCAGGAGTAGCACTTGGGGGGTATGGAGGAGGCGGTGGAGGAGACGGTGGAGCACGAGGATATGGACTTTTTCTTGGACATGCCGAGGTCGATGATGGAGTCGTCGTCTCTGAATCGTATCTTTTTGGAGAAGGTGGAGTTTGTCGAGTGTGTGGAGGACGGCGAGGTGCTCTGTCTGGAGAGCTCTGATGAAGATGTGTTGGAGATGTCGTCACAGGCCTCTTTCAACTTGATGGCCGAGTTGAGGTTGGAGATGATGGCAAGCAACTCCTCGGCGTAGTGCTTGTGCTGGTACGACAACTTGAACTGGATGAGCGTCCTGTCTTCAAAGCGCCTGTTTCTGTTTCTGTGCAAGGATTCCGGGTGGAACTGGTTGAACAAGACTATGGGGTAGCGGGTCTTGGTGGCCTCCAAGCCCGGGGACGAGGAGCACTCAACGGCAAAGTCCACCAACTCCTGGCGGGGATCGAATACAAACACCTTGGCAAAACGGCCTCTGTACTTTGCCTTGGGAACGGCCCTGTACTTCTTCCAGTCGAGAAACTCGACGGAGCCGTCGTTGAAGCCCAACGTCTTGAGCACAATCAAAACGTCGTTCATCTCCTTGGAGATGTCGTTGAGCACAATCAACGAGTTGCCAGGCGTGAGGCCCGGCGTGTTCTTGAGGAAGGCATAGAAGGGGAGCATGATGTCGAGAAGAAAGCAGCAATCGTGCAAGCTGACGTTGTCGGGGATGCGGACCAAGGTGTTGGCGGGATTCTTGATCTTCAAGTAGTCCTGGAAACCGCCGTCAATGGTGGTGCCGTAGATGAGGTTGCGCACACAGGGGTCCTTTCTGCTCTTCTTCAAGCACCCCTCGCACAAGGGAAGCGCCTGGTTGGCGCAGTTGGTGAAGGGGAACACCCAGTACTTGGAGTGGCTCCACAAGCGGAACTGCAAGAGGTCCGGGTGGTCGCTCATGGATTGGATCTTGCCCACAATCTTGTTGCCGGGCACCACGGGGCGGTTGTTGGCGGCGGCGGGCGCGAGGCTCTGGAAGTCCGTCTGGTAGTTGATGGCCACGAGCTTGACCCGCAAGGTCAACTCGTTGGCGTGCTGCCCCGGCACAAAGTCCTTGGGCAACACCGTCGTCTCCCGTAACCGCCGCTGCTCAAAGTCGTATATTCGCTTGGTGGGCAACACGCTGATTCCCTCGACGTACTTGCTGGGCATGGTATCCGGGTCTTCTGGGGGGGTCTACACAAAAATTGCAAATGTGCTCTGCTCCTCGCTCGTTTATATATACAACAACTTTTCCCTTCCGTTTTAAACGTGAATCCCTCCACTTTAAGGTTTGTGCTTCTCCCGACTTTTGAAACAATGAGTTAGCGAGTGTGCCATAAAAATATTCGGGGGGGAGGGTCCCCGTTGACGTGCCCAGCATGGCCACCCTAAAGACGGGGGTCCTACAAAGCGCTGTGGTCAAGACGATCTTGTTTCGAACCCTCAATCGGGTCTCAGATCAATTGGGGACACTCCTCACATAACTTTAAGTAACCTTTACAGATAAGTCGTCTGTCCGCATTTGTTACGAGCCTGTGCTTCTGGTTCCTGGCCAATCCTGGATATAGGGGGCAAAAAAAACCGTTGCCGTAGTGGGGGCGGTAGCGTGGAGGAGCCAGCCAGGAGGCAATTTTCCGCTCTGTTCTGGCAACCGGATGGGCGGGCACGGCACGGTGGTTGCCAGCACCCTGTGGTGGCAGCCCTCCATCTCCCCCCACTGCCACGGCACCGATCTCGGGGCCGGTTTGTGAAAGTGTTGATGGTGATCTGCCTTGGGGGGGGCGCCGGACTGCAGGCAGCGCCTGTGGGAAAACGCAGCCACGGGACTTTAGCCGCCGCTTACGTACCCGAAGTGGCTCCACTTGCCGCTGGGATTGAGCAACAGCGCTTGTCAAGGGCGGTGGGGGGCCACCAGAGGGCAGCACAGAGACAAAGGGGGCATTGTGGGGGGCTACTCCAACAATCATCTGGTGGGCGGTAGGTGGCACGTGCACGCAGTTGTGTGTATTTGCAGGCCCTTCATTCTTCTTCATTGGGAAAGCTACTAACCAGAGGACTGAAGCGCTAGTGCAGGGGAGATGACTGAGGTACCACGCAGGAGACGACGGAGGTGCCAGGACGACTGAGGTGCCAGGATACCAAACAGGCACCGACATCCCCGAGCTTGCGGGTGTCAAAAGCTAAAGACGCCGCCGGCCGCCGGCCAGCTGGCAACCAACGGTGGGCCTCGGACAGCCATTGTTCCAAACAGCAACCCACAAGCAAACAATCGACAAGCCCAATGAATCGGCACTAGGCTCAAACAATGGCACATGGCCCAAATCAACACCCCAAACAATCGCTTTTGGCGTCCAACAATGCCGCCCCGGTTATTATGTCATGGCAATTCTGGTGCAGCTTAATGTCTATTGACAGCTGACATTCGAGCCCGGAGGGCAGGTTTGTTTTCCCTAGTGTTTGCTTTCAATTCGTGTCTAGCTGTTTTCTACTCTTTAGCTGCTTTTTCCATCTTCCCCTGAATCATCGTCGATCCTCTCCCTCATCCTCCTCCTCATCTACCTCTTCAACCTCTCATCGCAGCACCAACCACGTTGAATTAACCTTCTGTCTGAAAATATCATAGTGTCTGCATACTTCCCCAATCCAGGAACGCGTTGGGCTTCTTGGTTCCTTCCTTTTGCAGTTATATCCGGCTTTGGTGGGTGTGTCCTGTCGATGTGCTGTGCTTGCTGTTTGGGAGGATCCAGGTCCATCGAGAGCAATCTCCAATTTTCATCCTCCCACGCTGAAACTGGTCCGGGAATTCTGAGCTGATTCCGTTTCAGACGTGAATCTCATGGCCAGGGATGTCGATTCTGGGTCTCGTTATTGTGGCTGGAACTAATGGCTGCAAATCTGCCGGCCAAGGTACGGAAGTTTCAGCCGGGAATCTTCCAGTCTGGTATGTTTCCACTGCATTGTGACTGTTGGCTGCAAGTACCAGGGATGGGCGAGGTGAGTGAGCCAGTATGTTGATGGAGTGACATTTAGTGGTGGTATGGGGTCAGAGAGAAAGTTGAAAACGATTGAATGATGAGAAGAATGATGATGAGAAGAATGATGATGAGAAGAATGATGATGAGAAGAAGGATGATGAGAAGAAGAATGATGAGAAGAAGAATGATGATGAGAAGAAGGATGATGAGAAGAAGGATGATGAGAAGAATGATGATGAGAAGAATGATGATGAGAAGAAGGATGATGAGAAGAAGAATGATGAGAAGAAGAATGATGATGAGAAGAAGGATGATGAGAAGAAGGATGATGAGAAGAATGATGATGAGAAGAATGATGATGAGAAGAAGGATGATGAGAAGAAGGATGATGAGAAGAAGGATGATGAGAAGAATGATGATGAGAAGATGGATGATGAGAAGAATGATGATGAGAAGAAGGATGATGAGAAGAATGATGATGAGAAGATGGATGATGAGAAGAATGATGATGAGAAGATGGATGATGAGAAGAATGATGAGTGATGAGAGTAATATGACTCGATTACCGAAACATTCAAACAGAATAGAGAGAGATGGGAGTCGAGAAGATACAAACGATTAAAACAGAATTGAAAGGGACCTTGGAATCAAGAGAGATAACCGAAAGCGTGTAAGTTTCGGTGGAGTTTGGTGAAACGAAAGACTAACAGTTGGAGAAACAAACAGCACAACCCTAGTTCTAACATGTTGGCGAAACTGGAATCTGCTGACGGATACAGAAAACAACTGGTAGAAGTCCAAGTAAACCGGCTATCAGCTCCCCGTATCCTCGAAGCAGGTGCTCGGTTGGAGTTACCTAGGTACTGCATGTCCTTGACGTGAATCGTAGAGTGAGTACTTGGTTACGCTGGATTTACTATTGAGGCAACCAGATGCCTTATCCTTCCTGGGGAGCTACTCCCTACTACACTGTGGACTTCAGGACAACCAGTCTTGCGCTCAGACAACAAGTATGTTTCTTGTTTAGGACAACCAGTCTCATTCTTGCTTCCCGCTTCTTTGGTGCGTGCATCTCGCTAACACCGCCCATCTTCTGGCCACTTTAGTCCCCACATCGTTAAATCTGCTTGCTGCTCACGCCAACCCAACCTCCATTCCCAACTCACTACGCCGGGCTCGTTCTTATCGGCCCCTCTGGTTTGTGCCCTTGGTTCATCTCTGGTGGGACAATAGGTGGGGCTATTGTTGCTGTGCGCTCTTTAGTTCTTGCTCCACCCTCCAACAATACTTGAATAGCAGTCAATCACTGTTCAATAACATCAAGACAATGTCCCATGGGCCTAGACCTCAAGGTGCACAAGACTGTGCTTCCCCACTTCCCAATACAGCTGCTGGTGTCCAGATAAGGAGCGATGGATTCATAGCAAGACAATAGTGATCAAGACAAAGAGGGATCCACAATTGTCCTAACAATCGCTGTGTGAGCTCCAATCCAAGTTAGAGTCTAGTGGTGAGATTGGATGAGTGTTGGGACACATACACGATAACAATTGAGAGAGTTCCGCCTCTAGTGAAATCACCTGAACTGACCTCTAAAGAATTTACCTGAACTGACCTCTAAAGAATTTACCTGAACTAACCTCCAATGAATCGAATGAATCCACCTCTAATGAATTCAAATGACTCACCTCTAATGAATTCTCCTGAACTTACCTCCAATGAATTCTCCTGGGCTCATCTCTATAGATTCCACCTCTAATGAACTCATCTCTAAAGATTCCACCTCTAATGAACTCACCTGAATGAATCCACCTCCAATGAATCCACCTCTAATGAATCCACCTCCAATGAATTCACCGAACTCATCTCTAAAGATTCCACTCGAATGAACTCACAAATCCACCTCTAATGAACCCTCGATCATATTTCCAAAATTGCCACCTCAATGTCGCCACCGCGGTACCTACTCCTACAACAGTTCCTACCTATTTACTTGTATTTGATACAAAATCCTTCCAGATGAGTACAATCTTCTTGGAAGCAAGTTTACCCAGGTCTCAACTTCACTTTGACGGCCAAAGTTCCAGTTTCAATCCTCCAAACTCAACTCCCACACTCGGCTGCACCCATCGTTAACCTTGTTTGATCCTACTTCTTTTCCTTTCTCTTTCTCTCCTCCTCATCCAATAGAGACAACCTCATGGCTTCCTCGATCATTCTATCCTCAAAGGTACGCAAAACCGAGTTGTTGCGGCTGGCACCTTCTCTTTGATCTTCACCAGGAAGGATCAAGTTGGACGCGTGTATGGCGGTGGCTGTGGCGGCCTTTCTTGCAATCTTGTTTCTGGCGCTGATTAGCTTCAGCTCCCAGTCTGGTCTGATCTGGTCCACCAGCACCACGTTGGGGGCGTTTGCGGCAAGGGACTTTCTGCGGCGGGGCCCCGTCAAGACGGGTCGGAGGTCCTCGTCGTCGTCCAAGGGCACCTTTGTGTAGTTTGCAGGCTTGAGGACGGCGGCAAGCCCGGTGTTGATGTCCTTGGGCGGGTCGTAGGACACGCCAAAGTCGGGCACGGCGCAGTAGGGGCAGCAGGCGGGCTCCGAGATGAGCGAATGGGGTTCCTTCAAGTCCTTGACCTCCTGGGGAGGCCCGTCGTGCTCGTCGTGGGCCGGGTGGGGCGGCAAGCGCTTGATCTGGACAAAGCACTCTGTGCAGATGGGCTGCAAGCAGCATCTCGAGATGTTGAGGTTGACGGGGTAGAACAAGAAGCAGATGGGGCACTCGGAGGCGTTGCGGTACAAGCGCAACAACAAGTTCTTGGAGGGCACCTGGGAGTCGCCGGCGGCCTTTGCGTTGAGGTAGCGCTGCTCCTCGTCCTTCTGCATGTCCTTCACCTTCTGCACCAAGAGCTTGAGCTTGGCCTTCTGCTCCTGGCGCTTGTAGAAACCGGACGTCTTGTGGATTTTGTGGTTGTCGACGTCGTCCTCCTCGTCCTCGTCGACCGAGTAGGCGGCCTCGATCGAGTGCAAGGTGAGCTGTCTGAGCAAGATCAACAACTCCTGGTCGCTCCACGAGTCGTCAAAGTCCTGCAACGGCGTGTAGAAGGGCGCCAACTGGCGGTCGACAATCAAGCGGCGCACAATGTCGCTGTTGAAGTCGAGGTTGGACTTGTAGGTGCCGTAGGGCGCCAAGAAGCCGCCGTCCACGTTGTCCTCGTATTTCACCACCAAGTTCTTGTAGTGGGTCTCCCGCTGTTTCTCCTTTTCGATCTGCTTCTTGACCTTTTTGAACTCGGCCAACGGCTGGGCCCCGTACGCCGACGACGTTGTGTTGCGTCGGGTCGACATGCCGTACCCGGCGCCACGGGTGATGAAGCCTGTCGTGTCGACCCCAGACCCGTTGTACGTGTTGGACCGGCTCCGGCCCCCGCCAGACGTCCCGCCACCGGCCCCGTTGCTCCCGCTCTCTTTCGTGGGTACGTTCCCCATGCTCTTTGGTGCTGTCTATGGACTGATCCGTGTGTTGGTGTGTGTGTCGACGTGTGTAGCTTTTCCAGTACACACTAGGTAACCTATGACACGGGTGAACTTTTTGATGTCTCCTTGTCTGTGGCCGTCTCCTCTCTATAGATACGAGTCGATTATGATAGTTGCACTATACGTAGGGCCCTATTGTGTGGTTCGGTACGATGGTAGTCGACAAGGGTTGCAAGCACACGAGTATAAATGTGATTGGTAGAGAAAAAGGTGACCTTTTGATTGCGCACTCTGTCTCTCTTGCGCAAGTGCCAGAAAAGGAAAGACTCGGGACACCGAGCCTGGCAGCGATCCGTGGGGGCTTTCGGCCCACGGCCAGCGTGGTCCCCCAGCAAGCGTGCCCCTGGCGTAGCAACCGGCCGCCACCGGCCTTGCTTTCTGCCCCCTAGCCCTCGCTCGTGAGCGCCCCGCCGCTCCCCTATTTCTGTGCTTGCTCTGCCGTCCCCTATACCTGGACCCGTGGGGCGGAGAGTGGGGAAGGTTTTTCCGGCTCCCCAAACCTGCTACTCCACAACGCTCTTGCCCGTAATCTATTAATCCTATATATATATCCTAATGCCACAAACAATGATTAGGGCACCACCAGACCGATCGTACGCACCGAATGTGCGCAGCTGGGCCCGGTGGCGTGGGGTCGACCCCCGTGTGTATTATGTGTTGGCCGGTCGTCGCCGCTGGCCGGCGTCCGTGGTCGGCTCGCTGGCCGTCCGTTGTCGGCACAGCTCTGTCCGGTGTCACTTGGGGGAGCCGCCACAGGCTTGGGGGTTCCGCCCTCCACGCTGCCTTGCATGTCAAAAGTGAGTACAAAGTCAGGCATCTCCAAACTGCAGATATCCATGAGTTTAGTCTGTGTACTTATAATCCCAGAGCGATGCAATGGGTTTACCGGTACCAACCTCTTCTCGGGGGACAGTGTGGTGTGAGGCCCACCACCGCTGGTGGACAGCTGCTATCACAGATGCCTCGTAGTGGCGAGTGTCGGCCAGTGTCTTATTGAGTCCAGTGTCTTATGTCTTCTGACTCATGAAGGCCTCAGTCTTATGAAGGTATCAGTCTTATGGCCAGTGTCTTATAAAGGCCAGTGTCTTATTGAGGCCAGTCAGTGTCTTATTAAGGCCAGTGTCTTATGAAGGTATCAGTCTTATGGCCAGTGTCTTATTAAGGCCAGTGTCTTATTATGTCTTCTGACTTATGTCCTGTCTTATGAAGACCTCATTCTTATGAAGGTCTCAGTCTTAAGGCCAGTATCTCTCTTATTATGTCCTCTGTCTTATTATAACCTTTGTCTTATTATGACCTTGTCTTATTATGACCTTGTTTTATTATGACCATGTCTTATTATGAACTCTTTCTTGTTTTGACCTTGTCTTATTATAACCTCATCTTATCATAATCTGTCTTATTCCTCTTGTGGTAGCCTTCCTCTCATGGCTATCACCTCTCCTCCTACCTCGACCTTAGGGTAAGCCCGATACCCACTCCGATCATGGCTAGATCTATGGACACCCATAGAATCCCGACGGCAAGCGCTATACGTTTCTGAGTCCTGGAGTAACCTTTGACCAGAATCTTGCCGTCTTGACGTTTTTGATGAAATCTGAGTCCAGCGTAGTATTGCTGGTTACTTCCAACGGTCGAATCAAACATACCGAATGCAATAAGAAAAAATAATGGAGGCACTATCAAACCAAGCACCAACATGGTGATGAAGTGTAGAGTTGGAAAGTATTCGTACTGGAAGCTTGCGGCACCACCGAGGTTGCGGGGAGACGATTTCTGGCGGATTCCCGAGATCTGCTTTTCCAAGTTGTTCAAGTCGAAAGGATCCTCGACGTTCTCGTGCACAGACTCGATGTCGCCGTGGTCGTAGGGGTTTTGCATGGGGAGGTATGCTGCTGCTGGCAGCGAGATGGTTGTGTGCGAGCTCCTGTGCTGCAACGATCTTGGTCTGTCCCGGCGGAACTCGCTGATGTGCTGGTTCATCACCTCGATGTAGTCACGGCTGTGGCCCGAGGAGCTGAGGTTGTGTCTTGTGGATCCAGATCCAATCAGAGGGTCTCCCGAGTGTGGGCTGTTTGACGAAAGGGTGGCTGCAGGGATCGGTGGCTGCAACGGCGGTGGAGACAAGGCCTTTCTGGGAGATGCAAAGGCTCCTCCGCTCGATACCAGACGGTTTTCGGCGGCATCGAGGACAGAGGGAGGTTTACTGAAGCCCTCGTCGGTGGGCACCACGGGTGGACGGTGGACTGTCTTGAGGAACTGGGCTCCTCCCACGTTGATAGACTCGTCGCTCTCTTCGCTGTCGCTGCTCGAGTTGCTTCTGTTGGTGACGATCTGGGCCGAGTGTGGTTGAAGGGTGCTTGCTACCGAAGGCGATGTCTCTGTGGCTGCGACTCCACGAGCCAACCCCAGAGGCGACCTCATTTCCTTGGACGTTCTGTTCTCGTACACGGACCAACGCTGCTGGCCCTCGTCGTAGTCTTTATCTTGCACTTTATACAACATGATGGGCAACTCGGTGGACAGGTCGATGCCCGCCGTCAAGTTCTCGATATTGCTTCTTTCTTCGTAACTGAATCTCAAGTGGCTGGGCGAGGTGGGCTGGTTCAGGTCTCTGTTCAGAGGAGTGGAGGAACTGGCCTTTCTGGATGGGTAGAAGGTGTCCAACTTGCTCAAGAGCTCACCCGACGACATGGAGGAGCGGATGGAGTCGTGCTTGGCCTGGGAGGAGGACGAGTCGCTCTTGATGGCGGTCTCGTCTGCGTTGATTAATGACAGGTGGTATAACTCTGAGGATGCTGCTGTTTCGTTGCTGGGGTCGGCCGCAACGGTCGAAGTGTTTTCGGCTTGCAAATCTTTGGCATTAGTGACGATGGAAAACCTTCTTGTTGGAGTTTGAATGCTATTTTGTTGGGAGGAGATGCTTGCGTTTCTTGCGAGGGACGCCAAGTCGACGGGGTCCTTTTTGGCCGAGTTGTTTCCGGAGCCCAGGTTGGAGCCGCTGCCACTTCCACTTCCACTGCCGCTGTTGGACGAGTTGTCCTTGAACTTGCGGATGGGCGTCTGGTTGGGGGTGTTTGCGTTGGAAAGGTCGGGGTCGGGGTATTTGACGTCGTCGGGGTCGCTGATGACGGATGCTCTTGTGTAGTTGGAGGAGGATGTGCTCAAGACCTTCTGTCTTCTGTCGACGGAACGGATGCGCTCTATTCTGTCGCCCGAGATCTTGAACTTGTTGGAAGTTGCGCTGCTGGCGCCGCTGTTGAGCTGGGGGCTGTCTGAGGATCCCAGGTATCGCTTGTCTGATTGATCGATGGCGGGGGCGTTTGCTAGGGCCACGTCGATGGACGGGTGGTTGCCCCCTGGGGCTGCGTGCAAGCGCAGGATGGCGGGTCTGGGCTTGAGGATGTTGGCGCCCGAGTCGAGGGTCTTGATGGAGCCGCTGCGTTTCTGCAGTTGAGCCAGCTCGGGTTCGTCAAACTCCTCTTTGAAGACAAACAGCTGGTGGGACGGGCTTTCCACCGGCGGGTCGATGCTCAGGATGGACACGACACGGCCGTGGACCGGGTGGACAGGCACGGCCTGCGCCGTGTGGCCCTCTTCGACGTCGCGGTACGTCAAGCTGCCCTCGTCGTCGCCGCTGGACGAGGTGTCTGCAAAATCGTCGACCGTGAGTCTGGAGTCGTGCTCCGCTGGCTTTGGCGGGTCCTCAACCATGGAGGACCTCGATCTGGAGAACTTGGGCCGCAAAATGTTGAGGGACCGGGACGAATCGCTTCCGAGGGACGCGAGCGAGTTCTTCTTGTTATGCTTGGAGAGAAGCTGCAGCTTCTGCCTTATTTCTGGCTCTTCACTGATGCTATCGATGGAATAGGTGGAGCCCCTGTTGCGGAAAAAATTCTTTATTGACTTTGTAGGAGACGCCAAGTCGGAGGGTATGCTTTCCAGTCGGCTGGAGGTGGACGGTCTGGACGAGGGCACCGTGTCGTTGTAGCTGATGCTGGCAAACGTGGACTGGCCCAGCTGTGACCTCGAGGGCTCTTTATCTTTGGGCTTGCCGCTCATGGGTGCATGGGACGTGCTGGCACTGGACGGTAAGCGAGTGTGGGTATGATGAAACGAATGACGAAATGCGTGGCGGTGCTATCAATTGTAGGTCGGCTGCTCCCGCTAGATGTGTCTCTCCCTGCTGGTGGTTAAATACAAACGAATGAATACAGTGGGTTGCTGTAGCTGGGGGATGATAGTGATAGATATTAAAAAAAAAAAAGGCAGCCAAAAAAATCAATCCAGAGGCTCGAAAAAACCCAAACCCACTCGTACCCAGCCAATCCCGACTTAGTGTACGCTGCTTAGACTAGCTGTCTCAGGTTTTGTATGCTTTGGCGGAACGGCATGAGAGTGTGCTCTTGTGTTTGTGTTTGGGCGGCATGTTTACGAATCGTCTGTTTTGACGACGTCGCCATGTTTTGTGCTGCAATGGCCATGTCTGTTTACAACTTGCTCGTTTCGGCAATGACTTCTCTGGATCAGGCAACAGTACGGAATTTTTAGTGTATCAGAGCACTGGAAGCGCGTATGTGCTGCAAGATTTAGCTTTTACTGGGGCCGCTGTCGTAGCAAGTCTAGCGAGTAGCAGGTGTATAAATAGAAGCAGGCCGCAGGAGGCCCAGGCGGTGGTCGTGGCCGGGTCCTGGTGTCTGTCACAAACCAGGCCACCACTCTTGCTGTGTCTCTGGGCCGCCTGGGCCTGGCCCCGGGCATTCCCTCTCTTTTACCGGGCACCGTCGCTACGCCCAAAACAGACAATGCTCTTTTTTCCATGCCATTAGACGACGTAACGTTTCACCTTGAAATCAGTTGACCTTTTGACACATAAACTAGAGGTGGAGCTGGGATCTGGTGCAGAGGGGTTTGTGTGTGGAGCGTCGTAGGGCCGCCTAGACGGGTGGGCTGTAGTGAAGAGGGTGTTTTAGGCGACACTGCTAATGAGCACCGCGCTAAAAACAGCCGCTATTTTTGCTGCGTTTTGCAGAAAATTTACAAATTTGCAACCAAACAAAAATAGATAGAGCCGGCTAGACGAACGACATAGGCCCACGGCGTTCAAGCATTCTTTACACAGTACGTGATTTGATTGCGTTACCAATTGGACCAGAGGCTAGAAGGTTTCAAGGGTGTTTTTATGCTTTAGCATACATAGACAGCTTGACTATGCTGGTTGGGAGCTAGCACCAAGGGTTGGTGAACAAAGAAATGGAAGACTCTTTGCATCGACTGGATCAATGGTCCACAATCAGCAGACTCCACGGGCTCGCTTACGAGCGGCTGAAATGTAAATACAGATCGCCGGGCCTCACAGGCAACTCGCATGAGGCTCTTGGATCTAGTGACCTGGAGTTGATCTCCGCCAAACCCAGGATTCTCCGCTGGGTAATTTGGGCCGTTAATTTGGGAATACCGACGTGCTCACGACATCGTTCACATAACCAGGTGGCTGCTTTCTCCTTCGGGTCTCAACTGGGTAATCTGGGAGGATCTAGGTACACACGTCGGCTCAGGTGGCTGCTTTCCTTTAAAAAACCTTAACTGGGCTCCTTCAGGAACCAACAACTGGGCTCCAACCCACTGCCGACACTCCCTCCCTTCTCTATGTGTAGTCCGTTCATACTTGCCACAACCAAAGTGGCTGTTTTCTCCGTCAGACGTTCAACTACACCGTTGATCTTCCCCAGATCAACGTACTCACGTCATCTCACCTCCATACAGTTGGCTGCACACTCCATCTGGGCATTTAATTTAGAAACATCTAGGTACACACGTTCACCTCCAAGCACCTGCCTTCTCCGTCAGCCATCCCCACTATCTACAATAACAACTAAAACGCTTCCATGCAACATTTACTATAAAACAATTAAAAATTCAAGAAATAAAGAAGAACATCATAGACGTCTTTTGGGGTAATAACGTTATTCGTAACTTTTCATCAACTAGACCCTATCTTCCTTTAAAGATGGGTCTAGAAGACGCATATAACGGATCATCTAATAGTTTGATCTTCTCTTTCTTCTCTTACAAGGGTTGGCACCGGAACCAGAACCGGAACCGCCAGAAGAACCACCGGAACCACCACCAGTGCTGGCACCAGAACACTTACCAGCGAAAGCAGCAAAAGCGTTGGTGGCAACAGTCTGCAAGGTTTGGATGGTGAAGATTTGTTGCAACAAGTCTGGCAATAATGAAGAGTTCTTCAAAGCGTCAACAAGATCAGAGAGTGGCAAGGCGTTGCTCAGAACCACAGCCAGGATCAAGTCTTCGGCAAATGGAAGGTAAGATGGGTCGGTGATAATGGCTTCAACGACCTGGGAAGCCAAACCAGAGTTGGCCAAGGATTGCAACAAGTTGACGACAATAGAGTTAGCATCTCTCTTGAAAACATCAACTTGTGTGACTGGAGAGGTAGGTGGCACGCCAACCAATTCTCTCTTGGAGGAGCCGCCCAAGATCTTGTCCTTGACCAAGTTGGCCAAGTTGCCGATTTCTTGTCTGGCAATGTTGAAAATCTCGACGTACAAGTTACAGTCGGAAATCAATTGTTGAATGACAATACCCAAGAAGTTGGATTCGTCCAAGGCTTGGAACAAAGCAGTCAAGTTGATGGTACCAGACTTAAGCAAAGTCACAATGGCATCCACAACAATTGGCTCAAAGGTGCTGTCAGTGGCAAAGTAGTGCAACACTTCTGGAGCCAACTGGGTGTCCTTAACAGCAGCCAACACATCGGTGACAATTTGGTATTCTCTCTTGCTCAACTCAGCATCGTCGAAGGTGTGTCTCTTGACCTTGTGGTTGTCAATAGCACGAATCAAGTCGGCAATCTCGTCCAATTCTTGTCTAACCTCGAGGGTAGAACCAGCGTAGTTGGCGGCTGGAGCAGCTTGCACAGCAACAGCTCCGAGTAAGATGGCCAACGAGGTAGTTTGTGAGAATTTCATTGTGATTTGTTCTTTCTTTGCAAAAGCGATTGGATGTTGTTAAGCCTGTTTCAAAACAAAAAAGCAAGACCAGAAAAGGAAGGACCTGGATAACAGCTTTTATATACCCCGGTGAAGTGCTGCTCACCTTTTTCCACTCATCTGTCCATACTCTTGAATTGCCTAATCTGGTAGATTGGAACCAATCTCTAAATTTCCTAATCGGGAAGGATGCAAACCGAATTGCCCGATTAGGAAGTCAAGAACTGCAGCTCGGTGGATGTTTCTGTATTGAACTTGTATGAAATGGGTAGTCTTAGTTACCACAAGCGGATTGTTGGTGGATATACGGCTAAGAAAATGCTAAGCGTACCAAGAAAATCATCTCCGTGTGTATGTACGCTGGTTTCAGCGGAGATGCCTAACTCAGTAATTCAAGAAATTGCGTGTTTGCAAGACATTATGGAAAGATTGGAGACACCCTAAAGAGGACGTTAGAAGTGGAGACATCGTCGGACAACATACTCCTATCGTTGTGCATTGTCCGGTCTCTTAAAGTGGCTAATGCAAATCTAAGCTTTTTTGCCATCTAGGATTCCTCGTACGGTTCATTTAAAGTTTGGCATAACAACTCTACAACTCATGCATCTATATTTGGATCAAAATAAACTATTTCTTCATAAGATCAAAGAGCGAAGCCTGCTTTTTGCCGGCGTTTTTGCCCTTGGCGGCTGATGGGGGTGCTTTCTTTGAAGCTGTTTGTCTGGCAGCACTCGGCCTTGTTGCGGGTCTGCCTGGCTTGGAAGGCTTTCTAACGGTGGTGAGATACCCATCTCCGTCGACGGTTGTCTTCATTGTGTCTTGCGCATCCTCTTCGTCAACAAAAAGTGGCTCCTCCGGTTCCTGTTGTTCAACTTCCTCTTTCGGTTCGGATGACGGCTCTTTTGGCATATCCGCTTGCACCTCGGGGGTCTGCGATTTTTCCGGTACCCCAGACTCCTCGACATGAATTTCAGACTTGACGTCTTGGGTGTCTTCGTCGCTAAAATCCCAGGCACCCGCCTCATCTTCTTCCTCAAACATCTTGCTCAAGTCTGAGTTGGGCTTTAGCTGTTTTCTGGCGGGTTCTGCAACCTCGGGTTCCTCCTCTGGAACATGCGATACAACAACCTTTTCCTTCAGTTGAGCCTTTCTGCTCACATATTGATACTTGGGTTTGGAGGCGGCAGGGGTGGAGGCCTTGGAAGATGCAGCAGCACCAGGATTGGCTGCTGATGCCTTACGGGACACATAGTTTGACCTCAAGCCGGTACTCTTGACTGGCTTACTTGGCGCAGACTTGATAGGAGGAGCTGGGGCCTGTGGAGCAGCGTTGACCACAACATGCTTGAATTCCACCTTGACGATTTCAGGTCCTTGTGTCATTCCATTCTTGACGTACTGGTCTATGTGTGCTGCGGAGGAAGGATACTTCAGGTCTTCCAATGCCAAATCGGCGTATGTGGTTTCCGGTGAAACTGCCAACGAGTACACCAGGACGTTAGAAATGGACGAGAATAGCGACTTGTCGGCCTCCACGTCCTTGGAGATCTTGATCAAGGCGTTTCCCAGACTGGAGTGGCCTATTATCACATACGTTGCGTTTAACTTGGACTGATTCTTTTGGTAGAAGGAATGAAGAAGAAGTTTTGCTGCATTCACATGGATGTTTCTGGAACGCGAGAGTGAATGGTAGGTCACTGGAAGGTTTTGCTGGATCACTTGTGAAGCTAGGTATGCTTCATGGGGGTCTGTAGTCATGCTGGAGAAAGAATTTTAGGGAACGCGTTTGGAGACGCGCATCAATATTTGTTCTACCAGGATGCCCCAAGAGGTAGCTATCGTTGACTTTGTCAGCTAGTGGCCCCAAGATTGGACATCTCACTGCTTGGGCTACTCTCTGCTTGGATAATATTGTAGATTTAGGCTAAAAAGTGTACTATCTTGCCAAAAAGCTGGTATTGTCTTGATTATTCTCATGGTTTGGCGTCGGTGTCAAATCCCATTGTCTCGCTAAGCGTTGGTGGTGAATTTTGATTTTCCTCGCTAAACTGCTGAACTTTTATTCCGCTATCTCGCTAACTTCATTTGTTGTCACTACTCTCTATCGCTAACTTGAATTCTTTGTCACTACGCTCTCTCAAAATGTCGCTAATTTCTGTTTTCCTCACAACACTTTTACTATTGTCGTGCCCTCACAACATTTATTTTACCCCATACCAACTTTGCAACCAACCCAGCACAATGGCAGAACAACCGGACTCAACGTCATTTGCCAGCATTCTTGCAGGAGTGCAGCGAATGCGAGAGCAGTACGGAGTAGACGAGCCCACTGAAGAAGTTGAAGTACCCGAAAGAAGACCGCAGAGAGTGCCGACGCCACCTACCAAAGATAAAGCACAGACACCACCAGTCCAGTCTCGAGGGCAAACACCAGCATCTGCAGCCAAGGAGCCTGCTACTAGATCACCAATTAGCATTACCAAGGACGGGCTGAATGAACCTGCGAGGGCCAGCCCGCCGGTGTCAAACCCAGCGTCGTCCCACCAAACACGGTTGAGGAACGTTCCAATGGGGCCGTCCGAGATCCTCATCAGCAAATCACAGATCGGAAACCCACTCCTCAAAGAGTCATTGATGAAGTTGACGCCCCACAAGATCGACTCGACCATTCTCTCCGACTATTACATCAACCCCAAGCTCCAGATCCTCTTTCTCTCGCTCAAGTACCACAAGTTGCGGCCCGAGTACATATGGACTAGGGTCAAGAAGCTTAAGGGAGGCAGCACGGTGGTAGATGAAAAGAATAGCGACATATTGCGCATCTTGTTGGTGGTGGTGGACATTGACCCCCACCAGGAACTGATCCGGAACCTTCTGGGGTTCTGCATCAAGCACGGGCTCTCGTTGGTGTTGGCGTGGACCTTTGAGGAGGCCGGCAATTACATTGTTTTTGCCAAGAAGCAGTCCAATGCTCCCATGAAGTTCCAACAGAGCATTCGTGGGGTCAAGGCCAACCAGGATTTCCACTCCAACATGGTGGACGTGCTAACCACCGTCAAGCGAGTCAACAAGACAGACGTCAACAACTTGCTTGCCAAGTACAAGTCGTTGAAGAACATTGTTCTTAAGACGTCCGACGACGAGGATGCACAGAGTATTGGGGGGTTGGGTGCTACAAAGTTGACCAATCTCAACAAGATGTTTCTGGAGCCGTTTATATATAATAAGGATTATGGGGAGAAGAGGGAGTGACTGGAAGTGTCTGTGTACTTCTCTTCTCTGTGTGGGAGGTATTGTAATAAAGAAATGCATTATGAAAGATGGGGGAGCTTTGACGCCTCTGGGTATGAGATGTAGCAGCACTTACTCTTGCTTGGATTGTCCTTCTGTAGCCTTCTCATATTCAATCATCTTGTTTCTCAACACCAAGTTGACACTGTTCAAGGATTCGTTCTTCTTCATCAAGATCTCCTTCAATTTGTTGCCGTCGGTGGTCAACTTGTTGATCTTGAAGTCGTACACCTTCTTGGCCTCGACGGCGTTCTTCTCGACAAAGTACCCTGTACCAATGTCCACCAAGTACTCGTCCTTCTTCGAGATGGAGCCCGGTAAGTACAATGATGATGTCAACGGAACAAGGATTTCCTTGTTGACCTCGCCCTCCTTCTCCAAGTTGTCGATACTGGTAATACAGTCTTTCAATTTGGACTGTGCTGTCTGCAACGCCTGCAATGACTGGGTGAAATGGGAGATTTCCTGGTCGATCTGCTTTCTCAAGTCGACAAGCTGCTGGGGTTGAAGCTGGTTCAAGTCGATAGCCTCACTCATGGTTGGATAGTTGTTGGAGACGTTGGTGGGTTTGGATTGTATAAATTTTCCATTCACAGTGCGATTTTACAGCCAATTCAAACAGCCATGGGGAACGATGGCGGAACCATTGCTTCGAGGAAAGACCTCTTGTCGTTGCATCTGAGATACAACAAGAAGGAAGAGGCGGGCGAGAAGAGTGAGGGCCACCTGGTGGCGTATTGCAAGTTGTCTTCGTTTCCCCTTTGGAAGGAGTCCCATGTTGTTGGGGACTACAGAGGCAACTTGTACATCAAGGAAAAGGTGATTGAGAGGTTGTTGGAGAGGAAAAAGGACAAGAAGAAGGGCAACGAAGGCAGTGGTGATGCCACTGATGCCATCGGCGGAGTCAGATCGTTGAAAGATTTGGTAGACGTCAAGATCCAGTGGGAAGGCGACCAGATCGTGTGTCCTGTCTTAAGCGAGAGCGTTCGAGTCTACGTGTACTTGAGGACGTGTGGGTGTGTGATCTCGCACCGAGCCTTGGAGTCGGTCAACAAGACACGACCAGACCACCGTGAGTGTCCCAGCTGTGGTGTGCCGTTCGAGGCCTTGGACGTGGTGTTCATCGACCCCACCAAGGAGCAGCAGCTCAAAAACCAGAACACCTACGACCAGGTGGTAGCCCGCTCACTTTCCCACAATAAGACGCCGGCCAAGGTCAAAAAGGTCAAGGCGGCACAGAAAGATGTCGTTGGCACCTCTGAAGATACCACCGCCCCCACGGCGGCCGCCAAACACTCCTTGGACTCCACCACCAGCCCTCCAGCTACAAAAAAACAAAAACAGTGATTGATTTCTATTTACAACACCACTTTCAAAGTGGGCACGCATGTGGATGCAAGGATCAGGGGTAAATGGACCGTTATTGGTGCTGCTCATCCACCTTAGTTTTCTTGTTCTTCCTTGACGAAAACCTCCTTCTTCTTGTTCAATCTGGAGTAGTCGGAGTTGGCCCAGATGTTGAAAGCAACACCGGCCAACCCAACAACACTGAAGCCAACCAACCCAAGCACCAAGCTTCTGTGGACGACATCGGTAGCACGAACGCTGAATGGTAATTTGCCTGCTGACATGTTGATGATGATGATGGAACTTTTGAAAGTGGTGTGAAAAAAATGCTCGCGCTACCGAATGCAACCCATTCGTGGCCCTCGTAGCCGCACACAACGAGCAATTTCCACCATAAACAGCTCTCTGAGGGTGGAAAGAGGGTTATTGGGAGGTCTGGTACCGCCTGGGGAGGTAGGGCAGTAGTGGCTCGACTTCGATTTTGTTGTTGCTACACTTTCCATCATTATCAATTCGTTTATTAATATCATAAATACCACTCGGCTTGCTGCTTCTATCTACACTTTTGCAACCGACATGTCGCTACAACAAGTACCTCAACCAGTTTGTGTTGACCAAACCGTTATCCAACAAGGAAGGGTTTGCGTAGATGACGTCAGGCAACCAATACCCGTTGAACAACTTGAATGTTCTCTGCACTTGGGAGACCTGGTTCATGTCCAACATCACATGGATGATGTGTTCCAAGATCTCATGACTCGACAAGTTCAAGGGAGAGAGCTGGTTCTTTGTGATCTTTTGGGCCAAGACCTTTTCGTTTAACGAGTAGAGAGACGAGTAGAACTCCTCGTCTCTGACGTGACCGATCTGAGACACTATGGGCTGGTTGGTGGACAGGGTGGAGGGAGGTTTCAAGGCCTCGTAGTTGGCCACGTCTATGGAGGCAGCAAACTGCCTTGCCTGGATGCCCTTAATAATGAACTTTTTCTTGGGTGCCTCGCCCTCGCCCACAGGCAAGTTGATCACCATGGCCTCGGAGTTGGGGAACGCATTGGACACGTTCTTGATGAAGTCCACAGCAGGCAACAATGGCTTGGTGGTCTTTTCGGGAGAATCCCACACCTTTTGGAACTGTTGCTCGTACGCCTTCCACAACGAGATCTGGGTCACCTCGCCCGGTAACACTTCCTCGGAGGTGGGTGGGCTTGCGGGAACAGGAGCACCTTGCGAGTCAAAAGGTTCGTAGCAACAACGTAACCATGTGGTGGCCCTCAAGGGTTCTGGGAATCTAATAATAATCTCATAAAGGTCTTTTGGCAAGTCTGGCAATTCAGTAGGAACCCCCGAGAACTTTGATCTTTTTGTAAGCGATGGCTGTTGTATTTTGGAAGACAAGGCCAAGTCGTTCAAGCCGGCAATGTTGGACAAGAGAATGACGGGCAACTGCTTCATTAAGGTGTTCAAGTTGGCACTAGAAGTTTCAATTTGCAATAACTTCTTCAATCTGAGCAATTGGGAAGCCTCTATACTATCAGCATCTTGATGCTGTGCCTTTGAAAACAAGTACATTTTCAATAATTCGAGAACGGAGTTGACCAACTCGTTGTCGTTGATCAAGAGCTGGTTGACGTACACCTCCAAGTGTTTTTCTTGGATGGCGTCCACACAGTTGGAGGTGACTCTTACAGGCTCGTCTTCCAACTGCTCTGACTTTTCTTTCTTCATGGTGTCGTCGTCGTCTTCGTTGATAATCAACAAGTGGGACAATGAGGTCAAGACCGAGATCAAGGTGGTCTTGTCGGTGGTCAAGATGGACATGTTCAAGAGAGTGTTGAACAACGGATCGTTCTTGATGTTGTCTGTGTAGTAACAACTCAAGGGCTCGATGAAATCCAACAAGAAGCCCAAAGACTCTCTGAACTGGTTATCGAACTCTATCAATTGGTGAGGTTTGGTCTTTTGTTCAGTATAGAACCAGCCATACAAGAATTTCAAGATATCAACGAGGTGTCTTTTGAAGTTATTAGACTGGGTCAACCAGTGTTGATTGGTCAATTCCTGTGCCAAGTTTCTCAACGTGAGCAAGGCGTCCAAGCTGAAGTTGACGGATTCCATGGTGATTTTGTCGTACTTCTTGTCGGTGATGTACAGAAAGATTCTCGTCCAGTACTTGATCAATTCATCTCCGATGAACGGGTTTTGGTCCAACTGGAACCCAGCTTGTGTGGAGATACGCGTCATGTTGGTGAGTGCCCACTTTACCTCAGTGGGAAGGCCTGATCGAAACGACATGGTGATTCTCTTGAAGTCATCCACGCCGTGGTGGTTGTATCCGATGGGCGCGATCGAGCCATAGCCGTTGTATGCTCCGTAAAACGGAAGTCCGCTCTCCCCAATGTAGTGGGAGGTGACTCTCGATGTTACGGTGATGGGGTTGAGTCCGGTGGACATCTTCTATCGGTGGTGGTGAGTGTGATGGTTTTGTTTTTGTTTTCGCAGTTACTTTGATACTGGGTCACGGGATGTGGGTCAGCTGGGAGATACCCAGAAGGAACCCATACGACAGAAAGGGCCCCCAAAGGACCAGAATGAAGAAAGGAGAAAGGGGTAGCAAATGTGTGAACTGATAAAACTTCTCCAGCTTCTAACTCTGTATCTTCCATTTTACTAGATTGACCTTTATGGCAGTCCACCTACAAGTTGCACCCAATCAGCTCCAGAAACCACCACCAAACACTCTAAAAACCCCTACAAAACCTCAATTCCTGTAATATACAACTTCAATAACCCACCCAATTCGTTATGACCCACTCCAGACGTAAAAGCGTGGAGAATGGTGGCCCCGTAGAGAGCCCAACTCGGCTAGGGCTCGGGCCCCGTGTCACGCGCACGCAACCGGGTAACCCCAATTTCCCTCACATTACTGGGGCTTCTGAAAAATTTTCGTGCAAAATGCTACACATCGCATTTGCGCAGTATATATAAAGGCTGGGGAGCGCTAGTAAAATTTTCTTCATCACTAGTTTGAATCAAGATGGCTACGTAAGTAACACACCTACCAACGCTAGACCTTGCACAGAGCTAATGGTATTTGAATCTTAGGATTGTCGTCTCCTGTTCACAGAACAGTTGATGAATGACATAGGCCTTGGGAATTCTAGAATGTCTTGCAGAACATCAAATACACACATTTGCCGATGCCTGACTTTTCTGTTTTCCTCTGACTTAACCGTTTACACCTAGGGTGTACGAGGATGGGGATTTGAATGGACCTGGCAGTCCACTTCACTTCCAAGCTGATGTTTCTTTCCGAACCAGCACCAATCGGCGGTTTTGTAAACGATGAAAAATGGGATGAAGATTTTTTCAACCCGGCACCACAGAGGAAAACAGTAGGCATGCAAGAGAAGTACCTATCCGTACGTTCTTTTATACTAACAATTAACAGTACTTTGAAACCAGAAACTTTAGCTAAGAAGCAAAAGGCTCAAGAAAAGATTGCTGCTGAACGTGCTGCTGCCAAGCAAGCCAGACAAGCTGTAAGTATTTGACTGAAAAACTCACTTTGAAGATGCAAAATAACCACGTATATGACTAGCCTCGGCCATGTTGTCTATCAATTAACCATCTTTCGGGACTGAGAAGTGACGCAATGTTTGACACAAGTATACTAACTATTATAGTCCAACAAGGAAAAGAGACAAGTTATCTTTGACAGAGCTGCTGCCCACCAAAAGGAATACGACGCTGCTGACCGTGCTGTCATCAAGGCTAAGAGAGACGCCAAGGCTGCTGGTTCTTACTACGTTGATGCTCAACCAAAGTTGGTCTTCGTTGTCAGAATCAAGGGTATCATGAAGATCCCACCTAAGCCAAGAAAGGTCTTGCAATTGTTGAGATTGACCCAAATCAACGCTGGTGTTTTCGTCAGATTGACCAAGGCTACCTCTGAATTGATCAAGTTGGCTGAACCATACATTGCTTACGGTTACCCATCCTTGGCCACCATCAGACAATTGGTCTACAAGAGAGGTTTCGGTAAGGTTAACAAGCAAAGAGTTGCTTTGTCCGAAAACTCCATCATCGAAGCTGCTTTGGGTAAGTACAACATCTTGTCCATCGAAGACTTGATCCACGAAATCTACACTGTTGGTCCAAACTTCAAGCAAGTCAACAACTTCTTGTGGCCATTCAAGTTGTCCAACCCAACCGGTGGTTTCAGAACCAGAAAGTTCCAACACTTTATCCAAGGTGGTGACACTGGTAACAGAGAAGAATTCATCAACGCTTTGGTCAAGCAAATGAACTAAGTTTGTTGATTGGGTTTTTTTTACTTCTTTGGGAGGTTGTATATACGAATAAATGTATAATCTTTTAATTTATTGGGTTTATTGAGAGCTGTGTAGGAGATAATTAGAGTAGTCTTAAGTGATCATTTGATCTAGCATTCCGTTGGTTCAGGGTCTACTGTGCCATTTCTATCTCGATGTTATTATTTTCCATCTGTCATATCTATTGCTCTACTTCATCTTCATGTCAATTCTCAACTCTATCGCATGTCACCTGTCATTTGTCTACGCTAAGTCATCGCATCGCTATGTCATTTCTTAACTCTATCACCCCAACTCTGTTAGCTGTCTCATCTGTCGTCACATCCATTTCAAGTATACTTGATCCTCTTTCTCATCTCTAGGTCGATCACGTCTTCCTATTTTTGTATCTACCTCTTGGAAGTCTTCCCGTTGTCAATCATCTCAACCTCGACTATCACCTGTATGTCTTTTCGATCTCATACTCGAGCAACCTCCTCTGGAACTTCACCTCCTTTCCTTATCCCTCGAGGGTATACACTAGATACTCCAACCACTCTATTTCCCTCCACCACACTGGAGACACCGTGGTGAGAGCGTCTGGGGGATACTCGTACATCTGGCGCAGTCCCGTGGACTTCACTACCAACAACACAAACTTCAAGACGTTGACTGCTAGCACCACGGCCAAGATCAACAGCACCACATTCACCACCACCATCCCCACAGTGCTGTTTTCCTGCTTATACTTGTGCCACATGTAGTACTGTCTGACGAGTGGGAGCTTGCCCACGAAGCCGGCCACCTTGTTTTTGTCTGGGGCACCGAGCTTGGCCTGGAGGGCACTGATGAGCACCTCCTGCTCCTCGAGTCTCTGAAGGATCACGTCCACGTCGTGGTGACTGATGGCATCCCTCTCGTACCGCTCGCATGCAGCCTGTAACCGGGCAATTGTAAGATCTCTTTGCTTGAGTGTGGCCACTAGTTTGGCGGTAGAGCTCGAGGAAGAGTACGCCGAAGTGCCGCCCAGAAGACGGGCTTCTGCCCGTTCTATCCTCCGCTGAAGTAGCCTGTTCTCGAGCAGCAAACGCTCCCGCTCGCGGGAAGTGTCTGGTGCTGGCCGTCCGGGCTCTCTCTCAAGCTTAACAGACACCGTCCGGTCGTGATTGTTGACGCCTCTCGGCGGTACTGTCTCTGAAATTTCCTTTTTGACGGCCACAGGCACCAGAGTGCCGTGACGGTCCTTGAGATAGGTAGTCAAGTCCTTGTATCGTACAATGGCTAGGAGAAACTCCACCACTTTTCGCTTGTACACCTTGACGTGTGGATCGTTGTTTATCGTCTTGTCGAGAATGGCAAGCTCCTGGGCCGTGAAAAAACGCCGTATCCCCAAGGCCTGCTCGAGGTGGCCAACAAAGCGTGTCACGTCGCTCACGTACATGTACGGTGCCGACGTCACTTTGGCCCAGCTGCTGTCGATTAGGCTCTGGACTGCTGTCATGGTTGTAAATACACGCGATGCTGAAAGTTGTTTATATACAGGTGTGCTACGACTAAGAGTGGGTGGAACGGAGGAAGTACAGAGTAGTTGGGGTAGTAGACTGTGTTCATTTAGGTGGATATAACTGTGGTTAGTTCATCTGTGTTCCAGTTCTGGTTTATTTAGACCACCAAGTTCTTGTTTATTTAACTGGGACTCACAGATCCCTTGAATGAATACTCCAACTTGACGCCTAATTTGGATGGTCTGACCCCGGCGTGTTATCGGTGGGAGTGACCTCCTTGTTGAGTTCGTTGGTGAGGAGGTCCCCGACGATTTGGCCAAGAGTGTCTTCTCCAAACGCAATTGTGTCGTCATGAGAGGAGAGGAGTGGGGCCTCCGGCGTGACTCTTTCAGCGGGGACCACAAAGGTTGGAGCGCCAGTTCCAGAGACAGGTTCGGTAGGCTCCACAGGGAGTTCAACAGTAGTCTCCACTGGAAGTTCAGCAGGAGTCGTCACTGGAAGTTCAGAAGGAGTCTTCACTGGAAGTTCAGAGGGAGTCGTGACTGGGCGTTCAGCAGGAGTCTCCACTGGAATTGTAGGCTCCACTGGAGGTTCCGCAGACTGAACAGGTTCAACTGGTGCTTCAGCTGGAGTCGAAGGTTCAACTGAATGCTTAGCTGAATCGACAGGAATCTGGACGGGAAGTTCCACCAAAGGCTCAATTGAGGGCTCTTTGGGGAGTTCAACGGGGACACCTGCCAAAGGTTCAACAGATGGTTCAGCTGAGCCAGCTGAGAGGTCAAGAGGGACTTCAACAGATGTCTCAACTGGAGATGTTTCAACTGGATCAACTGGTGCTTCAATTGGTACTTCAACGGAACTCTCAACAGGAGCCTCCACTTGAGCTTCAACCAAAGACTCAACTGGAGCATTTACTAAAGACTCAGTTGCAGCTTCAACAGGAGCAGCAGAAGCAATAGGAACTTCAGTAGATTCAACGACTGCAACCTCAGCTGGAGTCTCTACTATCGTTTCCACTGGCGCCTCAGTTGTTGACTCCACTTGTTCAGACTCATGGGCTGCAACAACTGCTTCCTTTGGTAATTCAGAGTCAACCGTCGTTCCATCAATTAACGGTGACACTTCGCCATTAGTCAATGATTCACTCTTGGGAAGCTCCGTGATAGTATTTTCATACGTTGGACCAAAATCTTCCTTGGCTTCACCGTATTTGGTGTTATCAGAACCATTTGCAGCAACTTCGGTGGAGACATTGCTTCCTGTGTTCAAAGAAGATTCCACGGCACCCAATCCTGGAGAGCTACCATTTTCACCTCCACTCATACTCTCTCCATTCTTTGCAATAACTTCATTAAACGATGAACTCTCTGTGTTCAAAGACCCAACGGCTGGATCGTCAAACTGCGTATCAGCAAAGCTGGTAGTCGATGATATTGGGATCTCCAGAGATTGGGTTTCAGCCGTATCGTTGGCCAACTCCGGAGCCTTGTCTATTTCCATGGCTTCTGGGATCTGCTCTGACTGAATTACTTCAGGTATTTCAGAAGCACCATTCTGTGGATGTTCTTCACTCGCGGTATTCACGTCAGAAGACTGTTGTGGTACCTCTAATGCTGGAGCTAAGGTCGTTGCCGAGTCTTGTTTCAATTCGCCGCCGTTTGCCTCGTGTGCTTGAGGAGCAGTTTTAGGCACACCTTGAGCAAGTACAGCAACAGCTGCAATTTCTGCGGCCGCAGGTTCAGTCAAACTTTGACCGTTGTGACCATTCAAAGTGTGATCGACAGGTTGCACCTTGGATGGCTCATCATCCTTCAACTTCTGCTCTTCCTTCTTCTTTTCTTCAAGCTGTCTAACCAAACTCAATAACCAATTTAAAAACTCAACATGGAGTACTCCACAGCCATATACCTTCCTCAAGTAAAACCTAACCTTGTCGACATTCAGAATGTCACTTTCAATCTCGGTTTTGAATCCTGAAATATTATCCTCCATTCTGTTGATGATGTCTTTCAATCCATCGAGTTCATACGATGGCTTGATCTTCAACAAAGTGATAGTGTTCAGAACCTGTTTCAACTGATCAAGCGTAACTCGATTGGCAAACATTGCACTGTCCAAATTGCAAACTGGACAAATGTAGTGTTCCTCTTCCTCTTGGGCATCAACACAGTTGATATGGTACCATTCCTTGCAAGTATCACACTCGATCATAGTCCCAAACTCGTACTCTCTGCAGGTACAGTAGTACGTTGGAAACTTGTCCAGATCGCCCAAGCATGCAGAGGAGATCTCAAACTTGTCCAAAGCAGAGAAGTTAAATTCCAACTTGTTCTGGATTTGGTTGATCTTTTCCATCACCTGTGGATTCAAGCAGTTCTTGGGTATCTTGGACTTTCGATAGGTGGTTGATTTTAAGTTGACCTTCTCAACTACATCCAAAAGCGATTTGACAACAACTTCTGTCTGGTTGAGTTCGTTGTTCAACTTCGTCAAGTCCACCTTTAATCCAGACTCTACCAACAATAAAGACAACTGCTTGGCGTCAGCATACATGCACTCATCGTTAAACAAGTTCTGGTACTTCTCAAGCAATGGAACGTTTAGGTTGATTTGCGAGAGCTCATTGTAATTGGCCATACTGATGAATAACTTCTCCAATCTGAACTTTTCCGTAATCTGCCTGAACTCTTGCAAATCTAACAGTAAGATGTCATCTCTCAGCAAAAATTGCTTGATCGAAGCATCAAACTTCTTACTGTTTTCAACAACCTCGCCAATGACTTCAATCATGTGCTGGTCTTGGCTCGAAAGAATCTTAAATCCAGTGTCGTAAAACTTCTGCAAGTCGTCAATGGTAAATACCATTTTCTTATCCTTGTAAGGATCCAATCCTTTCTGAATCAACTCAAAAGTCTCGATCCACTCTAAGCGGTCTCTGACTCTTTGCAAGAAAGTCAATGAGGGTATTTTGATCCCAAAACTTTCTCCTAAGTTGATAATGTCATTGAACTCTTGAATTGGCTTCTTGCTGCTGAGCAAGTTTCTGGCAGTCTTGTCAAAGTTTTCAATCTCCACTTTGAATTCCAAGATCTGATCTATTTCGGGACAAGAGAAGTTTAAAGTGGGGATCTTCTCAATAAGCTCCATTAACTTGGCGAGACCATCTATAGCCTGTCCCCCATTTCTGATACGTTGTTGGTGTTTCACGGCCAACAATGATTGGCACTCTTCTATGAACTTGGTAGAAGTGTTTAAAAAGGTTTTGAGGTTCTCAAGATGAATCGTGAATGTTTTCAACTCTGGCGAAGGCTCTTCCAACGAAACTGCAGAGTAAATTCGTTCACCATCATTGAGTAACCCACGGTAAACTTTCCAAGAGAGCTGTGAGTTTTCGGTCATCAAACTCTCGTAGTTTTTGATCCACCCTTCGTAATCAATGGAGTAATTAGTGAGGATCCTCGAATAATGCTTGAGCTTGTCATCTGAGATGGCAATGTGGAGTTCGACTTTGCTTTTGGACAAATCTGTACCTTTTTCGAGATACTCCAAGTAGTTTTCCAACGAAATGTTGAAGTCATCGATGACAATCTTCGAAGGATAGAGACTTTCCAAGGTGTCGTCAGCAATAAAGTCCAGATTGTCGTCTACGACTACTTCTTGAACCTTCAAAGCCCGAACCTTTGTTCTGAGATCCATCTCCTTAACAAACAACAGCTCGTACAAGTCCTTGATCCCGTTAAAGACCAGGGAATTGAAACCAATGGGTCTTCCGGAATCGTAGAGCTGGATCAAGTTGACTAGCAATTTGAAAGTCATGAAATTAGGCAAAATACCTTGATTGGTCAACCACCGTTCTGCCTCCAAGGAATACTTCAACCAACCTTGGGTTGCAAAGTTGACCTCCTCACTAAAATTGAAGCCAAATGAATAGCTGAAGGAGTATGTTTTGGGGTATTTTACAACGTATTCCCCTGGTTTTTGGTAGGTAGTGGTAAACCTAATGCCGTGTTCTGTCAACATTTGAGGGCTGATCAAGATATCGTGATCCATGGTGACTATATGCTTTTGGTGTGCATCGATCAAATGCTGTAATTTGGCATGCTTTAATCTAACGTTGTCGAGGTCGTTGATCAGGTAGTCATATGCATTGAGTACAGTGTCCAAGTCTATCTTGTTGTCTTGGATAACTTTCACAACCTCTTCGTCGTGTGTCTTCTTCAACAGGGTTACCTGTTTCAACAATTCCTCAAACTTTTCAAAGTCCAGTTCTGGAATGAAATACCACTTCTTGTATCCTCCGAAGAATTGGAAGTTGGCCATTTGAGTGAAATGGTCCTCACACTTCCAATTCAGTGTGCTGAAAGACATGCCAATGTTGAGTCTCGTGTTCAATAAATCTTGACACAAGTCGTCTTGCTGAAAAGCTCCAAAAAGGGAGTTTGGTAAGATTGGAAGGTTATGCAAATTCCATGGCAACAAGGCTGTTTCCATCATGTTCATGACGTAATCCGTCGAGTTATAGTGGGAAGCCTCGATGTTGGAAGGTTGGAAGTCTTTGCTGGGTTTGACACCCGTTGAAATGCTAATATTACTGAGGTTGTGCTTATAGTTTAAAATCTCATCTCCGATCTTGACAAACCCACTCCCGTTGGACTTGTTTGGGATGTTTTCCCCGTTTTCAAGCTCGATCCCGTCGGGAAGCATGCGATCTTGAAGGTTGTTGTGGACAAAGTCCCAGTATAATGCCTCGTAGTCGGACAACTTGATGAAGTTGCGGTCTGGAATGGGCATGTTTGGCTCTTCAAAGGTCATGGAGCTATTGAATAGTTTGTAATTCTGCTTGATGATGTACTCTTGAAACTTTAAGTCCTTCTCTAGAAACTGCCGTATTGAATACACCGATGACAGCTTGGGAGACACCTTTCGATTGGACATGTCATCTTGGTTCTGTATGCTCATTAAACCATGATTGAGCTGGCTCAACGGATTTATGGAAGGGACGTTTTCCTTAGACACTGGAGGTTTCACGTCGATCATGTGGGGCAGGTTGACAAGAATCCCCTTGGATGCCTTGCTTTTCACTGTTCTCTTGAACTCTGAAGAAGATCCAACCACTGCGGCTGGGTCTAGCCTTTGTTTCTTCTTGGGTGGTTCAGATTGTTCGTTGAGGTACAACTCGAATGGGTACAAGATTCTCTGATACGATGTCTTCAAAGAACTGCTCAAACTGGTCATGATCTTACCCTTGTAGCCCAACTCCCTTCCGATCTGGGCCCACAACTTTTTGCTGATGACTTCCATGAACCCGCCTCTTATTATGACCGACCTGTAGAGCTTGTACAAGTCCAAGGTTCTCTTGTCGATCAGAGGAGCCTTCAGAAGAAAAGGCGGCAATCCTTTAGGGGCCGCTGTGGGGTCTGGGGACGGCGAGTTGAGCAAATTGTTTATAGAGTTGGGCTTTTCCTGTTTGACGGGAGGCTCGTTGCGGGACATGTGAAACTTGGTCAACTCGGTGTAGAATTGGAGTCTGCTGATGATTTCGTCCTGGGGAGGGTTGTTGAGCAACTTGTTGGTCTCAAACCAAAACACATCTGGGTTGATCTGGAAATTTCCCCTGATCATCTTGTCCTCGAACTCGGGCAAGACGATTTTCAAGGCGCCAAACTCTTTTCCAAGCTCCATCTTGGACTCTATGAACAGGATCGGGTCTTTGGACTCTTGGTCTGTCAAACGGAACTCGGGTATGTCCAGCGGTCCTGGGGCTGGGGGAGCCGTCAAGTGGATGCGGTTGGGCAAATGCAGCAAGTCTAGTGGAAAGCTGGCCTTTGTCTTCTGCTGAGCGAATGTGAAAGGGTTGTAGTTTATGCTGGTCTGCAAACTAGTTGATGAGTGGGGGGTATCTGTGAATTGAGGTTGGAGAGCCCTAAAGTCGGGCAACTCTCCTCGATTGAAAAATCGACTGGTACGAGGAAACTTGCAAGTTTCCAAGTCGTCTATGACAAAGGAAGACATTTTGATTTCGCAAATTTTTGATATGCTCCAGACAAAGAAGGCATAAGGCAGAGCGGGAATGGAATGGTAGAGGGACGAATCGAATGGTGCTGAGACGGTAATGGTGGTCTGTAGAGCCAGATAGGTGTTTGTAGAGCTGTAAAACCCTGCTATATCTGGGTTTTTTGGGCAGAGTATGTGATCCACACTCAAAGAGTGCTTGGTGGGAGGTACGAGATACAGAGTTGAGCCCGGGTACGAGTTGGGTTTGGTCGAAGTCAGTCAATTCTGTAAGCAGGCCACCAAGGACAACTGCATTCAAGCAACACATGTTTGGTGGTGGCCTGTTTCCCCTACTTTAACCTCCCTCCAATTTATCTTCTCCACCTTCTACACTTGCTTCATTTTATCCATTATACCTAAACAAATCATTCACAGAATGACAACTAAACAGAGTAATCCTTTAATTCTTCTTCGATATTGTCAAAATCCAAAGAAGACAAATCCAACTTGGTCAACTCGTCGGCACCAAACGTGTTTTCTCCAGAGTACAACACGTACAAGAAGCCGTCCTTGTCCTTGTGCTCCTCGTAAATGCTGCTGATCAAGGCTGCGGTTGGAGGCAATATGTCGTTGACAAATATGAAGATGGCCTTTTCGCTGGGCAACTTGATTCTATTTCTGATCACGTAAACAAACTGGCCGACAGACAAGTCGCCCGGGACCAAGTACTTGTGCTTGTCGATGGCTGGTATGTCCGAGTTCTCGGCCTTCTCGCAAATCACAGGGACTCTGTCCTTGAATCGTTGCATGATTCTGCCGGCTTCGCTCTGGCGCTTTTCTAGACACAGCAAGTTAGTATATCATCATCAAGGCAGGCATCACCCGTCCCGCGTCCACGGGGCCAGCAACGCCGCAATTTCCCTCTACTTACCAAAAGAGTAGGTGTCTTTAAAGGTGGATCTCATGGCTGGAATGGTTAGTACGACGTGTGTCTTGTGAAGGGGCTAGGGCAGAAGGCAAATCCCGTTTGCCCCCCTTGATTTGGGTGTGCAAACAAGCACAATTGATCCAGTCTCCGGCTCAATTGCAACCGCTGTCCCACGGTCCCGTTGTTCCGTTCGTTACTTACCGTCTCTAATAACTTTCTAGTTCGTTGTTATTGCAATAGGTTTTGGTTATAGGGTTACTAATCCCAATATATATATATTTATAAAAAAAAGAATGATTCCTTGCTTTTATCTCCTTCCCCTGCGATAAGAGGTCGTGCGCGTGGGTCTGGAGGAGGGGGGGAAGACGTCTCTCTCAGTAAAAGGAGGAAACCTCCACAACAGAGATACGGAGAAAATCAACGGGGGAGGAGTTGGGGGAGGAGGACACGGATACAGGCGTTATTCGCCCCGAAACCGTTCAATTTTCCACCGAAGTGGACATGGGGTGGTGTAGTTTGGCTATATAAGGTCTAGGCTGCTGTAAGTGGCGGTTCTGGTCGGCCAGGGGAGGGTCTTTGGGCTGGCCTGGAGACAGTGTGGTTGGGGGAGGGCAGCGATGAGAGGCTGCGTGGGACGGTGGGGCCGCGGAGCACCCGTCACAACGCGAGGGAATTGCCCAGCTAGCACGGGTGTGGAGAGGCGGTCGGTTATCGGGTGACAGGGACCGGCATGAGCAGCACAGGCAACGGCAAAACCGAGAAAAAAAGGGCCCCGGGCGTCCCCTGTTGCATAATTCAGGGATTGGATGGTGGCGTGTGGCCAGGCACGAGGCAGTTGCTGTTGTTGCCCGAGGCACAGCTCGAACTGTGACTGAGCTGCAACAAGAGTGCCCCCGGAACTGGGTGGCAGGCATCACGTGGGACGCGACCGACCGGTTAACGCGTGTGCTGGTGCAACCCAAAAAAACAACACATTTCAAAAGACTTGTAACAAACCCATAAAGAACGCCACCGCTATGTTATCGACCGTCCGTCTGTTTTCCACCTCCGTCGCAAGACAATCGTTTGCCAGAATCCAAATCTTGGGGACTGTGGGAAGAATTGAGTCCAAAGAAACCAAGGACGGCAACAAGTTCCTCACCTACTCGTTGGCTGTGAACAAGTACAACCCAGTCGCCGCTGACCAGAAGCAAACCGACTGGTACAACCTTGCCGTGTTCAACGACCAACAGATCGAGACCATGGAGAAGATCGTCAAGAAGGGTGCTCAATTGCTCGTTGAAGCAGACGTCCAGCAAAGGGTTTTGGTTGATGAAGAAAACAACCAAAGCAAGATTATCAACTACAAGCAATTGAAGTTTGATGTTGTTAGATTTGCCAAGAAGGATGAAGAAGAAGATGTTGAAGCTTGATTGTGTATTGTATTATATGATTTAAGGATAGATTGTAGGTTTTAGGTGGCCCCAGTGGGTGGAACGGCTGTTACAGTTATACATATCATAAACTTTACCAGTGAAAGGATATTACTCTTACAATACTCCCACTATTGTCCAACTTTCTTCCCGTTGAAAGGATTCAATTCTCGTATGTACTTCCACCGTTTTGCCACCATTATCCCAACTTTCTCCCATTTCTTACTTTTTGGTGATCTTGGCGGAGGCCAACTCGTAGGCAAAAGCAACAGTCAACTTGATGTGCTGCTTGACATGATCGAAGTCGATTCTGTCGATAGTATCCCAGACCGAGTGGATAACGTCCAGCGAGTAGGAGAACTCACTTTCAATGACAAACGAAGCAGGGTAGCCGAACTCAAGGGCCGAGGCATGGTCGGAGCAGGCGTAGCCACACTGGGTCTCGTGGTATGGGATGTCGACGTACTCGTCAATCACCAACTTGATGAACTCGTTCAACTTCTCCGAGGTGTAGTCGGTGATCAAGCCAACGTGCTCCTCGACGCCCCTCTCCTTGCTCTTGGTGGTGGACCCCGTCATGTCCTGCTGCAACACACCGTACACAGTCTTGTTTTGCTGGTTGTAGCTCTGGAAGACGTCGTAGGAACCCAAGAGACCGGCCTCCTCTGCAGAGTAGAAGTGGAACTCGAGCGTGTTGTGGGGCTTGAAGCCTGCCTGGGCCAACAATCTCAACGACTCCAAGATGGTGACGGTCCCGGACCCGTCGTCGTCGGCCCCTGGGGCCTGTGTGAACTGGGGCAAGATGATGTTGGCTGAGTCCTGGTGGGCACCAATCACAACGGCCTCCTCAACCTCACCTGGAACGGTGGCAATGATACTGAACTGCTTCCACTTGTGGGCAAACTTCTTGACGGTGGCTCCCTTGATTGGAGCCACAGCTTCTTGCACCTTGTCAAACAACCAGTTGGCACTGTCAACACCAGTGTCGGTGGTGTAGTACCTGGTGTAGAAGGAGGTGAAGTTGGCCAAGTTGTCGTACACCTGGTTGATGTCAATCTGGTCGTACAACTTGTGGATTGCTTTCTGGTGGCTCACCTTCTTGGGGTACTGGTACTCTGGCACAACCATGATTTCGTCCAATTGCTTGGAGCTGAGCTGCAACAACTGCTGGAGCCCGCTGAACCCCGTCTTGCCGACCATGCCCTTGGCCACGGCCTCCTTGACGGAGATCTTGCCGGTAACGTCAATAAAGTTGGTTCCCTCCCTCTTCAACGCAGCCTTGTCACTCTCCTTGATCACTTGGTACTCATTGGCACCAACTTTGATAAGTCTCTCTTCCCCGTCAAGAACAGGAACGGCACTGACTGCCACTGCACTGGCTAATAATGTCAAAAGCTTCATTGTGGTGGTAGTTGTAGTTATCTTTTTCTCTGTTCACACGAATTTCCGGACCAGCTGGGGGAACGGCCAAAAGGCCCGAAAACCAGATGACGACAATGGGCAAAAATTCGCCAATTGCGTTTGAAAGTGGCATTTATTTAAGCTGAAAACGGTGTATATAACTTATTGTGGTCCTCTGATGGGTCCTGGTGGTGTTTTTAAGACTGAAGTGTCCGAATAACTCTGCAATTGGCAAACTATGGGGTCAATCTTCGTACATTGCTCAAAAGTGTGGTTTCTTGGGTGCTAGTTCTTACGAAGGAAAACCTCACGATTTTTAATTCTATACTCTTTAAGTCAAGTTTTAGCTTACAGCAGTTAGGCTGGCTTTATAGCAACCTGTTTGGTGGTGCTTGGAAGTGGTTCCATGGCTGTTCACCAGCAGCGATGTGCAAGCCGTTAGTGTGTTTATATGCAGGCAGTTACCAATTAGCAGCCAAACTCGTTCCTAGCAGCCAAACTCGATCCACTAGATTTCCAAGGTACTTCTATGGTGGGTCGTATAAAACTAGCTGCAATAATCATACGTCAATGATTGTCGTAGGAAGCTTATGGAAGAAAGATAACTTGCTTGGTTACAATTCAATCTATTAGAAACATATTCGATGAGGGTACTTTCCTAAGATACTTGCCAAAAGATTAAAAAATCCTGTAGCAACTACTTACGAAATACACACAACCAGAAGTACTATGTTAACAACAAAACCATCTAGCTGACTCTTCTTTGCTCTCTCCCGTTGCTGTGCTGGTTTTAGAGGCTCGTAGCTGGGATGGAGAGACTCGTGACTTTCCACGTGCACGAAATCCTTAACGCAACACATCTTGAAAAAAATTTATAAACAGTAAAAACCCAACCAATGGCTAGTCGGATCTTTGGAGGTTCCAACGATGGTACCACGAAGCCAACAGACAAATTTGTTAATCCAACGATCAAGTTTAATGAAGAGTCTGTTGATTCCCTCCAATTCCACCAAAGCGAGGCGGCAGCGCCCGATGTGTCTCGAGGAGATTTATCCAAGAGATTCCTCCATCCACTCAATTTAAAGAACAGCAACGTCAACTATAAGGTCAACATTCCGAACTTTACCAACTTGACCCCGTTGCAATTGGGATCGAAGTTTATTTCCGACTTCAACAAAATAGATTCGTTGACTCCCAACGATCTTTACAATGAAGAGAGCGTGGATAGAACAACAACAGGGTCTTTAGACAACTACTACTTCGATTATGAGAATGGGTTGGGCGACTTTAGAAGGTTCGAGAAGGTGAACCAGATTGATCTTCCTGATAAATTCTTTGACGAATACAACTCTGCCGACAATGTTACCAGAATCGGCTTGTTTCAAGAGATCGAAAGAGCATGGATCATCAATGACAACAAATTGTTGTTGTGGAATTACAAGTTACCCAAGTCGTCATTTAACCTGTCAGCACAATTCTTGACTATAGATCAGTTGAAGCACGCAATTCTTAACGTCAAGTTGGTCAAGCCCAAGGTCGGCGTGTTTTCCAAGGACGTCAACTACCTCTTGCTCATAGCCACCACTCTGGACCTTCATGTGTTCATTGTCAAGTATGATGCCTCATTCAACAACCTTGAGATTTTTAGTCCAAAGTTATCTGTTTCTACTCAGGGATTGAACGTCAACTTGATCATCTCTCATCCACAGACCCATGATATATACTTCACTGGTGAGGGAGACGGCATAAATATATGGAAGCTTGAATATTCCAACAAGTCGAGTTTCATCAAGAACAGATGTGACAAGATCTGCTTGACCAAATCCGGGATTTCGTCCGTGATCCCAAGCAAATTGCCTGGATTTGACTTGTTATCCAACTCCAACACCACGGCATCAATTCCTGAAACTATCAGCCAGCTTGAAATCGACGCTGGTAGAAACATTCTTTACTCGCTTTCCAACAAATCTGTCATTAGAGTGTATAAGCTTCAGACAGACCAACTTCACGAAGCCAGCAGATTGTTGCCTACACAAATCTTCAAGAGTGCATCCACCTTATACGCCAATGCCAACAACTTTAAGGTTTTTGAAAAGTTTAAGATTATCAACATTCAACACATTTCGTCTCATGAGTCTTCAACTGTCCAGTTGATTGCCATCACAAGTAATGGATGCCGTATTTTGTTGAAGTTGGGAACTTTGGGGTTCGGGTCTTTCATTTCTTCGTCTTTCAACTCGGCATACTCTTCGACAACCTCCACTGCATCATTAAGATTAAATCTTGCCTCCATAAAGTTCCCACCATCCAAGGATGTTCCTGTTGTCAACTCCGAATTGGATGCATTCACCAAGAGCAAACAACACTTGGACCAGTTGATTCAATTGCAACAACAATCCCAACTTTTGAAGAACACAAAATTTGCCAAGATCATTAGTCCTGATGTTTTTGTATCAGTAAAGAAGACCAAGAAGTCAGATAGATTATTCATAAGTATTGCAAACTTTGGGTTTTTGAAGAAGAACACCAAGTTGGTGGAGGATGCTGAATTCATAAAATACACTGGAGAAAGTGAACCATACACCTATATACACGATGTTGTCCAATTGACTCCATCTATGAATGCCACCAACACCCCAACTGGTTTCGCCAATGTGTTGGCCAGTCAATACTCCAAGGAACCTTTGAGATTGGCCATTTTGACCAACTTTGGGATCTTGATCTACCAATACAGAACCTCGGACCAAATCTTGAAGTCATTGAACGAGTCAACCATTGAGAACTTCATTGAGGAAAACGGGTTTGAAGAGACTTGTTCCACCTTATTATACTTGGCATGTTCTTATGGTCACTACAACTCGAACGACTTGTTCAAGCGCAAGGCACAGCTGTTGTTTTCGAGTTGCAGCAACAACCCCAGATTAATCAACAAGAACCAAACTAGTGCCCAACCTCCACATCATTTACAACCTTCCATTCCGGACTCGTCCCACCCTACTGTTGAGGATGTCATTTTGAGTGACCGTTTCTACGGAACATGTCTCTTAATCTCGAGATTGTTGAGAGAATACTGGAACTCGAATGTGTTCAGACCACTTCCACACATCAAGTTTGGGCTCAACGGGGCCGTCGAGATTGCCTCAATCAAGGAAGACAACATTCTTGTGCAAGGGTTGAACATCGACAAGAAACAGGTTGAATTCTTCATTGGGTCTGTCATTGTGTTGATTGACTTTTTTGTTGAGAATGGCAACTCTATTCTCGGCTTGAGTGCTCCAAATTTCAGCTCTGACCCTAGCCAGTTTGAAAACGAGGTGTGCTTGAGAGCCGAGCACATTGCCTTCACGTCCATCATCAAATCGTTGGACTCCATCAAGGAGGCCCTTTCGTTCCTCATGGTTCTCATTGAAGAAATCCAAATCAACCAAAGCAACTTGAACGACATTTTCAAATTCTTGTCGTTAACCAACCAGGCCAATCTCTTGAGATTGAGATTCAAGGACTTGTTGTTGCCCAACAAGGACGTCAAGAATTTGATCAAGGACTTGTTATCTTCGATTATCAACAAAAACATCTTGAAGGGAGGGTCCATTGACTTGATTGCATCTTCTTTACAGGACCGTTGTGGGTCATTCTGCTCGACAGACGACGTGTTGATCTTCAAGGCCATTGAAAACTTGACCAGAGCCAAGGACATTGGCAACAAGGACGTTGAGTTAAAGAACAAATGTTTGAAGAACTCTATTTCATTGTTTGAACAGGCTTTTGAATCGCTCACGTTGGAAAACATTGAAAACTCCATCAACATCATGTTGGACTTGGACTACTACGTTGGGGCTGTCGATCTCCTCTTGAGGTTGGCCTCCAAGATTGGTGGCAAGAACCAACAGACAGAAGACAACAAGACCAAGAAGTTAAGGTTGTACGAGTTGATCTTCAAGATCCTTAGCAAGGTTGATCTCGAGGCCATCAAGATCACCGAGACCAACAACCAGCTCCGCATCAACGAGTTCTTGGAAACGAGGGACAACACATACGAAACGTGTTTTGCATCGCACGACAAGGCGTTCCACTACGAGTTCTACCAGTGGTTCATCAACCAGGGCATCAGCGAGAGGTTGCTTGAGATCAACACGCCCTTCATTTTGCCCTTTTTGGAGGAGAAGTCACACAACAGCTTGCCGTTGAGCAACCTCTTGTGGCTCTTCCATGCCAAGAGAGAGCACTACTATGAATCCGCAAGCTTGTTGTACTCGCTTGCCATCTCCGACTTCCAGTTGGACTTAAACAAGCGGATCGAGTACCTCTCTCGTGCCAACGGTTTCTGCAACTGTGTGTGTCCACCCAACTTGAGACAAAAGATGATCCAGTTGTCGTCCATCATCCAAGAATTGTTTGATGTGGCCAACTTGCAGTTGGACGTGTTGGCAGCCGTCAAGGCAGACACCCGTATCTCCAAGGACAACCGGGAGTCGGCGGTGGACTTTTTGAACAACAAGATCTTGACCATCAGCGAGTTGTTCAACAACTACACAGATCCGTTGGGCTACTACGACCTCTGTTTGCTCATCTTCAAGATCTCCGACTACAAGAACACGGATGACATCTTGAAGAGATGGGAACTCTTGTTTGAGCGCATCTCGTTCGAGTTCCAGTCCAAGCGGGTTCCGCTCTACCTCTTGATTGAGCAAAGCTTCACGCTGATCAGCACCAAGTTGACGTCTAATGACTTGGTGTTCCCTATCGACGAGTTGATCAAGTTGATCAGCAAGTACCTCCAGGAGGCCATCGAGGAGGACGACTTGCAAAGACCCCCCAAGGGCTTCCTTGTGGATTTGTTTGTCAAGAGTGGCGTGTCGTACAACAAGTTGTACTACGTGTTGAAGTCGTTTATCGAACACAGTACGTTTGAAATCTACAAGGGTTTTGTTGATGACTTGAAGAATAATGAAATGGTTTACTTGATAAAGAACTGGTATGCTAATGATAAGAAGTTGAGGGACTTGGTGCTGAACGACAAGGTGGAGGGCTTGAGCAAGTACACTCTTGAGAGTGATCCTATTAATGGTATATAGAATGGACGTAATGAGTAGTGAAGTGTAGACGGTTTAGCCGGTAGAAGGTGTAGCTTGATATGTGATGACTACTTGAGTTTGCTTCAAGTAGATCACTTAATGGATTTGGAGTTATAAGTAGCAAGGACCGAAGCGCTAGCACTTCACTGATCCACTGCTTCGCTAGCAACACCACCAATAATATGCACATCAAATAAATCCATCTACCCACCTCGTTGGATCAATGGCCAATTGTTTAATTAACTTCGTAGAAAATCGACTTGCTGGCCGGCCTCAAGTAATTCTCGGGAACCTCGTACGGCTTGGCCACCACGGTTCTGTCTTTGGTCAAGTAAGGCAACAAGCCGTCAAAGATGAGACACACGGCATTGGACTCGGCCCCACGGGGCATGATTACATCGGCAAACTCCTTTGTTGGGAAGATGTAGTCGTTCATCTCCGCTCGAGCCTTCTTCAAGTACTTCAGGATGACACCCTCCAAGTCACACACTGGAGGGCCGTTTTCGGGGATCACGTCCCTTCTGATCCAGCGAATCAAACGGGTGTCGGGGTCGCTGTCTATAAAGACCCTAATCTGGGCCATGTCCCGGAGGTCCTTGTCGTACAAGGCGTACAAGCCGTGCACCACACAGATCTTGGTGGCGGGCTGGGCAGCCAAGTCTTTCTTCAAAAGGTCAAAGGCAAAGCGGGACGGCTTGACGGGCACTGTCTTGTGGCCACCGCTATGAACCGTCAAGGCAGACGGCGTGCCCGATGAGCTGACAATGACGGGGTCCTGGCTCTTATCCTCGTACGCCGTCATGTCCACCAACTCCACCTCGAGCCCGGGAAAGTGGGTAAGGATCTCCTTCTTCAAGAGCTTGGACGCAGAGGTCTTGCCGGAGGCATGTCCTCCGCCGATTAACACAACAATGGCCATCTGTATTGGGGTTCTGTCTGTCCACCAGGATTTTCTGCGATGGACTCTTTTTTTTTTGTTGCAACAACCATGGACTTTGACAGAGACCTCGACAATGAGTTGGAGTTCAGCTCCAAGTCGACCAAGAACATCAAGGTACACAAGAGCTTTGAGGCTATGAAGTTGAAGCCAGACCTTTTGAAAGGGATATACGGGTACGGGTTCGAGACGCCGTCGGCGATCCAGTCGAGAGCCATCATGCAGATCATCAGCGGAAAGGACACCATCGCCCAGGCACAGTCGGGTACAGGAAAGACAGCCACCTTCTCAATTGGTATGTTGGAGGTGTTGGACACCAAGATGAAGGACTGCCAGGCCTTAATATTGTCGCCAACCCGTGAGTTGGCGGTGCAGATCAACAGCGTTGTCCAGCAGCTCGGTGCCCACATGAACCTCCACACACACGCCTGTATTGGTGGCAAAAACGTCGGCGACGACATCAAGAAGTTGTCCCAGCAGCAACAGGTGGTGAGTGGTACCCCTGGGCGTGTTGTGGACGTGATAAAGCGGAGGAACTTGGTGACCCGGAACGTCAAGATGTTGATCCTCGACGAGGCGGACGAGTTGTTGACCAAGGGTTTCAAGGAGCAGATCTACGAGATTTACAAGCACATGCCGCCGACCGTGCAGGTGGTAGTGGTGAGTGCCACTTTGACCAAGGAGGTGCTCGAGATGGTGGCCAAGTTCACCACAGATCCCGTCAAGATCTTGGTCAAGCGGGATGAGGTCAGTTTGCAGGGCATCAAGCAGTACCACGTGCAATGTGACAAGGAGGATTGGAAGTTCGACACGCTCTGCGACCTCTACGACTCCTTGACCATCACCCAGGCCGTCATTTTCTGCAACACCAAGGCCAAGGTCAACTGGTTGAGCGAGCAGATGCGCAAGCAAAACTTCACCATCGTGGCCATGCACGGCGACATGAAGCAGGACGAGCGGGACCTGATCATGAACGACTTCCGTCTGGGCAACTCCAGGGTTCTTATTTCCACAGACGTCTGGGCCAGAGGGATCGACGTGCAACAGGTGTCCCTTGTCATCAACTACGACTTGCCTTTGGACAAGGAGAACTACATCCACAGAATCGGTAGATCGGGCAGATTTGGCAGAAAGGGCTGTGCAATCAATTTGATAACGAAGGACGATGTACGGGAGTTGAAGGAGTTGGAGAGGTATTATCTGATCAAGATCAAGGAGATGCCCATGAATTTGCAGTTGTAGATGAATCAAGATGGGAGATCAAGGATGGTGTGCCCACGACAGAATTAAGTGATGTGCAAGATGGAATGAACAGTCGCCAAGAGTAAGATTTCCAGACAGATTACCACGTTGTCAGATTTGCAAGTGAGTCCAAGGCACTCAGATGTACAAAACAGTCAGATTACAAGGTTGTCGGATTAGCAAGACAGTCACTAAGGCAGTCAAATAGTCAAAACTGTCAGATCAGCAGGCCAGATATTTAGGCAGTCAGATAGCCAAATCGGTCAGATTAACAGTACAATCAGATTGTTAGCCAAATCGGTCAGATTAACAAGACAGTCACCAGCAACCAGGTTTCCAGGCTATCAAAATAACAAGAAACTCAGACGAACTAGCCAGCTAGATCAAGTCAGTCAGATTACCAAACCCGCCAGATTACCCAAACGAGCCAGATATCGAAGACACTCAAACATCCAAATCTGCCAGATTAAGCCGGGGGTCCCCACATCAGCCACCCCAACACAACACACCACCCCCAATCCTTCAACCCCCACGACAACGCCAGAGGGTCTCCGTGGCCCTTTTGGACTCCCTGCCATCATCCACCAAACAACTCAACACTGACGACTTCTACACAACCCACCGATCTGCTCCATCCCGCTCGTGTGTCTACACGATCCACCACAAAACGAATACGAGACCATCTGCAAACCAATTGCAGACCATCTGCCAGAACACGAATCTGCACACTACACACCACAACCAGAGCGTGTTTGGTGTCAGATCTGGATACAAATGGCCACAAGCATAGTGCTGGGGGAACTCGTCCCACCAGCGATGAGCACGTTTTAGATCACAGGATAACCCATTGTTTGCCGTTTGATGCCAAACACCTCCCAATGGCTACCCAGCGGTCACCCACTCTCCCTACTGCTCTCCCGTGGCAGTTACAATCACACTAGCATCTACAAACCGCGTCCAGAGAAACGAGTTGCCCATGCGACTCAGCTCATCGCATCAAAATTTTCAGCCCATAGGCAGACTGGACCTCTTGAAGCACCGATTTCCATCGTACTAACATGTCGTAGACGGCCCAGAGCGCATCTACTCACCTCTACCGTCTTCATATAGCAATAATATCAATCGTTGTTCTCTCAAAGTCGCTGTAGAAGCTCTCACCACTAGCTCCATCGGGCCTCTGGCGGGACAATTTTTTTTTTCCTTTATAAAAAACCAGTTAATTCCAATAGATTTGTTTTTACCAAATCATCCACAACAATGGACACCCAATACCTTGCTTCGTTGGAAGAGACCTTGAAGAGAACTTTGGTGCCAGACTCCAACGTGATCTCTGCGGCAGTCAAGTCCTTGACCAAGGATTTCTACCCAAACCCGTTGGCTTTGCCTTCGCTTTTCCACATTTTGGCCAACGCTGAGAGCGATGAAATGAAGCAGTTGGCTGCTGTCGAGGCCAGAAAGTTGGTTTTGGAAAACTGGGAAAAGGTGGACGCTTCGTTGAAGCCCTCCATCAGAGAGTCTTTATTGAGCAACACATTCAACAGCAGCGCCTCGCAAATTGTCACCCACTCTTGCGCCAGAGTCGTTGCTGCTGTCGGGGAGGTTGACTTGGAAAACGGCGAATGGAGCGAGTTGTTGCCAACCTTGGTGGGCGGCATCCAAGACCAGGCCAACTTGAAGACCAGAGAGATTGCCACCTTCACCTTGTACACCTTGTTGGAAACCCAGATCCCAGCCTTGAACAACAACGTGGAAGACTTCTTGAACTTGTACGGCGGCTTGTTGACAGACGCTTCCTCTTCCAGAAGCATCAAGGTTAACTCCGTGTTGGCCTTGGACGTGATCTCGCAAATCATTGAAGAAGACTCCCAAAGCAACCCACAATTGGCTTCCAAGTTCAAGACCACCATCCCAGGTATGGTCCAGGTCTTGAAGGAAGTGATCTCCGACGACGATTCGGAAAAGGCCAAGGACGTGTTCAACGTCTTCAACTCGTTGATCTTTTTGGACAACAAGTTGGTTGGTGACCACTTGATCAACTTGATCCAGTTCATTGCCGAGATTGCCGCCAACCCAGAATTGGACGAAGAATACAGAACCTTTGCTTTGCAGTTCTTGATCTCCACCGTTTCTTTGAGAAAGTCCAAGGTGTCCTCCAACAAGTTGGGTCCTTCCATCACCTTGATTGCCGCCAAGGTTGCCTCTGAAGAAATCGACGTTGAAGACGAGTTGACCAACGAGCACGAAGAAAACGAAAACGAAGAGAACCAGCCTCCAGCCTTGGCCTTGAGATTGCTCGCCGTCTTGTCCGCCGAATTGCCTCCTTCCCAGGTTGTTTCTCCATTGTTTGAGAACTTGCCTGCCATGTTGGGCTCCTCCAACTTGTTCGAAAGAAGAGGTGGTTTGTTGAGTATCGGTGTCACCTCCTCTGGCTGCCCAGACTACTTCTCCACTCAAATCCAAAAGATTGTTCCAGCCCTCATCAACGGTTTGAAGGACGGTGAAATCATTGTCAGAGTCGCTGCCTTGAAGACCTTGACTCAATTGACCTCCGAATTGCAAGACGTCATTGCCGGCTTCCACGAACAATTGTTGCCTTTGATCATTGAGATCATTGACTCTGCCACCTCCCCAGTTGCCTACAAGTACGCTTGTTACGCCTTGGACGGTTTGATTGAGTTCATGTCTCACGACGCCATGAAGAACTACATCGAGCCTTTGATGAACAAGTTGTTCCACATGTTGCAATCCGCCAACAGCTCCACCTTGAGATCTGCCATTGTCTCTGCCATCGGTTCTACCGCTTTTGCTTCTGGTAAGGCCTTTATTCCATACTTCAACAACTCCATTCAATTCTTGGAACCATTGTTGGCCAACGTTGCTGAAGTCGAAGGTTTGTCCGAAGATGACATTGAATTGAAGGCCATGACCTTTGAAAACATCTCCACCATGGCCAGAGCCGTTGGTTCTGAACCATTCTCTGCCTACGCCAAGCCTTTGGTTGAAGCTGCCTACGGTGCTTTGTCTTCTGAACACTCCAGAATCAGAGAATCCGGTTTTGCTTTCATCTCCAACATGGCCAAGGTTTACGGTGCTGAATTCGCCGGTTTCTTGGACCAATTGGTGCCACAGATCATCAAGTGTTTGGAACAAGAAGAGTTCACCTACAACTTGGAAGACTTGGACGAAGAAAACGAAGATGACTTGAGTCAAGGTATCAACGTGCACACTGGTATTACCATCGAAAAGGAAATCGCCTCTGTTGCTCTTGCTGAATTGGCTACCGGTACCGGTAAGGAGTTTGCCAGATTTGTTGAACCATCCTTCAAGACCTTGGCTGACCAAATCGAAAACTCTTACGGTATGAGAGAAGCTGCCATGCAAACCATGTTCAGAATCACCAAGGCCATGTTCAAGGCCACCCACGGTGAAGACTTCAAGGCTCCAAAGGGTGTTCCAGCCTCTGCCTACGTTGACCCATCTGTTTTGCAGTTGATCCAACAATGTAGAGAAACCGCTGTTCCTTTGTTGGTTGACGAGTTTGAAATCACCATGGTTGCCCGTATCTTGGACGGTATTGCTGATTTCTTGTACACCTTTGGTGCCATTGCCCTTGTTGACAATGCCAACGACACCACCTCTTTGGAATCCATCTGTGTGCAAATGTTGACCATCATCAAGAGAGAACACCCATGTCAACTCGAAGATGAAGATGGTCCAGATGACGAAGATGCATCTGAAACCGACGCCTTGTTGTACGAGTCCGTCATGGAAGTCTTGGTCAACTTGTCTCTTGCCTTGCAAGGTGACTTCAACAAGATCTTTGCCTCTTTCAAGGACATCATCTTGACCCAATTGTCTTCCAAGTCCAAGACCATCAGAGTCTCCTCCACCGGTGCTTTGGCTGAAATTGTTGGTGGCCTCAAGTCCCACAACGACTACGCTGAAGAATTGTTGCAAATTTTCATTGACAGAGTCACCAACGACAAGTCTTTGGAAGTTAAGGGTAACTGTGCTTACGGTATTGGTCTCATTGTTGAGAACTCTCCAGCCGACTTGTCTTCTATCTACCCAACTGTCTTGCAATTGTTGTTCCAATTGTTGAACAAGGCTGACAAGAAGTCTGTCAACGCTGACGACGAGGAAACCAAGGACGTTGTCAACAGAGGTTACGCCAACGCTTCCGGATGTGTGGCCAGATTGGCCTTGAAGCATCAACAAGCCGTTCCTTTGGAACACGTCATTGGTCCTCTCTTGGGTCACTTGCCTTTGGAAACCGGTTTCGAGGAAAACACTCCTATCTTCGAATTGATCATCAAGTTGTACGAAACCGAAAACCCATTGATTGTCAACCAAACCCAAACCGTCGTTGACATCTTCAGCAAGGTGTTCAAGAAGGACGCCGACAGAATCAAGTTGATGAATGATTCCACCTTGGGTAGAGAAGAAAACATCGAAGCATTGAAGCAATTCCCTAAGGATGCTTTGAGAGCTAAGGTCGTTGACTTGTTGAAGTTCTTGGACTCCAAGTACAATGGTGTCGTTTCCGCCAATGAAGACTTGAAGTCCGTCATCAACTAATCATAATACCCGTTGCATATAGTTAATTGTTAAGTTTTGAGAATTGTAGAGTGAAAATAGGGTAGGCGTGATAGAGATGTAATTCCAATCAGGCTCTGTTAGCGGCGTTGACGTAAAGGGTAGGTGGCAATTCAAGAGAAGGAGATTTAAACTGCTTGCAACTTCCTAGTGCACCACTTTCCCTAATTGTTCTTTCAAAAGGTGCTGTCCGTTTTATTGGGCAATACAGCAAACCAGAAGCTCATTAGAAGAGCAATCTACAGCCTAATGGGAGCTCGTTGAAAGATGAATTTGAGTGCCTATCGGAAGCTCACATTTTAGTACTCGTTCTGCTCAGTGTGTTATCGTTTGTCTCAACACAGCCAGCTTCCAACCTGAAACAGTCTCTATAAAATAGAGTCTTGTTACAGTTAACACTCACAGCTCCACATTAACTGAACAGCGCCTCATTTGTGATTAACGCTTCCTTAGACTCTCCTGCTTCTGTCCTATTCGAACAAGTTGCAGCAATATTCGCCATAATACTTCACGTTTCACCTCTGCTGGACAGAGTTTCTAAAATGCTTTAAAATTGTAAGATCCAGAATACGAACTATTGTTACTTCACGCCATAGCAGGTGATTCTGGCCCGTTTCAGCGTCCTTGTTGTTGTCCGCTTTGGTACAAAAGTGTTTGCAGCCAATTCCAATCTTACCTAATTTGGCTGCGAAAGGAAAAACACATTTGGCTGCAACTTTAAATAGGTGGCCCTCGCCGGTCCATGGGTTGCAACAAACACGATGGAGCCTACTGGAGTTGTGATCATAGTGTTGTGCGTTCTTTCTACCGTGGTATTGATCCCGCCTTTAGTCTGGCACTCAAAGACCAAGAATATCCCGGTGATTTGCTTGTTGATGTGCTTCCTTGTGTCCAACGTCATCTCCTTGATCAACGCTAGTATCTGGAGCGGAGAGGACTTCTACAAAGTCTGGAACGGGAAGGGGTACTGTGACGTTGCTGTTCGGTTGGACGTGGGGACCAAGGTTGCCAAGAGTGCTGCAGCAGCGTCCATGGCAATCAACCTCTACATGATTATGCGAGCATCCAACCCAATCTTTTTGGAAGGAAGAAGCTGGAAGAAGACCGCCTTGGAGTTGGCCATATGTCTTATTACTCCAGTCTTCACCATGTGCTCCTTGTACTACATCCAGTCTTCCAGATACATGATAGCACGCTACACCGGATGCACGGCTGTTGTCCAGTACACCTACGCCATCATCCCCTTCTACTTTCTCTGGCCGTTGCTCTGGTGCGCCGTGGCCTTGGTGTTTGCCGTGTTGATCTTGCACGAGTACTTCTACAAGAGAAACGACTTCAAAGACTTGTTGAAATGCTCCAACTCGGGCTTGGACTTGAAGAAGTACGCCCGGTTGATCTTCTTCTGTGTGTTCATCATCGCCGCAGACATCCCCATCAACGTCTACTACTTTGTCAAAAACGTGGAAATGGCTAGGTTGAACGACAACAGCGGCTACGACAGACTGGCTATCTGGTACACGTTGACCCCCATCAGCGAAAACTTCGAGATGTTTGTCAACAACGGCTTGTGTGTCGTCAGTTTCATTGTATTTGGTATCGGATCCGATGCCAGGGCTATGTACAGTGGATACCTCAAGAAGGTATTTGGTAAAAGGAAAAGTAAATCCGAGACAGAATTCCCTCGTCAAACAAGATTCAACTCCCACCAATCAGATGTTTCTGACAACTCTATGCTGACAGAAGCAACAACCATATTTGATAAGGAGATTCACGACATTGAGAAGATCATAGATTCCCCAACAACCATTGAGGAATTCCAATTTGCTATGGATGTGGATTCCTCCGAAAAGGTATTTAGGATGCATTCGGAGTTCAGGTAGTATAATGTGCTTTTGGATGTTAAAGAGTGGTGGTGGTAGGTGTGTAATGGTAGAAAAGTAATGGAAACAAGTCCTGTTGGCCCTATTGTAGGTTGGGTGTAATCATCTATAGCCTTACCCTGAGAGATTGTCTATTGTAGCAGGAGAGCTAATAACAGCAGCTTATTTAGCCACCTATCAAACAAGATCAACGAAGCATTTCCTCAAGCTTCTGCTCAAAACGTTGGGCACTCACCTTTCCTTGTGTTTCTCTCATGGCCAATCCAACCAAGTATTTGATGGACTTCTTCTGGCCCCTTTGGATCTTGGCAACAACGTCTTGGTTATTTTGTATCAACTCTTCACAAATCTCTTGAATTGCCTCGTCCATTTCTTCGTTGGAAACCTCTGTAGGAACTCCCAAGTCCAAGTCATCTATAAGTTCGTCTATTGACTTGTTCTTCAACTCGGGCAGCCTCACAACCTCCGAAAGCAATATTCTTGCCGATGTTTGGGAGATCTCTTTGTCAAGCACCTTTCTGATGAGAAGCGCCAACTTCTCCAGCAGAATCAACTCCAAGTCAACCGGCTTCTTCTGCTTGGCAAAGACACCGAAAAGCTCGTGGAAAACCCAGTTGTTCACAAACTTGACGGGCTTTCCGAGCTCCTCAACGACATGCTGGTGGAGCTGGTAGTAGTAGCTCAAAATGGCCTTCTTTTCCACCAAGTAGCGGGCGTACTTGAGCTCCAACTGGTTCTTGGTTGTCAATTCCTCCAACACCTGGTCTGGAAGTGCCGGGAGTTGTGCCTTGATTTCCGCTCCAATCCCCAGATCCAAGTAGATGCAAGCAAGCTCAGAGTCCGGAACGTATCTGTAGTCCACCACGTCTTCCTTTGTTCTCATGGAAATAGTGTGGGTACCGTCCCATCCTCTCGTTTCCTGAACTATGAATTGACCCCTTTTTATGGCTTCCAGGTGTCTTTTATATTCGTATATCAATGCTTGTTGGATATCGTGGAAACTGTTCAAGTTCTTTATCTCCACTCTGTTGTTGCCGTTGACACTTATGTTGACGTCAATACGGAGAGACCCATTCTCCAACTCCCCATCACAAATGTCTAGATACTTGACCAACAACTGGTACTTCTTGACAAACAGAACCACCTGCTCGATGTCGTCGAAGTCCGGTCTGGTGATCAACTCGATCAACGGCACGTTGGCTCTGTTGTAGTCCACTTGGATCATCTGGTCGTGGTCGTCATAGTTCAACTTACCTGTATCCTGTTCCAACTGGATCTGCTGAATGTTGATTATCTTGGAGTCCTGTTTGATGTTGTCGAACTTTTTGCTAAGCGCCATGAACCCATTTCTCGAGATTGGCTGGTAGTACTGAGTGATCTGGTAGCCTAGAGGTTGGTCTGGATAGAAGTAGTGCTTTCTATCAAATGCTGACTTTGGTTGGATGTCCCCGTCAAGTGCCACGGCGGTCTTGAGTGCAAGGTAGATGGCCTCGGGGTTCACCTTTGGCTGTGTTCCTGGAAGTCCCAAGTCAAAGTAGCTGATTGTGGAGTTGGGCGTAGACGCCGTAGTGTTGAGGGAATTGGAGAAAAGCTTATGACGGGTGCTCAACTGAGTGTGTATTTCCAACCCACATTTAAACTTGAACTCGGGATCTAGCTTGAATTGCTTGCTTAGACGGTGGGAGTAGTGGATATATCGTCTCATAAGCTGGTTGATAATTTTTTCAGACCGAGTTGGTTGATTTGAAGAAACTAGAGGACAGCCGTGCAAGACCAAAAAAACAAAGTAGAGTTGCAATACAGCAACTAAATAAGCGTCCAAAGGACTTCTTCACGCTAACAGGAGAGACATGTTGAAGGGCCCATCGCAAGAACACGAGCCTTCTTTCTTATGTATTGATACACGACTAGTGCTCTCACATCGAAAAGACTTCGTGGCCAAGCTGGTTAAGGCGTAAGACTGTTAATCTTGAGATCGTGAGTTCGATCCTCACCGAGGTCGCTTTTCAAGCCTCTATGGCCAAGTTGGTAAGGCACCTCACTAGTAATGAGGAGATCGTCAGTTCGAATCTGGCTGGAGGCATTTTTTTTGCATTCTGGAGGGTTGGTTGGTGGAGCAAGGGTCTGGCGAAGCATGGCTCTCTTTTTGGTTGTGGTTGCAATGGGCGCCAACTTTGGCGATGGCTGCAAACGTGGGAAAGTCAGAGAAAAGAGAGAAAAGGCACATAGAGATTGCTGCTTTGTCACCTCCAGGCATATCAGTGGGCTCATAGCTTGACCCATACGTACTCACATCCCTTCACTTCACCCACTTCCCTACACTCAATCATTCATAACGTCAATATTTTGTCTATAAAAATATCATAAAGTAGCCTCGTCCAGCTTCAACATGTCAGCTGTCAAGCATTCAGCTTCATCCAGCTGCCACATGTTGGCTTGCCCAGCTTCATCAAGAAGGTTCTCAGCTTCTTCCTTAAAGTTTCTAGGTCATAGAAGACATATAGGTCAACTTGGTACCTAAAACTTGAGGGCCATTTCGACGGCAGCAGCACCCCAGTCTTCACCGTGGTTGTGCATCTTACCTTCAATCAAACCAGCTCTGGCTTCGGCCTGCTCCTCAGTCATACAGGTCAAAACACCAAAGATAACCGGCTTGTTCAATTCAAAGTTCAACTTCATCAACTGGTGGGTGACACTGTCACAAATGTACTCGAAATGCATGGTGGACCCCTTGATCAAAACACCGATTGGGATGACGGCATCCAAGCTGTGCTGGAGAGTGAAGGCCTTGGTGGCGTATGGCAACTCAAAAGAACCCGGAACAGACTCAATCAAGATGTTCTCTTCCAAGACACCAAAGTCCTTCAAACGTTTCACGGCGCCGGCAACCAAGTTGTCGATGATCTTCTTGTTCCATCTGGCGTGGATGATGCCGATCTTCAACTTGGATCCGTCGTATTGCTGATCAACTTGTCCCAAACCTTTAACAGCCATGTTCAATTGTAGTCCTGTGGTGGACCCGGCCAGCCGTTACAAATCATTTTGTCGGGTCTGGGCAGGGCACCGGTAGTGCCCGCACCACGGCGGTTTTTCGTCGACGCCATTACCCGGAAAAGCGGGCTCGTATAAAAGGTGTTTGTCGCCGCTCACTTTTGCAGACGTTGAAATTTCCAACCATACAAAGTCGTAAGTCTACATATGACCACACAACATGATGATTCGATTGATACTTATCCAAGAAATGAAGATAGTTTCGTATATATAAAATGTCTTTCACCCCTATCTGAGTGTGATGAAGCCATTGCCAAAAATATCATACTAACCTACTAGATCAGCAGAGATGAAGAGACACTAGGCGATCCAAATGTGACAGCGTTACACTTCAACACGCTGCCTTTTTCTACCGCTAGGTTTCTCTGGACATTTACCTCCGTAGTGACGTAGTTCAAAAGTCCGATACCGGATTCCTGACAATGGCGATCAGTACTTTTTTTTTTTGGGCACCCCCTCTTGGTGGATCCTTCCCCCCTCCTAGGCTTGGGAGGAGAAGGCCAATGTCGCATCGAGAGCGCTGCCAAATATGGCATCGCTCACGTGACCTTATCATTTATAGATGACTAAAGGCTGGGAGATATAAAAGGTGTGGATTTCACAGGCATTTAAAATAGCAAACCATGAGCAACAACATCAACAAATCCCGGGCCCTACAGGCCCACCATGACAAGGTGGAGACCACCAGCATACTATCAGACATCGACGACTTGGACACCTACGACTTTGTCAAGGGGGACGCGATAGATGACGAGTCGCTGTACGTGTTGTTTAATCCTTCGGGCAGGATCACCCTGAGGATGGAGTCCGACATCTTGAGCACCACCAACACCACCAACTTCACTGTTATTGGGACAGACGAGATACAGCACGAGGACGCCGACGAGGAGGAAGACGAAGACGAAGAAGAAGAAGAAGAAGAAGACGAGGAGGACGACGTGTACGCAGATCAAGGAGAGCCACAACAGGGCCAGCACGATCCACAGGACGACCAGCAGGACGACGAGGAGGACGACTTCACGCCCCGCGAGTACCACCCGGACGACAAGATCCACCTTCTCTACGCAAAGATCAACAACTGGCATAACTCGTCGCTCGAGAACTCGGAGCTCCTGGTGGACGACGACAACATCGCGCTGCTCAACTTGGACGAGGACTTGAGGGGCAGCCAGGAAACGGTACACGCCAACGAGCTCTCCAACCTCCCCTTCTACGGCGACGACCTCTTTGCACACCTCGACAGGGAAGAGTTGGCCAAGTTCAAGCGCTTCCACCAGCTCTACGACCTCAAGCTGTTTTTGATTGAGCGCAGCGGCACCTCGTCTCCGACGGTCGGAAACAGGCTTTCCCACTTGATCCAGATGCTTTTGAACTCCAGCCTGATGGACGACCATGTGGCCAAGAAGGCCAAGACCCTAGACGGCTCTGTGGGCAGCTTGGACGAGCTTTCGGCGGTGCCCAGCACCACCTTTTCCGACGGTTCGTCTGCAATTTTATGTGGCGGTGCTTCCTGGAATGATATATAGATTAATGAATAGACTTTTGGCGACCCGTAGAGAGGATACTGCTTGGCCTGGCACCGGTTCCAGCCCCTCTTGCCACCCTCCGTTTGGACTCTGGTGACGCTAGGGCTGTAGCGGTGTCGCGTGGCGCTGCATGGTTCCATTTCGTAAATGTCTCCCAGCATCTCGTGACGCACACCAGGAGCCCCAAATTCATCCTGGAACTGCCAATTGGATCACCAGGCAACTACACCACACCTCCTGAGGCCACACCAGCCCCAACTAGGGCACAATGCCATGTGTGCCACTGCTTCACAGCGTCCTGTTCCGCTGTCTTCATCCATCGGATGCCACAGGCAACCCCCTACAGGCTGTCAAAATCTTAATGCGGTGATGATGTCAGCTATCATAACCGCATCCGTTTCGACTGTACAATACAACCAAATCCTGCTAGCACAAGTCTTCCCCCCATCTTGCTGGTTTGTTGGGAAATGGCACACCCTACACAATGGGCCACGGCTGGGGGCGATTAGCAGAGTTCCGAGTGTCGCCGAGCTTCGCTAAACGCAACGCGCCTCCCGCCTCTGCTAATCAAATCTCCATATATCTTGTGCGATATCTACCCTTGCTTTATCAGGTTTTGCTGATTGCGCACATTGCTTTGCCGTCACACACCAGAGGTTCACAAGTCCAGGCACGAAACCGTGGGGAGAGCGTGGTTCCTAGCGACAGCTGACTTTTGCCTTTGATGGTGAGCGTGGTGTGTACGACGAGGGGCACCTTTTTATGCGAGGGTTGTCTTATGCGAGGGTTGTCTTATGCGAGGGCTGACCTTCCCTATGCGAGGGCTGAGCTTCCCTATGCGAGGGTTGTGCTGACCTTCCCTATGCGACGGCTGACCTTCCCTATGCGAGGGCTGAACTTTCTTTTTGGTGTGATTGTCGCTTGCTAAGTCGTGGTGTCGCGTGCGCTGGGCTCTGGGGCTGCTGTCGCAGTGTCGCTGGAGGTCGCTCGCACAGGCCGCTTGGCTCACTCGCTGCCGCACGACTTTATACGACGAATCTTGAAAATTTGTCCAAAATTAATTAACCGCTCACACTATAATATGGCTGGCTGTAAGTAGCACGACGGCGCCCGCACCCATGAGACCATCATACTAACATTCTAGTCCGTCTTCTTGATTTGGTTAAGTTCTTCATCCCGATCCTCCCAGAGGTTGAGCTTCCAACCGAAAGAATTGGGTTTGATGAAAAGATCATTTTCACCATTTCTTCAGCACTCATTTTCATTCTCGGCCAGATTCCTTTGTACGGCTTGGCCCCTCTGGCCGAGTACAAGGTTGTCGACCCGTTGAGTGGCGTCAGACCTCTCTTTGGCATGGAGAAGGGCACCTTGTTGGAGGTCGGCTTGTTGCCTATCATCACCGCCGGTTTCATCTGGCAGTTGGCCGCAGGCATGAGATTGGTCAAGGTCAACTTCAACCTCAGACTCGACCGTGAGTTGTTCCAAACCGGCCAGAAGCTCACTGCTTTTGTTTTGACTGCCATCTACACCCTTGTTTTGATCTTCTCCGGCTACTACGACAACGTTATCAGAGGCTACAACCCCGCCACCGACGAAAAGGCTCCGCTCGGCACCTACGCCTTGATCTTCCTTCAGATCAACGTGTGGTCCTCCATCGTCACTTTGATGGTCGACGTGTTTGACAAGGGCTACGCCTTTGGTGGTGGTGCCATTGCCTTCATTGCGTTGCAGTACACCACCAACTTGGTCAAGGATGTTGTTGGTGTCGAAGTCGTGCAAACTGCCGGCTCCGATCTCACCGAAAGCTACGGTGCTATTTACAACTTGGTCACCTCCCTCTCCTTGACCGAATTGACCAAGAACTTCCACAGTATCTACTACACCTTCACCAGAGCCAACTTGCCAAACTTGTCCCAAGTTGTCATCTCGCTTGTTGTTGTCCTTGCTGTTGTCTTTTTGCAAAACTTCAGATACGAATTGGTTATCAGATCCACCAAGGTCAGAGCTGTGAGTAACATCTACCCTGTCAGATTGTTGTACACCGGTGCATTGCCCGTTTTGTTTGCCTACAGTGTTGTTGCCAACGCCCAGGTTCTCGCCTTGGCCTTGACCACCGCCGCCACCCACTTGGGTTTCAACACCGACTTGTTCAAGTTGGTTGTTGCCAACTACGTGGTCAACCCATTGAACAACAAGTTGGTCATCAAGTCCGGTGCCTTTGCATACTTGTTCACCATTGGCTGCAACCCATTGAAGATCATTGGTTTCTCCGTGGTCACTCTCTCCTCCGCCGTTTGGTTTGCCCTCAAGTGGAGTGAACTCTCTGGCTCTTCTCCAAAGGACATTGCCCAACAGTTCAAGGAACAAGGCATTTCTCTTGTCGGCAAGAGAGACATCTCGGTCACCAAGGAATTGTCCAAGCACATTCCATTGGCATCTGCCACCGGTGCGTTTGCATTGACCGCATTGGCCCTTATTGCTGAAGTCTTGGGTACTTCTGGTAAGGGTGCTGCTGGTATCGTTGCCATCACCTCTGTCTTTTCTATCTTGGAAGACTTTACCGTTGAATTCCAACAATCCGGCGGTGGTTCTCAATTCACCGGTGCTTTGGGATTGTAATGAACAATCAAATCAGGAGGACTGTAATAACATTTGTATATAATACAGATTAATAGTAGCAGATGTAGGACTATAATAACATTTGTGTATAATACAGATTAATAGTAGCAGATGTAGGACTGTAATAACGTATATATGATGTAGATTAATATTGCAATTGGTGTGGAAGGAGGTTAGTAAGTGACTGATGCTGCATTTGGTTACTTTGGAATGTAATGTCAATCAGGAGCATCAGATGCTAAAGTGCGGACTGTAGTAACGTATATATATGGTGCAGATAACAATTGGAGTGGAAGTATGTTTACGTAAATGACTGATGCTGCTTTTGGGTGCGTTCTTATGTGATGTAATCAGGAGGATCAGATCCTGAAATAAGGAACTGTAATCACATTTGTATATATATGATTCAGATAGCAATTGGAGTGGAAGTATGTTTATGATTCCGATTCTACAATGTTCAGTGCTTGGGACAATCAAATCTAGAGGAAATGCATTTACCGACAATGTTAGCAAAAGTAGTGGAGTACAGCAATAACATTTAAATAATACAGATTAATAGCCAATGGGTGGGAGATTGCAAACATTTGTATAATACAGATTCGTTGTAGCATTGTGGGATGTGGACGTAAGTTTACGTTTATGACTCCGGTGGTGCAATGAGCTTTCTCTGGGACTTAATGAGACATCCAGATCAGGAGGACTGAGTAATCTTTCAGATTAGTTGTAGCAAATGTAGTGGGACTAACATCTGTATAACAGACTAATAGCAACTTGTAGGAGTTCACGTTTAAGAGTCCGATACTGCAAGGTAGTTTTCGGAAATGTGCTCAGGCAAGGCTGCGGAATTTGATGGCTTCAACGATTAAGCGAATTAGCCTAATGGAAAATAATTCCGGCACCAAATTCCGTTCACACCGCTTCCGAATGTCTAGTAGGTGACATCATTAACCCCGACTACCTACTGAAAACACTCGAGATACGCCGTATGCGGAGTCTTCCCCGTAGGTGGCTTCACTATTCGGTAAGCCGTACGTAAAGTCTTTTGTTAACTTCTCCACTCAGTACACTTAGTTCTTCAGTCTCTTCGTTTCCGCCCAAATTTAGCCAGCAATCAGCACTCAGCAATGACATTGAAGGTCACCAAGACCCCTGGCTAACTTTTATAGGAAAATCACATACAAACGCCACGAGAATTTTTGTTTTCGGATTCATTGCAAAAGCATAATTTTCGGCCGACATCATTCCTAACCAGAGCGTTGGGAGGCCAGAAAAGCTGCTTATATCCGAAAACAAACTTCAATGCGCCAGTTTAAGGTTAATGCCGAACCGCTGGTCGGTCCTGTGCCACGGCTTGTGGTATTTTTAGGTCCTGGTGCCCAGCTTTAGACATACAAGCCAGATGAGACACCAGGACCGTGTGTGTGCGGCTCTTACTCCAGAACTTCACCCCACCTATACACATTCCCCAGAGCTAGCTGGAGGTGAAGGTACATTTCCGATGATGACTAAAGACGAGTGTTTAAAGGCTAGAAATTGACTTCAGGGCAGATGTGAAATAAAAACACTCAAAATGGAAATTCTTAGCCTTGTGGCTTCAAACTTCTGACCGTCTCCTTACCAACGTAGGAGAAACCTCTTGATTTGCCGAGAATTTCTGACATTGCTTGGGAATGGGAGGAGAAAGTGCACACGGAATGCCAGATAGGCCAACAACCTAACTGCAAAAACTGTCAGCCTTTCAGGCCAACAACATATGATTATAAAGTGCAAACAGCCTTTCAGCTGCAGCAGTGCGTCGAACCATCGGCCGACCACCAGACACCTCCGAGGAAAAAAGAATGTTTCGGAGGTAGTGACTTTATAACCGGGTTTTCCGGATTTCTTAGCGGCTAGCGGAGGCACGGCTGACTCGGCTACAATAGGAAACCGAAAGCGCCAGACGCACTTTTCGTTTTGCAGCTGAGGACAGCAGCAACGAGATATGGAGCATCAGACGGTGCTGCCGAACGAATGACCACGGGTTGGCTACCAAGACCACAAAAGATGAAATGAACACACCATGGCACATCAAGTGATGATGGGAGTGTCATTTCAAAGAAGTCTTCGACGCATGGGATCCGGGGTGCACAGCACAGGGTTTAGTTTTTCGGTATGCGCTCGGAAATACGGTCCGGCGGTGCTTCTGGAACAATGTTTAGTAATTCAAAAGGCCCATGGACCCAGTCGGAGGGCGGCGCTCATCTCAGCGTGCCCAGCGACGCAACGGTAGCGCAAGGCTGTGCCCAGGTGCGTTGCAGCCTGTTGCGCCCGCCCGATCGAGCTGCGCCAGATCTGCCGAAGCGACCGTGCCATCTCGAGATGCAAGACGTGCAAGCTGCTGCTACCAACGGCCAGGCCAGCCCATCGTTTCCGAAATGGCCTCTTCACCACCAGCACCACCCAACAGACGCCCAGCACATCATCCCTCCCTCTTCTCGGAATTATTGTCTGATTGTGTTACTAATGCAAATCTTCTATTTTGGTACTTCTGGCGTAGAGTCGGTCATAATGATAATTCATAACACCCCCTACTATTCTTCTGGATTGTCCGAGCACATTCGAGGTTGATTCACGAGATGCTCGGGTGCGGTGACGCAAATCGGGCCAGCCAGTTTCGCCGTGCCTCACGTCCCAACACACTCTGCTCCAGGAGGCTCCAGACCTCCACAATTGACCACTAAAAGCTACAATACGGCATCTATGTGGGTGCCACACTCCTATAGACCAGCTACCCCAATGTTCTGCAAGCAAAAGGACTGCCCAAACATCACTAATCGTTTAGTAACTGATTTATAATGACCAATTCTTTTTATTTTAAGCTTTTTAAATATCCTCCTATACATATTTCAAGGTGTCATTCAGTGACAAATAGGTCGTAAACATATATAAAGCCGGCAGATCTGACATTTTGAAATATATGTATCGGAAAGGAGAAGAGGGATGAACAACTTGAAAAGGAAAAGAACCATCAAGGCCTGTGATTCTTGCCGAGTCAAGAAGACAAAGTGTGATGGCAATGTGCCCTGCGAGCGGTGTGTGGCAGACAACAAGATATGTGTGTTTACAAAGAGGAAGACACTGGAGGTCAAGCCGCATACCAACGAGTACGTGGAGTTGCTCGAGAACCGGGTCGAGTTGTTGACCCGGTCGTTGGAGAAGTTGATCCACATGGCCATGCCCAATGTGCCCGAGTTCCACAAGTTTGTCCGAGAACAAGGTGGACAGCACCGGGAGCCCGGAGAAGGCGACGGCGACGAGATCCCCATAAACGCCGTCATCTCCTCCTTGATCAGCCAGGACTTGAGGCCCCACGCCGACCGCGGTGCCCGCTCGGGCCCCGGCAGCGTTGCCGACGACAAGGACGACGACGACGACGACAGCGCAGTGCACAGGGACGACAGAAACGACGAGGAGCACCTGCTACCTTCTCCGAGAGCCACCTTGCCCGAGAACGGCACAGGCCGTGACCCAGCCGAACAGCCACTAAACCAGACCCTGGCAAAAAATGGAGCCACCAGCCAAGCGGAAGGTGGTGACCTGTTCTTCGATTTCCGTGTACCTGGTGATTTGCCGAATTCCTTGCTACTCTTCTCGAATGACCACGGGCACGGCGCCTCAGACTTGATGGGCGACCACTTTGAGCGGCCCTTCAGCCTAGAGCAGATGCGGTCACTGTTTAGCCAAGGCTCCGGCATGCTGATGAGCCAAGAATCCGGCGGCCTGGTAACACCGCTGGGCCTGCACGCCCAGCCGTCCCGTGGCGGCCTGTTGAGTCTAGCCTCCGGCGGCCTGTTCTCCCTGAGGCCCCCGGCCGCCATGGGCTTGTCTTCCTTCGACATTCCCATCGACGCTGCCGTGGACTCCACCTTCGCCGTCGACAATTCCTCCTCCACACTTCCCGTGGTGAACCCTTTCGATCCCATAGCCACAGCGCCAACCATAAACAACATCACACAACACGAAAAGACTGAACCAGACTGGGTAGCTGGACACCCATTGCAAGAGAACGACCTAGCCGACACCTACTACGACTTCAAGCAGCGTTTTTGAGTGAGTGTTGGCAACAAGTCAAACATTAAGACATTACGACGAACATTAGTCTCGAACATTACGTAAAACATCATATCAACCATCAAATCGAACATGAAATCGAACATTACGGCAAACGCTACGTAAAACATCATATCAACCGTCAATAGAACATTACATCCAAAATCATATCATACATTCAAGCACCACATCACATCATCACCGATATCCACTCTTCGCTTCCACTCTCGAGACAGGGCCTCATAGAGCTGGCTCCATTATATATTCAAGCTATAGAGTTATTGTACTACGTGAAAGAAAGCTTTGTAGGACTGTAGGATTTGTTTGGGGACAGCAGGACCCTTCCTTGACTTTTGGACCCTTTTGAGGGAAAATGGATTCAGTGCACATCTCCGAGAGATGGTTGAAAACGGCTTCGCCGGCCGAGCGCCTGCACAAATAGCCCACCAACAGGGTTGTCGTCTAAGGCTCCCTCCAGATCGCCTATGAGGTGGATTGTTACTTTCTCGGTTCTCCGAGGGCCAGTTTGCTCCGAGGTCCCAAAAGCTTGGCATGTTCAATCCATGTAGCTTGTCTGTCAGGCCGACATTTACAGCGTTTGACACAATTTCAACATAATAACGAGCCAAGAAATGTCCAGGTAGTCTTGGTAGTGCCACAGTGCTAGCCTTTGTACCTTTTCTGCTTCTTGCCGGTCAAAGATTTGAAGTGGCAAAATCTAAGATTGGACGCAATGACGGTTGCAATGACGGTTGCAATGACGGTTGCAATTAATGCCTAAGGTAATCAAAATCAGCAAAACCTACTTCTGGGTGTATAATGAGCTAGAAGGACCGTTTTAGCAACAATTGACATTGAATGTAGGATCAGCACAAATCTGAGGAAGTGGCATGATTTGGTGCTACCAGAGCCTTGTTGGTCATATCGAAGGCATTGAATAAAAATAATAAAGTAACAACCCAATAGGAACCATATCTACCATGGATAAATAATTTTTAAAACACCATAAATAATGTGGATATCAGTAACAACAAATCATGTTTGTAGAACAACCCACAAACACGTCAAAACGTGCTCTTCGTATAACAATAAAAAGCCGTTCAATATTCCATACACACAACTATAAACTCAGCCAATCACACCATGTATTGACATTTCTGGCTAGATTAAAAACTCAGCGAATCATTCACCTTTCTGGCCAGATTACAAGCTCAGCGAATCGTTGACCTTTCTGGCAGGATTGCCCAATTTGCACCCACTGGGGGCTCAGCCGTGGAAGCTCCAGATGTGGGATGTTAGGTTCTGGAAAAACGGCCACCCACACTCCGGAGCACGCTTGCGGGGTTCACCTCACCTTCCAGACCAGGTGTCCTCCAGTAGTCACCCACACCACACCGGAAAAGCCTCCCAGCTTCCACGCATACGAGGTGGAAGACCACAGAGAATGTTCCCCACAAAACACAAAACCACATCTTATAGCTTTCTGTGGGCCTGTGGAAACCATAGAAGGCACCAGAAGCTCCATTTACGAGCCTCCCCACTCCCATATCTTATCTTGCCTACACCGTTACACGGCTACATGAGAGGGGAACGCCTGGAATAGGGGATCGGCACCTCATCACCTTAAAGGTTATCGTCAGTCGAGGCTTGCAAAGTCCACCAGTACCGTCCACAACGCTTCCAAAGATGTCATCTTTCACCATACAGCCACTCTTTATGGCGAAACCAACTTGTTGAACTCCCAGAAGCTTCTTGTTGGTATCGGTTGCAAATGAGTGCGTTCTTAACAGCCACACCATAAGCGTGCCGGACAAAGATTTGCCCAACACCAACAACACCCACCTCACAATTGTTACATCTCCTTGATAAAACGCCTTTCCTCCAACGCCTCTCAAAGAACGCCCAACGGCTTACAGGGCAGCCGGCCCCATGACGCTGCAGTTGCTACCTCTTCCAGCCCGTGTTTCATTTGCTCTCACATGCCGCAGCTTCTATGCAGGGAACCCTTTTTTTGCAACCACCAACCTGCAATCGTATATAAACGTCGTGTTCCTCCTGCAATCGTTTTCCAATATAATGCTACCCTTTCCTCCTGAGATATGGGACTTGACGTTCCAGTACCTCTCACTAGACGATGTGTTGTTCCTCTACTCGGAGCCGTTTTTCCGCCAGAGGGTGCTTGACCTCTGGAACGAACACATCAAAGACTACAGGCACGACGGGAAGATGTGTCTCATGAACAACAACGATGCCATGAACTTGAGCTACGGGGACTTGAAGCGGTTGATCCAGGAGAAGAGCGTAGTACCCAAGAAGCTTACCATCACCGACCGGGCCACGGTGGACTCGCTCGAGCCCGGCTTCTTCGACCACTTTGAAACTGTGGATTGCGATCTTGTTTTGGAGGAGACTGGATCAGGTGTGGCGACCACCAAGGTGGACAACTCTGCTCATCTGGTTTCGTACACCCAGAAAATATCCAAGATCAGGAACCTTCGAAGCATCACCTTCAAGGACCTCGACCTTTCGGCCACAGTCCTCCCGGCCAGGTTGGCCCGGTTGAAGGTGGGTCGAATCACCGGTTGCGATCCCTTGCGCTTCCCCTTATCTTTGCGCAAACTACATCTCTCGGGTATCGGCAACGACTTGCACCAGCTCCCCGCCGGCTTGACCGAGCTAGAGATCAACGTCGGCCACCTCGACAAGGTCGACTTGCTGTACTTGACTATCTTGGACCTGTTGACCGTCTACCTGGGGTCCATGCACGGCATAACTCTTCCTGCGTCCTTGACAAGCTTGACCTTGTGTGGAACCGATTGGACCCAGCCGGTGGCCCTTCCTGATTTGAAAACCTTGTCTATAAGGTACGCAAGGTTGTCTGCCAGGAGCTTGGAACACCTCCCGGAGACCCTCAAGCTGTTTGCCATGGAAAACATCAGCGTTCTAGGCCAGCCTATCCAGAATTTGCAACGAGTGGTCACAGACAAGATCTCCAACATGGACTCGTATATGATTCGTTTAGGGCTACCAGAAACCTTATCTGAGCTCAGTATCCAAAGTATATCTGGAATATACGGATATAAGTTTGAATGGCCCAAGTTTTTGAAGAAACTAGCCTTGGTGAGAACGGATTTCACAGGTGTGTTTGCCAATGTGTTGAAAACCAACCTCACGTTGCCGCTGACCTTGACCCATTTGGACATTTCCAACCCGTTGATAGACTTCCAAGCCAATCTCAGTGTTCTAGAATCGTTACGTAACTTGGAGTTGACCGGGAATGTCTCTTCAGATGTGTCTTACCCACCAGGACTTGAAAAATTGCATATTGACGGAAGCATCCCATACCTTGATGTCAGCCACACGAAAATCACCGACTTGAGCTTGGACAACGGTGCGTTTACCTCGTTGGACGACTTGCATTTACCCCCAACACTCACCAACTTATCCATCAAATGGAGTCTGTTGACCAAGCTCGACAGACCCATCAACGTCAAGCTGCTCGATGTGGCCTGGAACGCCATATCCGAGGTTAGCGAGGAGTTTAGCAAGCTGAACATCCTCAGGTTGAGATTGTCAAGTGGATCCCTAACTGAATTTAACTTGAGCAACCTTCCTAGGTCTTTACTATACTTTGAGAATCAGGTTGTCAATACTCCTTTCTTTGGAAGCCCACCTGAGAATTTGATATACGGAGATTTCAGGGGAATCGACCCGCAAAACGTCATACCCTCCTGGCAAGCAATTGTCAGCAAAGTGCCCATCTTGAAGGGGGCCATATTTATTACATTTGCAAATTATTATGAGATTGGGGTATACTACAAAGTTAGTGTTGGCAATACAGACGCTACCGTGATAATGAGAGACGGCATCAGCGTTGACATCAATGGAGGTCTAATCGAAGTGTTTTAGAGATTAGATTCTGCTAATGATTAGAGCAACACGCTGCCAGAAGCAGCATTTGATGTTACCCGGTATATCTCTTGTGCACTGCAACCCATTTGCAGCCAAAACAAATCGGCTATCCTAATTACATATTGCTAGGCTGTTGCCAGATTTTTAAGCTAGTTACAACCACAATAGAGTATAAGAAGTACCCCAAACCTAATGAAGTGTAGTTCAACCTCTCTTGCAAGATTCTTGCAACCACAGACTGCATAGTATTTCCACATCGTTACTCTGACGCGCAACAGGATCCCATTGTCCTTCGAATCACATTCAAAAGTAGTATGGTTGATCGAATGGACACTTTCGAAAGGGCCCAGAGGGACTCGCAGGACGCAAATACATCATCAAGTACCTCTTAACTGAGAATACTATTAAAATGGGAACATTTTGGATGGTTTGCAGCCTAAAGATACCGATACCTACAGTTAGGTGAATCGTTCCAACGTGGGTCCATTCCAAGCTGCTGGGGGGTTCCAGAGACCCAGAAAGAAGCGAGTAGAGGGGTGACGAAGTGTCTTACTAATCTACTGCACTGAGATACGCGTCGGTGCCAGTTCACTTTGAAATGGCGCCTAGCATTTTTGAAGTGCCAGTATTTGCAGCTCCACAGTGAGACAAAGGGCCAGATCTTGATGACAAACCAGATGACAAATAAATGGACATGTTGACCTTTCTTGGGTACTGGATAACCGATTTGCAGGAACATCTCTACTTACTCGCCTACTCGTCAATTCAAAGCTTCTGTCTATCAAGTTCTTCGTCTGAATCAGTTCGGTTGGAAATGTAACCTCAAATCAGAAGACCTCCATACGACTATTAAAAGCCAGAGAGGTATCAAAAATGAACCCACCGCTACCATAATCCCCCACTTACAATGTTCCCACTTATTATGTCACATTAGTTGGGGGACCCTTTCGAGTGGGTTACAGATCAACTCGGAATTGTGCTATCTGTAAACCCCAATGACAAGTGATGGTCCCGGATATGTGGTGGCCAAGCCTATGGTAGTTTCATGCTTCAGCCTTATATCTACTGTGTGGAGCCTGTGGGGTTCCTTTTTGTTATCTTAAGGACCCTTGCAGCATAGCTTTACTAACACTCGAAGGCGAAGCACCCCCAGTCACAAGCCAATACTGAGTGCCACAACTGTCAACACACTTACTCCAGCTACGCAATTTTCATCTGTATTACCGACACCCACAGGGGAGCCTTAGTGTGAAGGGTAGCCCCGCCATCCCCCATCAACAGCCTTCTATCCACAGTTTTCACGTGACAGACATATATAAGTGCAAGAGCGTCCGTATCAATTCTTGCACATTAGAACCATGAGTACTCCTTCTCCAATTAACTTCCTTAAGGGGCACCCTACTATCAGCATTATTCCTTCACAGACCATCAGCGATGCTGTTGGAAAGGTACTTGCAAACGACTACCCAGAATACGAGACAGACGCTTTCAACCAGCACCCATTGGCCTACGGGACCGATCCAGGCAACTACGACGTGCGCCACACCATCAGCGACTGGAACAACCGTCAGTTTGGCATAGACTTGTCTTTTCCGGAGCACATCAACTTGACTGGAGGGGCATCGTACGGGATTTCCAACATCCTCAACTCCACCACCCACGTCGACTACACCAAGCGTATCTTCTTGGTCACCCCAACCTACTTTTTGGTGAATAGTGTATTTGTTGATCTCGGCTACAAAGGCAAGCTCACGGCCATAGAAGAGACCCCAGAGGCCAAGTATGAGATCGACCTTGCCCATTTTGAAGAGGAATTGAAAAAGTACTCCGAAGGTTTGGAATCCTCATCTGCCGATAACGAAATCAACATTGTCAAGGATCCTTTAAGAAAGGACAGAAAGCTTTACCGGTTTATTCTTTACATTGTCCCTACCTTCTCCAATCCAGGTGGACTCACTTACTCTACAGAAACCAGAGAGAAGTTGATTGAGTTGGCCAGAAAGTACGATGTCTTGATCATCTCCGACGATGTCTACGACTTGTTGACCTACACCGATGCCAAGATCCCTCTCAGATTGAACTACTTGGACCAGAAGACCTTGCCTGCTGCCAAGACGTTTGGAAACACCATTTCCAATGCCACCTTTTCCAAGATCATAGCCCCAGGTCTTCGTGTGGGCTGGCAAGAGTCCACCACCCCCAAGCTCGCAGCTCAGTTGGCCGCAAGTGGGGCCAACAGATCCGGTGGGTCTCCGAGCCAGTTGAACTCGGTGGCTGTGGCTCACATCATCAAGTCTGGTCAATTGGACAAGATCGTCGCCGACTTCAAGAAAGTGTACACCAAGAGAGCCCAGACGTTGATCACGGCTATCAAGGACAACTTGCCTAAAAGCACCAAGATTAGAGGGGGAGATGGTGGCTACTTTGTATGGGTCACCATTGACGGTGCTGGGAGCGATTTCAACTTCTCCCATGTCGGCAAGGTGTTGAACGAGAAGCACAAGGTGTTGGTTGCGGACGGCAACCTCTTTGACGTTGTGGGCGACTCCAGACTGTGGGGCAGGACCTCCGCAAGAGTCGGAGTCAGCTACCTTTCAGAGGCTCAGATCAAGAAGGGAATAGAGTTGTGGGGAGAGGTGCTCAAGGAGTTGCACCCAGAGCTTTACCACTAGACTGGCAGTGCTGATGCCAGAGGTTGCAGAATGCTTGAGGTATATCGAAGAAGTTTCTGGTACGTCAAACGCTTGCTGTCTCTGGTTCCAGGTGCCCTATTTATTATACTGTCCATCTACAGCTGTTTCTACTTGACAGTTGTGTGTGTTCTTTTTATATCTATCGTATTGTTAGTAAGATTCCATGATAATAGATTCAGCGTAGATCTTGGTGTAACTTTTTGTATTCACATGTGGAATTCAATTTAGGCGAAGTGTTGTCATCATCTATCTATTTTGCATCATAAACATACCTTCATTATTGGGTTGGTTTCTGTTGTTGAAAAATTTTGGTTGGGGCCCATCTCGTTTTTATACCTGGTGACCGCGGTTACCCGGATTTTGGGGTTCTGGTTTGCGAGAGTGCTTTTGCAGCATTTTCTTATTAGCAGCCATTAAAACCAAGAGGAGGAATTACCAGGGAAGCCATCTTGTATAGAGCAGACACAGTGGCGATGATGCGAATGACTTGATATCTACAATTAAGGTGACTTGTACCAATTTTTACGGTTAAAATCAAATAAAAGATGCCACAGATGGAAACCAGCATCAATATTAGTGGATTCACTAACAAAGCTGGAATGTGCTTACACAACAAGCAATTAAACCATTAAAAGGTAAGCATGATTGTACTACAGATGTGGTTCGAGTCGTATTATTAATTGGGGTTTTAAAACATTTTCAGGTATTTGGTGAAAGTTGTATAATGAATGGAGCCAAGTCACTTCCTTTGCACTTTTGGCAGCACTTAGCAAAAGAGATTAGCTTGCTGGGGGATTTGGGATAGATATAATTTGTATTTCCCGGACTTGAACAGATTGGATGCAATCTCGAATGAGGACATCAAAGGAACACATACCACCACTAGTTCAATCGTTAGCATTTCACAACAGCCCTTGGAAACAACAATTGACCGCTCGATACTCCGGATACTCCTACCACCACCTACCCCCAAACATGGAACAAAATCATAAGAATTAAATAAATATATGCCTCAAGAACTGACTATATGCTTAGCTTGCTTTCTCGCAAGACTCAATTTGGCTTCACCAACATTCATATCCTCCTCCAAGTCATCCAACTCCTTGTTCTGAGATTCAACTTCGTCATAAATGGCATTTGCCATTAATTTTTGTCTACGGACCAACTTGGAGAGCTCCTCCACTTCTTGGTCTTGAGAACTTTCGGTTTGAATTTGCTTTTGCAACAATTCTTGATCGTTCAAAGCAATTGTGTCTTCTGTTTCCCTTGGAGCACCCAAGACTCTACTCGACTTTTGAACAGAGTCACTTGCAGAGAAACTTTGGTGAAATCTCAGCTCGAACTCCCAGACATCCTCCTCGAACTTGCTCAAAAGAGACTTCTTGTCATTCTTTTCCCAAGTATCGTGGAAAACATTAACGGTATCCTTCAACTTGGAGATAGCAGGTCTTAACTCCTTGCTGAGTTTAGACACTGCAGCCTTTCTCTGTGCTGATGAAGAGAGATTGGCCCTGTTGAGATCGTCTAAACTTGCCTGGCCAGCTCTAAGAATTTCCAACCAGACAGTCGGGGTTATTAAGTCTTTGTGGCTCGATAACACGCCAATATCGTCTTCTGTTTTGAACAAGTCCAGACTGAACTTGAAGGTCTTTTGGAAACCGAGGAATTCAATGACCAAGGGATTGTTTCGTGTGGTTGCATCTCTAACGAGCTGATTGAGATATTGTGCCAACAACTGCCTTCTGGACTCAACCGTGGAGAAGTTTGGCAACCAACCATACACTCGTGACACGGCAGAGTGGCCGCTGTACAATTGTCCAGGCAAGTGATGAAAGTCTACGCCATCAATTCCTAAATCCTCGGTGAGCTTCTGCTCGAGCTCTTTGAAGTCGTTGAATCTTCTTCGTATGGTAACCTGGCGAGGCTGGGCTTTCGTTACAATCTGGTAGTACACCACCTTACCCTCCGTCACGGTGTCGGGTATTTCCACAACGTTAGCCATGGTAGATAGCTAGAAACTTTTGACGCTCCCTTCCCCGTCTAAATATGTGTGGCTGCACGTGACATACATGCTATCAGATAAGTGACATGCCAACTCCCACACAGACACTCTGTTCCTACGAGAAAGGCCCGGATTGAATCAGTCAACCACTGGGGCTGCTCAATTGAGCAAATTTCACAAGATAATCCTAAATTAATGTTCACCAATCACTACCAATTACTTGCCAGACAATTCAGACAGGACAACGTTGTTGGAGATGAATAGGAGGTAGTCCGAAACCTCAATTACGATGCCCGTGTGAACACCAACAAACAAAGAACAACACGAATTAAACTACAAAGGGATACCCCAAACCAACAGGGGCGACATATCCACCCTGGAGAGGTCGTGCATCACCTCAAAGGCAAATTAGAGCAACTAGACTTGGGCAGCTGGGCTGGTGGACCAGATTGCGCGATTTGCAATTCTCCACATTTTTCAACTCTATTCCCAACGTTAATAAGCAAGAAAACCATGACCGAATTACGCCGTTCCACCAGAGTAGCAGCCAAAGCAACCCTTGAAGAACCACCAATTAAGAAGGCCAAAGTCACCAAGACCGAAAGCAAGCCAGCCAAAGAAGAGAAAGCCCCTAAAACCGAAAGCGTCAAGGCTGCGCCAGAGTTGGAGGTCGGAGACAAGATTCCGGACCTTACTTTGCTCGATCAAGACGAGAATGAAGTTAAGTTGAGAGACGTGAAAACCAAGTACCTTGTCATCTTTGCCTATCCAAAAGCTTCCACTCCAGGGTGCACTAGACAAGTTTGTGGGTTCCAAGCCAACTACGACTTTTTCAAGAAGTCCAACACCACCGTGTTTGGCTTGAGTGCTGACCAGCCAAAGGCTCAGAAAAACTTCCAGACCAAGCAGAAGGCCGAATATGCCTTGTTGAGTGACCCATCCAAGCAATTGATTGGTCCATTGGGTGCTAAGAAGTCTCCTTCAGGGATTAAGAGATCGCACTGGATTTTCGTCGACGGAGTCTTGAAGCTCAAGAAGATCCAAATCAGTCCGGAAGCCAGTATCACCGGTGCCAAGGAAGAGATTGAGAAGTACATCAAGGAAGACGAGGAGAAGGAGAACGTCAAGGAAGAAGAAAAGGAAGAGTAAGCGCAACTCGGAAGACAGTACGTGTTTCAAAAGTCACTGGATGTGAACTGCTATGTATTTACAATTTCATTTATCAATATGTATCAAAAAAGACCAGCGTCTTGTAGCATGAAACCTAGGAGTCTATTCCCAACAAAAAGGTGGCACTTTGTAAGAAGATAGACACAAACAAGGTGATCTTGGCAGCCCACCACCAGTGTTGAACTGCAAATGAACAGTAGCTGAAGGAGAATTGCCATTTGTCTTCAAAGTGGCCGGTGAAAATACCAGTTTGGCCGTTGAAGTCTCCCATCATGGAAGTCACCACAATTTCTCTGACTGGAAAGTGTTCGCTTTCTTCGAGGTATTCTTTACCAGCAACCCACTCTCCATTCACCTTGTTGTACCAGTCGTCACAGCCAACATGGTCATGTCCGGTCAAGATGACACCATTCTGGTTCTTGTTGGGGAACACGATTTCCAATAACTTTTGACTGGTTTCAAAAGACAAGTGATTCTGGGATCTCAACAAGCCGTTCTTGTAAGGCTCTCTTTCGTAGTCCACGTACATTCTGGTGTCTGGGCCGTCAGCACACAAGCCTTCTCTCTTGTACAATGGGATGTGGGTAAACAAGACGGTGGCGCCCTTAAAGTCTGGGTTTTCGTACTTTTGCAAGTGTTCCAAGAAGGACCAGGTGTAGTTGACAAACTCAGGTTGCAAAGCAGGGCCGTCCAAGGTGAGCGAGTCGACAACCACCAATCTCCATTCCTTCGGAGTACCCTTGTTGTAGTTGATGACATAGTTGTTTTGGCCAAACAAGAGGTGGAATCTGGCCATATGCTGCCAGGTAGCATCGCCACTGTAGCCGATATCGTGGTTTCCAGTCAAGTTGATGAAGAGAGGGTTGTCGTAGTTTGGCTTGTTGGAGTCAAAGTACCAGTCGTAGACCTCGTTGTACACTCTCGAGTCGAATCTGTGCTTGGGGTCCATTTCCGTTTCGTTCTTCAACCACCCTTGCCAGTCGTAGTTCTGGTGTTCGGCGTGGATGTCAAGCGCGGTTTGCTTGTACTCCAAAGATCTTGGGAACAAACGCTCCACGAAACGCAAAGTTCTGTTGTAGAACTCCGAGTCGTAGATCCATTGGGAGGAAAACTGATCGCCCATGACTGCAACATGGCTGGGACGCAATCTGCTCTTCATGGTGTTGTAGATATGGCCCAAGTAGTAGTCGTTGCCGTAGTTGTCCAATCTCTTGATGTACTTGGTGGACTTCCAGTTTCCGTTGATCTGGGGGTCGCCAAAGGTCAAGATATGGATATCTTCAGAAGGTTCGTGGATGGCAATAGATGGGACGTTGAGGAGGATTAGTTGTCTGATGGATCTGGGGAGACGGTTGACGAGATCAAACTTGGACGTGAGTTCGGGATCTCCACCCCAGTTACACTGGCCAGGGGCGTTTAAGAGATCGGGGTATAGGTAGATGAACCCATTGAGAAGCACTGCTGCAATGGTAACGAGTCTGGTAAAGAACCCAAAGAACAGCATGGTGAGGGTTTGATTCAAAAAAAGTGCTGCCAAATTTTGAACCCGTTACTGCAAAAGCCGTCAACAACGGGATTGAGCAGCAGCGGTCCCGTGATGTCAAAAATGACCGTAACAACACGGAAGAGATGCCATTGAGGGGATTTGGCTAACACCCTTGGCTCATGGCGATTTTAACTTCTTTGTAGTAGACGTGTCGTGTCGTCCGTTGTTTTGTTTGGTGGACCAATGGCTACGTGGAGGGCCAGAATGGTGTGACATCCAACACGCTTTAAATTGGCTACAATGGCATTTTCAAGGGAATCTAGCTCCAGCTAACTTCTCAGAGGTGTGTTGTCAAGTATATATTTGATAAAGTAGAGACCTGGTTGTTGGGATGAAAGCTGTACTTATTGTGCCATATCCGATCCGGATGTCTCCAAGTCGCCTAACGGTGGGATATGGGGTACTGACGTGGAATATGGCGGAGACATTAGTCTGTTGAGCTGACTAGACAGCTGCTTGATGCAGTATCACCTCTGTTGCCATTTTAACCCAGGTCCACACTATCTCTGGCACTCTCCCTTTCAATAGCCTCTACACAAATTCATCCATAAATTTTATTCATCTAATTAGCTTACAAAGCTTCACTCAAAGTTTGGTTCAACTTGTTGACCTTGGATTGAATGGACAAGTCAACGGTTCTGTCACCAACTTCAACAACCAAACCACCCAAAATTTCTTCACTGACAACGTTGGTCAACTTCAAGGTCTTACCTTCACCAACGAAGTGGGACTTGCCAATTGCGGTTTGCAATCTCTTCAAGATCTTGGAGTCTAATGGCTTGGCGGAGGTGACCTTAGCTTCGACAATTCCCTTGAAGGCGTCGTTCAACAAACCGTACTTTTCGTAGATACCCTTGAAGTTGGCTAATCTGTTGTTTTCAGCCAAAACCTTCAAGAAGTTGGAGACAGTCTTGTCCAACTTGAGTTGTTCGGTCAAAACCTTGACGGTTTCGGTTCTGGCGTCCTTGGTCAAGGATGGGTTGAGCAAGATTTCCTTAACCTTGGCGTCTTGGTTGATCAAGTCGTTGATCTTGATCAATCCATTGAAGGATTGCTCAATAGATGATTCTTGAGCGGAGGCGGTGTACAATGCATTGGCATAAGTACCGTCAAGGCCGAAGATTTGAATAGGTGGCTTGACTGCTTTGGTGGCAGTAGCCAAGGAACGGGTGAACACACGAGTAGCCATCATCTATATTGTTTAAAGTTTTTCGTCGGCTTTGCTAAAAAATTGATTGGCCGCGAGAGAGTGCTGAAAACTGCGCCGGCCGCCCGGGCCCACGCGTAATCCCCAGCACCGACACCAGACCTCTCTGAAACTTTTTTTTTTCCGGGCCTTCAGCGTCTAAAACTTTTCAACCAAGGATGTTCCAGCTTACTAGAAGGATCCCTGGGTTTACGAGGGTTCTTTCTCGGTTCCAGAGTACCGCATCCCGTATCAACGCGGACCTCACCGATTTGGAACAGAAGGATGAGCTTTTCAGAAGACAGAGAGCATTGGCCATGACCAACGTGAATATCAAATCATACGCCAACGGCCACTTACAGCCGGGGTCGACCCACTTCAAGAAGCCCGTGCACGCCCACTTGCACAAGGGCAGACCCGTCAGAGAGTTGACTGTTCCTAAGAAAAAGACCTCGGGTAGAAACAACACAGGTAAGATCACCATCAGAGGAAGAGGAGGTGGACACAAGCAACGTGTGAGATTGGTGGACAGCCACAGATTGGTGGGAGGCAAGCAGACTGTGGTGAGAATCGAATACGACCCCAACAGATCCGGCCACATAGCATTACTTGAACACCAGGAGTCAGGCGACTTGTCGTACATCTTGGCCCCATCTGGGTTGAGAACCGGCGATGTGGTGGAGTCCTTCAGACGTGGGTTGCCAAAGGACTTCATTCAGGAAATGAACGAAACCAACAATGGGGAAATCGACGATGCCTTGCTTACCTCCAGAATCATGCAAAGAGGTAACTGCTTGCCTTTGAAGATGATCCCAGTCGGGTCCATCATCCACAACATTGGCTTGCACGTTGGAGGCAGGGGCCAGTTGGTCAGATCCGCAGGTTGTTTTGCCAGATTGTTGGCCAAGCACCAAGACCAGGACAAGGCCATTATCAAGTTGAGTTCCGGTGAACACCGTTACGTCAACTTGGGCTGCCATGCCACCCTCGGGGTCGTTTCCAACAAGGAACACAAGTCCATCTCCTGGGGTAAGGCCGGTAGAAGTCGTCATAGAGGTTTCAGACCAAAGGTCAGAGGTGTGGCCATGAACGCCTTCGATCACCCTCACGGTGGTGGTAGAGGTAAGTCCAAGTCCAACAAGGTATCTCAATCCATGTGGGGTATCAAGAAGTTTGCTAAGACTAGAAAGCACAAGCATGTTAATAAGTTGAAGGTGAAGGATAGAAGAGATTAAACTTGTATATATTAATGAGTACTGATTGAGATAGTGTAGTTTGTGTGTGTCCACTCTCTATTGGAGCCTACCACAGCTGACACAGCTTGAGACCTGTGTTTGTCTTGAATAAGAAGCTGTGTATCACCGTTTTTTCAGCTGTACAAGTACTCTACCATGGCAGAACAGTTGGCTAGCTTTATGTGTGCCTCAAAGTAAGACATCCAAGAAGCAGGTTTGGCCAACTTCTCGTGAAGAACAAGCAACACTACTACCACTACCACCATCAAGACGTATGGAATAGACCTTGTGCACACCAGAGGTGAAGCTGACGTCTGCGTGTTGTACATTGGGAGTAGCAGTGTGTTCTCATTGATAACAACTGAGGTGGGTTCCATTGGCAGTGAAGCCTGCGTGCACACAGCCGTACGCCCGTGTGGAGTAAAGTTGGGCGTCCATTCAGGCAGGTCTGGCCACAACTTGGTCACTTTGAGCTTCTTGCGAGGCCTTTCTGACAGTCTCTGTGACAGGACCAGTGATTTGTTGGGAAGCTCGAGAATGTACATTGGTGCATCCTCATTGGGTGCAAATTCTTCAATGGGTGCAAACTCATAAGTGGGCGGTGCTTCGGTGGGTACAAAACCATCATCGGATACCGCCAGATCACCAAAAGGTGCCATAGGTGCTGGTAAATCAGTTGGAACTCCGACTCCCGGAGACTTTGGCACATCAATGGGTGCAAAACCGCCAATGTTCACAGCAGAAACACCAATGGGCTCCAATACGCCAATGGATGCTGGCACAGCAATGGGATCTGAGACACCAATAGCAGTACCCACTGCTAGGGTAGCTGACGGTTCAACTTCGAAGTTCTCTCTTGGGTCTTGCAGCACCACGGTTTCACACACTTTTTCAGGCATACCCAACGTAATCTCCCCAACCGCCAGATGATAAACTAACAGTTCTTGAGTCTCACAGGCTTCATCGATAAGCTTGGCCGGCTCGTCTCCACAGTGCAGCTGAGCTAGAAGTCTGCTGAAAGACATGGAAGAGCAAGAAGACTTCGCACTATCAATCGACGAGTACTCTTGCAAAAAGTTGGCTTCGTCTGCGATTTGATCGAGCTGCAAAGTCAACACCTTCGAGGAAGAGGGGTTGCTGGGAGTCGATGGAGGTGCAGCCAACGAGGAAGTCGACGTGCCTATTGTGAACAGCGGACGCAGTTTGGCTGCAAACTCAGTTTCAGTGCTTGTCAACAAGTTGGCGACTGGCGCCGAGAAAGGAAACACCACACCTTCGTGGTCGTCACTGCATAGAGCACCTTCGTCATTTGGCTCCACAAACATACTCTTCAGTGGTGGGTGGGAAGGGATTGGTAGTGTCACAGACTTAGCATCCTCTTTCTCAGCAATATCCATCTCCGTGTCAACCAGTTTAAGCTTGGAATCGGGCTTTGATTTTAGAATCAGATGAATTGAGTGCTTCTTCCGTTTCAGCAGACTGCTATCTGCCTTTGGACGCTCAGGAGGGTCGTCTATCTTTGGTATTGTAATGAAAACAACCATATGGCGTGTGTCTATTTTTTGGGCGTTTTGCAACTGGCTGCGAAAAGTGCCGCAAGTGGACTGCCACAGAAGCAGCGTGAGCGGCCTCAAATGAGAGGAAGGCTATGGACTCAAGGTTTAAAGCGGAAACCACGTAGATCGGGAAGACCGACCTTTTGTAAGAGCTGTTTTTACTATATACAGAAAGCTCCCACTTAAATGCACAGCAGCAAAGTTGTCGGGTAGTGGTACGACTGATACTAGAAATAATAAGTTGGCTCTTATTTGATGCACCTTAACACAATGGTTTAGGCGGAATGAACCCAGCAAATTCTTTCTGAGAGATCCACATCTACAAATTGGACTCAGAGCTCACTCTTGAAGCTGTTACCACTGAAAATGCCATCTCAAGCCGCAAACGTGAACTTTCTTCTATCCAAGGCAAAGGTACATTCTTTGTAGTGGGTTTGATCGAAATAATTTAGTCATCTAAAGAGCACATCTTGAGAGTGGATGACTATGTTGACATGTTGGGCCCTTTTTGAGATTCTATTTTGGTTGCAACTGCTCGGTGGCTGCAGCACAATTTGCAGCCACTACTCTGGCGGTCACCAATCAAGCATTTTCGTCGTTATAAGACTCATTTACCGATAAGTACTTACCATTTGCTTTTAGCAGCCCGCAAGCCGACCACACAAGTTATTCTCCATTAACGCCAAACCAAGATTTCTTAAACTTGTATCTCACAAACACCAGTGGCCTCATGATATGAAAATAAAGTATTCCTCAAAAGTTACCTCAAATGTTGCTCTGAAGACGGTTTCACACCCTAACCTGTAGCTACACTTGCTTAGTAGAACTCACCTTGGCACTTGCTTAGTAGAACTCACCTTGGCACTTGCTTCCTACCGCAAACTTTCATGTAATCGGGATCGTCGTAGATCATCACCATGCCCGAATCATCCAATTCCAAGTTGTCTCTCAGAAAGAACTCAAACTCGTGGATTTCCATCACCATGATGTCCACACGAACAGCGAAATTGCCGTACGACCTGACAACATCGGGGGACTTGAACACTAGGCTGGCCCTGTTGATGAGGATCAAGTTGTTGGAGGCACCGCTGGCCAAGCTGCGTCGGTAGCGGGTCTCAAAGTCGACCAAAGTCTCATAGGGAAACACACCAATTATCTTGTGCTGCTGGTCAGACACCACGACCGTCAACGAGTTGTCTGGGTTGAGTTTCACAAACCGGTCGAGCTTCACAATAGGCGTCTTGCGTACGTGTTTGGTAATGTCCTTAACCACCACGGGGTTGTTTGTAACGTGGTTCGGAGCATGCCCGACAACAAGACTCTTGATCCATGGCTCGAGGAAGAGGATCTGGTTCATAGGACCAGGGCAGCTGCTAGAGATTTTTTTTAACGCACCAATTGTTTCCCATTCCAATCACAATGCCCAAGATTCGTAACACCTTTGCGGACGCCTAGCCGATGTCACAGCCTCTGTGCAGGGTTCATGTCAGGGTATGGAGGCTATGGCTGACGAAAAAAAACTAGTGTTTGCTGCCAAAACAAGCTTGGTGGGCCTGTGACAATGGGATCAGACACAGCCAAGCAATCAACCCCACAGACAGGCGAGTCGGTACGGTGGATCAACCACAACAATGCCCACAACACTACAACCACGTTGGAGCTACAGTTCCATGGATCCAAAGTACAGTTGAAATCTATTAAAACAATTATTACAATAGCACACTCGAGTGTTTGTGCAGAATAGGAACACAGGTCCAGCGGCAGTGTCCAAGGGGTACAGACAGCATTCAGGAACGTGCTCTGCAGGACAAGGCAGTGACATCACCGATGCACAGCACAGCAGCTGGAGAGTGTTGGCAGATTATGAGTACAGGACAAGTGTCGGACAAACTGCACGGTCCACAGAGCCCTGAACGCTAAAGCCTATTACACAGGATGCTTCCCCACCTAAAGAGGTGCCCTCTAACGGCAGTCTGTGGGGAGGATAGTGGGACGGGGGCCTCACAAGTTGGGGATCTGGGCACCCTTGATGAACTCCCTGAAGTCGCTTTCGTGGGTCTTGAAGAACTCCTCGAAGTGGAGCCCGTAGTACTCACAGAAGTCGATCGAAGACTTCAAGGCACATTGGATGTTGTCGTCATTGTACCCCACCAATTTGGACAATTCTGACGTCAGCGGACGTTCGACTGGTGTTTCGGCGGTCAAGAACAAGGAGGGTGCCCCCATCAGGAGGATTTCGTTGAGGAGGCCCTTGATGGTGATGTGGTGCACGGTGAAGTCGCCGATGGCAAGCATCAAGGTGAAGTAGTCCTCCGACAACCAGTAGCCCCTCTTCTTCTCCAACTTGGCAACGTTCCACGACGAGATCCCGTTGGACAAGAGCACGTTGGGCCCGTCACACACCTTGGTCAAGTCGCTCAAGTCCCACCCCACCACAGGCAAGTCGAACCCAATGGAACTCGACACATGGCTCACCTTGTAGAGTCTCTTGGTTTCGCCGTTGGCTGCAACAACCGTATCCATGATGATAATGGCAAAGTTGGGTCTGTACATGTTGTTGCCGCACCCACAGTTGTCGATGTGGGCACGAGGGAACCCGGCCCACACCTGGCGGCCATCGGGGATCACTTCCTTGGACCCTTCGTGCCCCAACTTTTTGATGATGATTTCATTGAGGTTGACCATCTGGGTCCCTCCTCTCAACGGACCAACGTCGCCGTCGATTTTGTTGGTAGTTTGGAACTCAACCTTGCAGAACCCTTGGAGATCACACTGCAACACAACCAAATCGGAAAACTTGTGCACAATATAGATATACTTGTCATATCCATACTTGGTACGTTCATCGAGGTTGATCATAGGGACATAGTTTTTGACCTTTTCTTGTCTTGGAACCCCCGACAATATCAACTCGGAGGTCTTGGAATAGACGAGCTGGTCATATTCTGGTTTGGAAACACCGTCAACGTTGGCCTTGCCCACCTGGAACTGGAATGGGAAACTGATAAACATGTTCCGGTAGTTTTTTGGTTTGGTTTTTTGGTCAACAGGATCGCCTTGCTTGTAATCTTTGTTGTCAAGGTACTTGTTGAACTTTGCGTTGAAGATCAACATGGGTTCTTCGTACCCTGCTGCGTTTTTGACAAGGGAGACATGGGCGTCTTCAGGGCCAAAGTAGTGTTTCTCGTCACTTATGTCAAACTCGTGGAAGAAAGGAACTGGGATAAAGTATGGGAAGGTCAAGACGGCCATGTTGGTGGAGTGCTCCAAGTTTTCAGAAAACTCGCTTGCCTCATAGTGGGCGTTGTTGGATGGGACCACCAACAGCTTGTGGGTGATCTCGTTCCAGTTTTCGTCATAGAGCTCGGCATACACCAACGAGAGGGCCGGGTTGTTTCTTGCTCTGACGGGCGAGTAGACCACTCTGGAGATGGCAAAGTTGACTCCGTACTCCTCCAACCAAACACTGCTTCCACTGAACTTGTACCAGTGCTTTCTATAAGTGCCCTCCTTGAGTTGCTTTCTCAACTCGTCCAAGAAAAGGTAGGAGAAGTTTCTCAAGTAGTGGTCCTGGCCACCGTCAATCAGTTCCACCATCTTTTGCAACATTGGCTTCAAGTCGCCCTGGAGGGACCTTGGTTTCGAGATTTGGACCTTGAACTGGTTCAAAAGCTCGTTGGTGCATCTGATCACCTTGCCCTGGATGTTCTTCAAGCTGTTGTACACCTGGAACTCGTGGCTTCTATACTGGAGCGATTGCTGTGCCACCAAGTCCTCGTTGCCCTTCTTGTGACGGATGCTGGCCTTGCCCCAAGTCAACTTTTTGGGGAGGTTTTCTTTTGTGTATTGAGCAACGTCTTGCTTGAAGTATGCTGGATAAACCAAGAAAGAGTCGACGCCCTCGGTGTGGTACTGTCCGCTGAGTCTATCCATTATCTGGTACTGGTCGTACCGGAGAAGATGGAATAGAATGAAGCCAGTGGAGAGCAACAAAAGCCCGATGGCCACCTTGAACGGATATGAGTATCGGCGAAGCATTACGGGAAAACTGGCTGTATTAGCAACTGGGAAACCAACGTGTTTTATAAAAGTGTGCACAGGTGTGCAACACAGGAGGGTCCAGCTGCTCCCCGTTTCCCTTTGTGTCCCGGTACACAAAAAGCTTGTTGCATGCACGATTTATAAATTCTCGCATTTAAAAAAATTATGAGCATAATTATGCATACGACCACGGGTATTTTTAATGTGGGTTGAGAGTTGTGCATCTACGGTAGCCACAGCCGTCCCGATTGGGCATGAAAACTTGAGATTCTATTATTAAGGGCCCCGATATTTTTTGGCAACAGAAACAGAGTGTTTATTGTACAAGACAGTTGGGGACTCTGAGTGATACGAGAATTTTGTTTTGTTATCGTGCCACCGTCTTCTGCAACAAGTTTGCAGTTACAAATGCTCCAGCACACTGGGTTTCAGAGTTTATTTGTTCTAATGGGGAAATGTCGATGCTTGTTAGGACCAAAATATTTGGTGGCTAGCGAAAAAATATTTTCACATTCCCGTCGAAGCGCAAACAGAGGGACTGGCGAAGGGCACTCCAGGACCAACGGCAACACGCCCAGCGAACATGTTAGGAGCCTGCAAATCCAGGGTGGACGGTGCCTGACGTTGGGCCACCTTTGAGATCGAGTAAGATTCGGCACCAGATGGCGGTTTTTCTGGCCAGGTTGGGGGCGAAGAAGTGTGTGTCGGGTGCAACGCATTGGGTCTAATCGCTAGAACTAGAATCGGAATTTCTTTTTGTTCTTTTGGACCCTAATCTTTCCTTCCTTTTCGCTTCCCTTTTCTCGGTCCGCTTCTCCTTTAGCTTATCTTCTTCTTGATCGGGCTCGAATACTCTGGTGATGAGATCCACATGACTTTTTTGGCAGTCCACCTTGTCGTATCGAATGTTCATCATGTCAAACGCAAAGCAGATGTCAATGTCACCTAGCGACCTGCTGGACTCCTCCCGGTTCTCCAATGTGAAGATATTGGACGGACTTCTGTACTTGACAAGGTACTCGTTGAGCTCCAGCGCCAACTGGTTCAACCTGCCTTCGTCCGTCGAAATGTTGTTCTTGTTGGAGTAACGCGTGCTGAAATGGGTCAAAATCACCTTGGGACAGTCCATGTACTTGCCGACGCTCACTGCCTCAATCATGGTGGAATGCTTTTTGGCAATGGCCTCCTCGATGAGGTCGTTGTCGAGCGACGACTCGTGGATAAGAAGGTCGCTTCCGCGGCCAATGTCCACAAACCGGCTGTTCGGCCTGGTGTCTCCTGAATACGAAACCTTAAACGTTTCTTGCTCGGATAAGACAAAGTCAAACGTTACTGAATATGCCCAGGCACAGTGCAACGCGCGGCATGTCTTAATCAGTCTAATTCCTGCCTCCGAAAACATGCTGCCGATAGCTTCCTCGTTTCTTGGCAACAACTTTGCCTTTGGAATGGTTCTCGTCAAGTCTTTGTGGTCGAAGCGTTGTTCAAACTCCTTCAAGCTGAACTCCTCGTATTGTGGTCTTCTGTCTGGCAAGAACTCCTCACAGCTAAAGTACTTCAATCTCGAGAGGTCCACGTATTTGTTGAAGTTGAGCTCGAGATTGTACCACTCGCTGATGAATCTGTCGTATTGCCAAGGAATAATCACATACAAGTTGCCTTCCCTGTTGATTTCGAACCACTTGTTGATGACGGAGATGATGCCGAGATGGTGGTCGGCGTGCAAGTGGGATAAGTAGATGATCTGCAACTCTTTGAAGACGCTGACCAACTCGTTGGTGTGGCTCCAGTTTCTCATCATGGTTCCAAGCGTGTTTTCCCCCCCGTCCATGAGTATGGACCTGACCTTAATGTGGCCGTCGACGACCTGTGGGAGTCTAACGAGCTGAGAAATGACGTTTCTCTGAAGCGAAGGCAATGCAGAGCCGGTCCCCAAGGTGACTATGTGGACCTGATCCTTTAAACTCTTTTGGGATTCGATACTAAGAGGCAATGGCGGACTTTCAAGGATCTCCTGTTTTTTAACGTTGGGAAGCTGTAAATTGGCCACATGTTCGTCGTAGATGGAGGACCAGGTGTTGTTCTGGATGTCCAGCCTATCTTCTTCGATCCCGCTGGTGGAGATCTGGAACTGCTGGCCCTGATGCAACTTGTAATGGGTGGCGAGTGGTTGGTACACATCCAAATTAGGGAGGTTAAAGTTGTCTGGCTGAACACACTTGAGGGTTAAGTGGTCGATGGCCATTCTTTTGAAGACAAGCGTGTCGTTGGCGATCTTGCTGTGGGAAAAGACATGTTTGGCAGACGGACCAAAGCTGTTGATGAAGGTCTGGTAGTCGTGGCTTTCAAAGTCAATGTCGTCACCCAAGAGATGGTACACCAATCCAATGCCCTCGGCAACTAGCTCCTTGTTGGTGAGTGTGTTGTGCAAGTAGGTTGAGTTGGGGATGTCGATAATCAACACCTTTGGAAACTCTTGGGAAGGCGCCAAAACCTGGTGGGGATGAATTGTTTCGCCAGCTTCGTTCAAGACACTTTCACCTTGGGAAAGCTTGCTGAAGAGAGAGCCCGGTTTCAACCCCAACGCCTTGGCTTTGTTGATATCGAACTTACCTCGGACAGGCACGAACGAAATCAAGTAGTTGACGGACTTCTGCTCCTTGACATTGAGGGCAGCAGGATCCGGAAGACCCACATGGGTGTGTATTTCTGTCTCTGATGGGTCCAGTTTGTAGGAGGTGGGGTCGCTGGAGTTGGCCTTGGTGTCCAATGGGAACATCAACGAAACCAACTTGGAGAGCCTGGTGCCGTAGACAGCATCGCTCTCCCGTGTAGCAACATGTGTGCTGGGGATCTTGATGCACTTGACGGACAAGTTGTTGTCGCCAATGATGCCTTCGTCGGAGGCCTCTGAGATCTTCAATTGAACCCCCCGGCGGAAGACAAAGCATCGCCAGGTGGCCACCAAGTAGGAGAAGATCTTGCTGGAGGTGGCAAACACCTCGATGCCGTTCTTGGTGGCGTCACTCAAAGTAAGGAAAAAGCCCGGCAACCCGCCAATCTCGGACCACGACGTCAAAATGCCCGTGAAGAAGACGGATTTGAGCTTGCCTAGCTTCACCTTCTGTTCGTTCAAGACCCGCTGCGTGCCCTCGGGCATCTTGCCGAAAAAGTACTTGAATCCCTCCCGGTTGGTCAACATGATCACCGGGTGCCTCGTGTCGGAGGTCTTGTGTGTGATGGTCTGTATGGAGAACATGGATGACGTGTCTTGGTTGTGTTCCACGAGCTGCTTAAAGTGTTCTGCTCTCTGCTGCTCCGAGTTGAAGTGCCGTGGAGTGACGATTTGGGCGAGGTATTTGTTGACCTGACGCCGCCGGTGTCTGCTGGGATGCTGTGGAGTCGTGAACTTCTCAAGTGCCTCGCTGAGGGATGAGTAGTACCTCTGCGTTCGTCTGATCTTACACAACAACGCTATGGTGGTGAAAAATTCAATGAGAAAAATGAATTTGGATTGGTGATGAGTCAAGCACACGACAGAGAACAGAGGGTTGATTGGAGCTGGCGATATAAGGTTTGAAGGATACGAGTATGGAGAGTGGTCAAGGAGAAGCTGGGCGACTCGATAGCATTGACAGTGTCTGATTTGTCGGGCTTGCGGTGGTGCTGTCGCTGCATCAGATGAGATGAGGTGGGGGCAGTGAGGATCTGACAGGAGGGGACAGTTTAGGCAAGGAATACCGAGATGGGGCATCACCAGGGGGTCCAGCGGGGCGTTAGAGTCACCCTGCTTAACTGAAACGCAATTCCAGCTCAAAGTGGTGCTGTTGGAGATCCCTCGTACCAGTGCTGGATCACAAATAGTGTGGGGGTGATGGTCAAACCGCCAGCTAACCGACAGGCGAACAAGGGGTTGACGAATGCCGCAGGGCAAACGCAGTTGACTGCACCAGGGTTGACGAAGCCACAAGGCAAAGAGAGTTGTTTATACACCCCACTGGATGAGTGGTGGGTAGATTGATCTGATGGGGTCAGGAATGGTTTATGGCACAATGCATACGAAGGTTCCATTGGTTTATGTTCCATTGAGCTTGGTTGCGGGATTTACGAGTGAATCGAGTGTGGCATGGGTTGTTGGTTTCACTGAAGCTGTTAAAACGAATTATTGGGCAATTTTGCTCAAGGAACCCATCAGAAACAACTGCTTTCCAAGGTCTGTGATTCAATGACTCAAACAAGGTCTCAGAGAGATTCAAGGACTCAAATGAGGTCTTAGAGGTACTCAAAGGGTTCACCTCAGGTCTCAGAGAGTGTTAAATATGCGCTAGGCTACTTACCTAGCAAAATACCGTGCTCTTGCTTTTCCGTTGCAAGACCCTGTTTGCACTCTATTGGCACTTCACTCAATATAGGGTCTCGCCAAGATCGAACAGCGATCTGAGACCACCAGAATGCCACTGGAGCTTTCAGTGTTCATACGCTTGGTGCCCTGAGCTCATTTTGATAATGGCTGCAACAGCTGTTGCGAAGATATCAGCACCAGATTCTTATGAGTACACTGAGTCGATTGACCACAACCAGATGTGACCAGATGTGACGAGATGTGACCTACAGGAATGCTGCTGAATGTCATCAGTGTTCATACCCTACGTACCCTGAGCTCATCTGGATCGTGGCTGCAACACCCTGTTGCAAAAATTATCGGCACACAGATCATAAACTGGTCCACTTATCGATTCACTTACAACCAGAAGTGACGAGATGTGACGAGTTGCAACCTACGAGAATAATGCCGAGTTCTTGCGGCGTTTCCACTATTAGTACGCTAAGCTTACTTTGCAGCACCCTGTTGCAAAACTCATTGGCGCACAGACTATAAAAGAGTGTATTAGTCGATTGGCTTAACGAATTGCGACGAGATCTACAGTGCTGCTCACCACTTTCCATGCTTCCAGCTGGACTTATCCTGGTTCTCTTGTGCAACACCCTTGCATTGGTGCTAATACCATTCTTAGCATGAGCTTTGATGTATACACACATAAAACACCCACTTGAGAGCCTTAAGCACACACTCGGGTGCATTAAACACACACTCTGGTGCATTAAACACACTACGAGATCCAATAGCCAGTTATCTTCCAACCAGTTGTGACGAGATCTTGTCTACAAGAATGCTGCTGACATTCTTGCGGCATTTCCAGCAACACACTGAGCTCATCTTGCAACACCCTGTTGCAAAAAGCAACGGCAATAGCCCCTAAATGGGCCGTAATTCCTCCTAATGTTCCACTGCAACCATTTTAAGGTTGAACTGACTCTACTGATGGTCACAAGTGTGCTACTGAAGGTCTGTGGCATCTCAACCCAAACCACAGGAGTTGAGTTTGTGTGGTGCCCCACTACTACCTCAAAGACAATTTTATAACCGACAACTAAAACCAACTCAGAACTCCGAAAACTCAAGTAAAAGAGCTCTGGAAGTGTTCCCCTCCTCTATGTTGGTGCCATCTCTCCCAGCCGTTCACCACACCCACTATTATACCACCCCCAGACTCAACGCTACACACTACCTATGTTCCCCACGTCAACATTGACGTGCCAGGCGTGTTTGATGCTCATTCAGGCCATAAGGATAACAGCATCCGCAAGTTTAACCGATATACAGATGGTGCACATAGCATATGCACAGTGGTTAAGGGAAAGTCTTGGAAAGCTTAAACTGCCAATGGTTGTTCAACAGAGGGTGGAAGACACACTTTTGTGGCTGTTTGCCGGTTGCAATACCAGCAGCTACAGGGCTAACACCTTCCAGTGTGGGCGCCGGGACTGGGGGTCTCCTTAGAGACTAGAGCGGGGGATCTGGACGAAGGTTGCTAAACGGACACCTGTCACACATTCGTGGGTGAACAGGAGCTTCTGCCATGCAGACCTTGCTAATTTCCGCCGAGAGCAACCATGTTGGGCAGACCGACAGAGAGGCTAGCCATCTGGACCTTTGCACCGTCCGACACTCTGTAACGCGAGGCCTGTAACAGATCAGGCAACATGTTTCAGACTGGCTTTTTCCCCAAACAGTCTTGCACACAGACTTGCACACAGGCCAGGTTTAAGACTGGAGTGGTGTGTTGGAGAGATTCAAGCTTTGTAGGTGCTTGTTTTAAGGAAGTGCACATACTGAAAATTCTTGCCAGTCATGGTTGGTGACTCATTGTGGGTGCATGTTTGGCCGACGATTCCGGATTGGTTTTAGAGTGGTAGTGTTGGGGACACTATTTTAGGATTGAGGCGCCGGTTTCGTGGGAGGTTGAGAAAAGCAGTGTACGTAGCATGGTCCAGGTTGAACAAACAACAAGAGACTATTGATGCTTTGAGGGCGGTCGATTTACAAACGGATTGAACTTGCTTTGGGCGGGTTGACTAGCACTAGACTGCGGCACTGGTACGAAGCACAATAAAACAATCATGCTTACACTACAAGAGGATAATATGATGACTGGCCGACGTCAGGATACCAGGAGAAGAATGCCATGAGAAGTTATAGCCTTCTAACAAGCTGTTACATGTTGAGGGAGGGTCCACAGCGTACTCGAAAGTGTGGAAGTGACATCAGGTAGCCTACTCTAGGTCCTATGACTCTAACCTGCAGTGAAAATCAGCTTTTGGAGCTTCATGACAAGCACAGCTACCTTCAACTTTGGTGTATGCTTTACATCAAGTTTGATGTTTGCTTTAACATCAAGTTTGGTGTTTGCTTTAAGATGTTTAGAGATCAAGTTTAGCATGTTTTATGACAAAGTTTAAAGCATTCTTGAACATTCTTGACATCAAGTCTAGGCTTTTTTTGACCTCGATCCTACTTTGGATTACAAACCTCCTAGGGTTTACTTGGGTATTCAAATTTACCTGAACTCCTTCGAACTGAACTCCTTCGAACTGAACTCCTTCGAACTGAACTCCTTCGAACTGAACGCCTTTGAACTGAACTCCTTCGAACTGAACGCCTTCGAACTGAACTTCTTCAAAATGTTTTTGGAACCTTCTGCAACAGCTTCCAAAAGAGCTCTGCAACAGTCTCGATCTGTGGGGTCTAGACAAACGGCTGAATCTTGATCAGTGTACCCCAAATTTCAAACTAAACATCCCATGCTACTGATGTCGTTCTCAGCCTCATGTTTATTGAGATACCCTTACGTTGTGTTTACCAGGTTTCGGTTCACTCAAGTGCCTACTTCAAGAATTATCACGACATGGTCACAAAGGTTCACAAAACGTCCAGTTACGTTTATTACCATGCTACCACCACCTCTCTATTGTCACCACACTACTCTCTTGTCTCTGCCACTTCTCTTTCTACACTTCTCTCTATCCTCTCTCTGCACGTCTCTCTATCCTCTCTGCACTTCTCTCTTTCCTCTCTCTGCCTACGTCTCCCCAACCTCACACCATACCAGCTCCCATTCAACCTTTCAGCTCCCAACCCAAGTCACTATCTCCTCCCCACCTTCTCCCTCCTCCCTTCGACCTCCCCTCCTCATCGTCCACTCTCGTAGCACCCCATCAACCAGTCACCTACACTAAGACCCTCTGGCCCGAACACCTACACCACTTTGCCCAACCACCCACAAAACTCTCTCCAAACATCACCTCTGGTAACCAACTAGGTTCTTGTACCTCCCTTATACCATCCTTGTCTCTTGTATTGCCCTGAAAACCAACCTTTCCATCTTCTACACTGCAACCTTATCCCCCCCGAAAACCTCGGTCACTGGCTGCCATCATTGGACTGCCATGTGAAAAGGCAAGCGACCCTGGCACCACCAGGACGATTGTTAGACGCCAACCAAGGCCATGACGGCCGCTTATAGATGCTGGCGGCGGCCCCACCACGGCCACTGGCGGTGTACCGGGACCCCCACGCTGGCGGCGGCGGGACCCCCCACCATCATTCACATGGCCGCAACCAAATCACAAGAACAAATCTTTCTCCACAATATCAAAAAGCAGACATCATGGACGTGTACCCTCCTCCGTCGGAGCTGGCAGGGGAGATCATGGAGGCACTCTTCCAGCAGCACGAGGACAAGCTTGGTAAACCAGTGGAAATTGTGGCGGAAAGGACGTACTTGGACACGCTCCGGAGCGTGCCTGTGCTTGGGCGGCTCTTGCCAGCCAAGGACACAAACAAGGTGTTGATAGCACAGCTCTCAGCCAAACAGAAGGTGGCCACCACATACAAGCAGTGGTACGAAATCTCGCTCCAGTTGGATGAACTCATGGGCAACAACCGGTGGAAGGACACAGACAAGTCGGACTTGTACGACTACCAGTTGGTGTTTGACACCATGATGGCGATGCGGACCGCCAGGGAGACCAAGGACTCCAAGCTTTTGCTTTACCTCATAAGAACCAAGTGGACACGCAACCTCGGCAACATGAGTGACGTCAACTTGTACCGCCACCTGTATGTGGGCACCAAGCGCTTGATCGAGGACTACATCCAGGAGTGCCACTTGGCCCTCGACTTTCTAGTTAGTGCAGACATTGATCTTGATGACCGCTACCTCTTGGGAATGTTGATCCAGACCCGCAAGAACATTGGCCGGACCGCCTTGGTGCTTCTGGGCGGCTCCACCTTTGGTATCTTCCACATTGGCGTCTTGGCCTCGCTCTTGGACGCCAACATCTTGCCCCGTATCATCAGCGGCTCTTCTGCAGGTTCCATTGTGGCCAGCATTCTCTGCTGCAACTCCCAGGACGCTACAACCCGTATTTTGCTGGGTATCACCAGCAGAAAGTTCAACATTTTTGGCGAGGCCGACGAATCGAAGAACAACTTCAAGAAGTTGATGGACAGATTGAGCCAGTTCTTGAAGTATGGCACCTTTTTTGATGGCAATGGCTTGAAGGACACTATGATTGACTTTATAGGTGATTTGACTTTTAGGGAGGCCTACAACAGAACGGGCAAGATCTTGAACATCACTGTTTCGCCAGCCTCGACCCACGAACAGACCCGGCTTTTGAACTACTTGACTGCCCCCAACTGTTTGGTGTGGTCCGCCGTGTGTGCGCTGTGCCTGTTGCCCGGTTTCTTCCCTTCTACTTCCATTTACGAGAAAACCCCGAGTACTGGCGAGATCCACGAGTGGAACAACGACTCGCTGATGAAGTTTGTGGACGGCAGTGTGGACAACGATTTGCCTATCACAAGGCTCCTGGAGATGTTCAATGTGGACCACATCATCGCCGTTCAGGTCAACCCCCATGTTGTTCCCATTTTGCGGGCATCCGTCAGCAACGTTGGCGGAACCATCGAAAACGACACCAGCCACAGACTCAAGTACTTTTTGAACAACTTATACGACTTCATGACCGCCGAGGTGATCCACTACCTCCAGTTGTTCAACGAAATGGACATCCAGAAGAACTGGTCCAACAAGTTGATCTCCATCTTGTCCCAGAACTACTCGGGTGACATCACCATCTGTGCCGAATACAAGCCATCTGACTTCCTCAAGTTGTTTGAAAACCCTTCGGCAGAGTTTTTGTTGGACTTTATAGTTCGTGGTGCCAGGGCGTCCTGGCCCAAGATTACCGTTATCAAGAACCATTGTGGGGTTGAATTTGCGCTTGATAAGGCCATTACATATATCCGAGGTAGGGTCATTGTGAATTCGGGAGGAAAGTCGTCTCCAAAGTCCAAGTCGCCCAAGAAACCGCCTCGTATAAAGAGATCCAACACCAGCTACGACCCCAAACGTGTTCCGTCAAAGTCCAGAAAGAAGATTGCCCGGGGAAAATCAACAACTTCATTGTCTATGTACCACGATCCAGTGCCAACCCCTAAGAACAAAGCAAGACCCGATGAAATGACAATCAGAAGAGCCAAGAGTTCAGGTAACTTCCATCGAAATCTGCACATTGTGCTTAACTCGCCAAAGAAAGAGGCCTTGGACTCGCCGTCTTCTCTCCAGAAGTACCTGAGCAGCCAGATGATGAACTACAAAGAAAACGCATATTTTTCAAGGGCATACACCATCAGTACAGAGCGGCCTTCCAGCGACAAGAGCGCTAACTTGCCCAGTATCCTGGTCAAAAAACAGAACAACTCGTACATAGCGTTGAACACCTTGAAGGAAAGCAACTTGCGAAGATCTGGCAGTTCCAGCGGTAGCTTGAAACACATTATGACCAACCCTGAGCTTCTAAACGTGAAAAGCGATAAGCTGAACACGCCGTACTTTGGGTTCAACACCAGTGACAACGACGACGACTTGGTGGCCTACAAGGAAGACGAGGACGAACCTCCCAGAACCCCCAACGTGTGTTTTAACACACAAACCATCGAGATCTCCGAACACGACGAGTATAACGAGGAAAACGAGTACGAGGACTACGAAAGTGACGATTCCAAGGAAGACGACGCAGAGGCCACTCAGGTCGACTCTTCCTCCGAGGGTTCCAAGGCCTCATTATGAACGGTTTACATATAACAATTTAAGTCAGAAAGTGCTAAGGGGAGAAAAATTCAGCTGTATTTCTACTAGCTAACAGGCATGAAGCCTTCACTAGTTGAGGCATCGTCTAGCCACCCACTTCCTCGAGCAACTCCTGTTTCAGTTCAATACTTGCCACTTGGTGGCCCTTATATAGTTTTCCGCATGCGGAAATGTGTTTATAGAAAAATTTTAGTTGAATACGTGTTTCTGTACGAGAAACGTCATTTTCTAGCCTTATCTCCAACAGTTTTCAAGTCCCACCATGAAAGCGTTGATAAGTAGCTCAGATCTGTACAGTTTTGTGATACTGTATTTTTTACGCAAGGTCGGACGCATGCATAATTAATTATTGTTCCGGTGGCTGCGAAAATAACACATCTCCGAGAAATGCGCGCAAACTGCACAGCCTACCAAAAAATATTCATAACCTCGAGGAGGCTATGGAGGGGTCTTCGCCAACTGTAAGACCTGAGTTGGGAAGAAAGGTAATCATGATGTTTGCTATTGTTGTAAGAACGAAAAAATCGATACATTAGCGAGATTAAACTAACTTTTGATGGCTACTAGACTGCTTAAGGGTACAAACTGCACCGTACGCCGAAAAAAATACATCAACAGCTTTGGGGCTTTTTTTGCTTCTACATAAAGGTCTTAAGTGTTTGAATCGTGTTGGGGTCTACCCGTAGAATTGTACATATAGAGGATGTGGATAACAAGTGGCTGACCGTAAAAGCACACTATTTCCACTGTTAGATGCTCGCAGGATGGAGCCGGCGTGTGGGAGGGAGCTGGAATATCATGGAACGCAATGTCAGACTTGCTGCAAATTTGGAAAGGATGCAAGGGTCTGCTGCTAGTTGAATTAGCAGAGTTTCACAATGAGATGAGGTGGATAGTGCATCGAGTGAAGTCGTTGTGAAATGTCGAAAGCACATCTGGAGTAGTCTATCTGAAGCGCAGCAGTTTCCCTGTACAGCTAAAGTGAGTAGTTTCCCTGTACAGCTAGAGCAAGCAACTTTGATGTTCAAGTAGTGATTTTGCAAGTACATTTGGCACATGACCTTGCTATCACGGTATGGATCGTTGAAGCTTGGCACTATGTGCTTCAGTGCTGTGAAAACAGGTAAAAAACGAGTTTCTGGGTGTTTGGTCTCTGCTCTGCCAAGTAAAATACACAGTTCCAGATTGACTGCACTTCAAATGACTGCGGTGGGATCTCGAACCCTAGCAGAAATAACCAATTTTGGTTATTGAGCCACGCAGAATGACAACCAACATAATGTGAGCCACTGGTGTAACGTGCCAGAAGTTCACCTACCCATGACACATCTCCACTCGCTCACTCTTCACTCGCTCCTTGCAATGAATTGCCTCCACTTAATCGCTAATCACTCATCTCACATTTCACCTTGCATATAGTCACCTAGATTTCAGTTATTCACCACCCACCCAGGCCATTGCTATGGGAAGCAACATTCCACCGATGGAAAGGCCAAACTCAACGATTCCAAACTCGCTGCCCAGGGTTTCACTACCCGTAGAGCCTGCGTGACTATTCCCCTTCACTTCGGACATGACGTGGTTCACCACGTACAAGAAAGTACCGGCCGAAAACAAAAAGAGAAGCCCAATCACAAACTTGTTGTTGTTGAGGCCCGTCGCAGTAAGCAACAAATATGTGAACACAGAGGAGACAGGAGTACTTGCAGCAAATATGGCCAAATGGAGCTTGATCAAGGTCGGGTCCAACTCCTCTTTTATAAGAATAGAAGACAAACTAAAGGAGGTGGGGATCTTGTGGATGATGATCACCACGAAGAAGATGACGCCGACGGTGGTGTCTTCTCCGGCAAACGACAGACCAAGAGAAATGCCGTCAATGAGCGCATGGAAGATCAAACCCACCGTTAACGAGTTGAAAGCCACCGATTTGACGGCCTGGTTCTCGAGAAAGGTGTAGCCCTTGGGCACAGGGACGTTATCTAGCACGTACATGATGATGAAGCCGGCCAACAAAGGCAACCCAACAAACACGGCAGGCGGCCTGTCAATGCCCTCATACAAGGTCTCCACACCCTCTGGGATAATAAGTACCAACGAAGTGCCGATCAAGATCCCCATACTGAAGATGGAGAGCTGGTTGATCCTTTCTGGGGAAAGCGTCAACTTCAACGGCACGTAGCCTCCACCAAAGGCAGCCGCGCCCATCAATATGGCAAGTAGAAGTAGCTGGAAAAATACCATGGTATGTACTGTAGCGTTTAGAGGTATCTTAACACGTCACTCCAAGCAACTCTGGGGACATCCGTTTCTACCGTCTAATTGAAATTTGGGCTGCCAAAGAAAAAACGCGTTCCCATCCACCACATGGATGATCTGAAACTAGCCAGTGCCATCCGACTATTTAGGGCAGGCAGCTACCAGGAGGCCGTCGAGTTCTACAACGAGTTGATCAGCGGTGTCGGCCGGCTCTCCAGAGGAGAGATTTTGGCTGCCCGGAAGCAGGCCCGGTTGGCGGCGCCCATCATGGGGGAAACCATCCACCCCAAGTTGACGTCGCTCTTGGACCAGCGGGCCGCCACGTTAGAGAAGTTGAACCACCACGCCCGGGCGTTGGCGGACGCCACACGCATGACCAAACTAGAACCACTCGGGTGCAAAGGCTACTTGAGGTTGGCCAAGATCCAGATGTACTTGGACAAACAAGTGGACGCGTACAAGACCCTTCAGACGGGCATCTACATTATAGAAAAGGCAGCCAAACAGTACAAACTCAACATCCCAGACAAGTTGTTGAGCAACATGAAGGCCCAGTATGCGGCATTGAACGTGGAGTTGAAGTTGAAGAAACGAAAGCAGGCCCGGCCGCCGGCGGCCGTCTCCACCGACCCGTTCCAGCACTTGCCGCCCGAAATCATAGCACGAATCTTCCAGAACTTCAACTTGAAGTTTGTATTGCGTTGCCATGCGGTTTGCAAGATGTGGTATCACGTCTTGCTTCATCTCCCACAGTTGTACGTGTCCCGAGTCCACTTCCGGCACCAGGTGAGCGGGCCCGAGTTCACAGGAGGCATCAAGTTGATTAAGAAAGTGGCCCACAAGACGTACTCACAGCAAATCAAGTCACTACGCATTGCTGGGACCTCTGGAACGGGCTTGAAGAAGGTGTTGGACACCATTATCACCGAACCCAACATGGGCATCGCCAACCTCGAGATCATGGACAGACACTTGAGCCCACAGTTTCTCATGAACCGACTAGCCAAACACAACTGGCGAATGAACAACTTGCAGTCGCTCAAGACGTTGAAACTCGGCTTGAACTCGTCGCTCCGCTACGAGGGCGTTCTCCTCAAGCTCTTCAAAAAGTTGACCCACATCCAGATCATTGTATTATACCCGAATTTGAGCTCAGCATACAGCGAGTTCATACCCAGTGACAAGCGACTCCGGGAGATGCTCCAGGAAGACCAAACAGTTGAATATCCCACACTCGAGACGCTTTTTTTGATCAACCACGCCAAGTTGCTCAAGAACGAAATCAACATCAAGGCCTCGGCACTCACCTACAACCCGTATCCACCCTTCTTAGGGTCCCAGTTTCCTGGCCTAACACTGTTGACCCTTGTGAGCTTTGATTTCAACAACTTGTTACCTCGACTAGGCGACTTTTTGTTGTGCACGCCGCTCCTCACCTCGATTGTGTTGGAGAACAACGACAACTTTTCTTTGTTGGACTTTCTCCAGCTCCTCAAGAACTACAACCCAGGTTTCAGGTTGGATCGGCTTGTGTTCCGGGAGAAGGTTGTTGCTAGTTCGACGAGCTTAAACGAGTTCCAGGTGAACGACCTCGACCAGTTGCACGCCTTACGGCTGCTCGACTTGACAGGCAGTTCCTTAACACGCAGCGGGCTCTTGAAGTTACTTCGGATAGCCAACACCGGTGCCAACTTGCGGTCCTTATCTATTGGGGGCTCGTCCTATCTTAAATTCAAGACAGACGTGTTTAAGCGCAGTGTGAGGGTGTTGTCCTTGTTCGAGCTTTTGAGTATCGTTCCACACCTCCACTACTTGGACATCCACGAAATGGAGGTGGATAACCACACACTCAAGGAATTCCACCGAGACATCCAGCGTTTTGGGGTGGAAAGGTGTCAATTGCGTACACTTGACCTCAGTTTCTGCCAAATTGGTGGCATTGGGCTCTTTGACTACTTTGGAGGGCCTAGAGGACAGGGAATCTACTTGGACGAGTTGATTCTTGCAGGTGTGGAGATCCATAGAAAGACCTTGCAGATGCTCGAGGACAAGTTTGTTGGTTCTATCAAGCTGGATGAGAACAAGAAAAGATGGAAGGTTTTTGGTGTGAACAGTTGGGTTATGTATGAAGAGGGTAGGTAGAGGTATGAAGGAAGAGACAAAAGAAGAGATTTGTGATTGAAAGTTCTGTGTATGATGTAAAATAGGTATGTATGAATAGATAGAAACAGAGGCAGGTTCGAATTAAAGAGTATGTAGAAGAAAGTAGAGCAAGTATGACGGAATGCTAGGAAGAGTTTCCATCACATTGAGAATATGTATGAGGTAACAGAGAGGCATATATGAAGAATACAAAAGCATATTTGAAGAATAGAAAAGCATATTTGAAGAATAGAAAGGCATATTTGAAGAATAGAGAGGCATATATGAAGAATAGAAAAGTATCTGAAGAACAGAAAGGTTGTATGATGAAAGTAGATGAAGACACACGATTAAAATTAGTATAAAGAAATCGATATAGAGTGATCCCAAGTATCTAAAAAGGCATATTTTAAGTATAGAGAAACATTTATGATGAAATTAGATAGAAAATGCTTGAAAAGAGTGAAGGCATGTGTGAAGCGAGAGGTGGGTGCCATGAATTGTATGGGGGCAGAATAAACAAAGTAGATAGAAAGAGATTGAGTCACTATTACCAAAATAGATAGACAGCTTTCTGAGCCAATATGAAGTTATTGATAAGTAGATGTCGTAATTCCGTCATTTCCTTCTTGTCCGGATGGACCCTCGAACTTGGGTGTCTGCGGAGATACTTTGTCCTCCCGCTGGGATGGCACTGGAGGGCAGCCCTCCACAATTCGGCTGTTCTGCTTTATATCGGTCTTTACAGACTCATCTCCGACCCCGTTAGATCTCACTTGTCTCTCCTACTACACGCCAGAGCGTTGGAGCGCTGTTCTTGGAGACCTGCCGAGGTTCGCTGGGTGTCTCCGCAACGACCCAGTTAACTGTCACACTCGCCACCGGCTCACGATCCTCCAGCCTGGTACCCAGGGTGTCTCCGCAACGACCCAGGTAACTGTCACACTCGCCACCGGCTCACGATCCTCCAGCCTGGTACCCAGGGTGCTCTGGCCTGTCTCCCATTGGACACACTGATAAGATAAGTGTCCGGCTGGTGACATTTCCGTTCATCTGCCTCCGTACGGCGCCAATGCGTGGACGGCCACAGCGCCAGACACGAAACCGCCAAAGGACGCCAATATGGCCACACAAGTGTAGGGCACTTCTCTATTGGTCCATGGGACCCCCCATTGGGTTCGCCAGAGCATCCACACCTCTCGAGGAATTGGCGGTGGAGGGCGGTGGAGCCCCAATTCGACATGCACGCACCCAACTTTTTCTCTGTCTATATAAGTGTCCTCTTTTACCGCCACTGTGTATGTTATTGAGGTTGTCTCGTATCTTCCACCGTACGGTTTCAACTAAGATTACAACAGCTATGACAAAGTACACGATATTGGCGGAGGACTCCGTGATTGAAAAGCCGTTGACGGACGAGCGGTCGTACCGTTTCCTCAAGTTGGCAGCAAACGACTTGCACGTCCTTGTGATCAATGATCCCACGGCAGACAAGTCGGCAGCAGCCCTCGACGTCAACGTGGGCTCCTTTGCCGATAAGGAGTACGATATTCCGGGATTAGCCCACTTCTGTGAGCATTTGTTGTTCATGGGCACCACCAAGTACCCATCCGAAAACGAGTACCGTAACTACTTGTCCCAGTACCTGGGTTCTTCCAACGCCTACACCGCCAGCGAAAGAACAAACTACTACTTCCAGGTGGACTCGGACCACTTGGAGGGTGCTCTCGATCGGTTTGCCCAGTTTTTCATTGCGCCCTTGTTCAGCAAGGCCTGCAAGGACCGTGAGATCAACGCTGTCGACTCGGAAAACAAGAAGAACTTGCAACAGGATCCATGGAGAATGCACCAATTGGACAGGGCCACCAGTAACCCCAACCACCCAAACAACGGCTTTTCTACCGGGAGTTTGGTTACCTTAGGCACCGAGCCGGAGGAAAAGGGCCTCAACGTTAGAGATATTTTGATTGACTTCTACAAGTCCCACTACTCGGCCAACATTATGAACTTGGTTGTCTTGGGTAAAGAAGATTTGGACACCTTGACCGAGTGGAGTGTCAACATGTTTCTGGAGATTCCCAACTACTCGTTCCCTCGTCCAAAGTACAATGAGTTGATTTACACCGGGGAGTTGCTCAAGCTCCTCAAGGGGAAGCCAATCAAAGAGAAGCACAGTTTTGATGTCAACTTCCTGATTCCTAGTGACATGGACGACAAGTGGAGATCCAAGCCTGAAGCCTACTTTTCCCACTTGTTGGGCCATGAAAGCGAAGGGTCCATTCTTTATCTCTTAAGGGAAAAGGGGTGGGCCAACGAATTGGGTTGTGGTAACGTCCGTGTTTGTAACGGCAACTCCACCTTTGTTCTTGAGTTGCAACTCACTCTCGAAGGGTTGAAGCACTGGGAAGATGTTGCCGTTATTGTCTTCCAGTACATCAAGCTAGTGACCGAGGGCGAACCTAAGAAATGGGTTTGGGAAGAAATCTCAAAGATTTCCCAGGTGAACTTCAATTTTAGGCAAAAGTCTCATTCTGCTGCCACTGCCTCTAGATTGAGTTCCTCCCTTCACAAGAATGTGGCCAACCAGTATCCTCCAGAAGTCTTGATCAGTACCTCAATCATTAGAGACTATGATCCTGAAGAAATCAAGAAGTTTGGTAGTTACTTGAACACTTCCAACTTTAGGTCCACCGTGCTTTCCCACACCTTTGAAAACTTGGGCAAGAAGGAAAAGTGGTATGGAACAGAGTACTCCTACGAAGACTTTGATGAGTCCTTTTTAAAGAAGATTAACAACTTGAAGGAAGAGCCAAAATTGCATTTCCCAGTTCCTAACGAGTTCATTCCAGAAGACTTCACTGTTTTCAAAAAGAAGTCTGATACTCCACTGCTTCACCCATACCTCATTCATGACGACATCAAAGCACAGATCTGGTACAAGCAAGACGATAGATTTGAGACTCCAAAGGGTAACATTGAAATTGTTTGGCACTTGCCTAACTCGAATGAAGACTGCAAGTCGTCCACCATGTCAAGTTTGTACACTGAAATGGTGAAGGATGCATTGACCCAAGTCACCTACTACGCTTCGACCGTTGGTTTGAAGGTTCGTATTTCCACCTTGCGTGATGGGTTCCAATTGAAAGTCACTGGTTACAACGACAAGCTCGGTAATTTATTGGAGCAAGTCTTGGCCAAGATAAAGAGCTATAAACCAGACGAAAACAGATTCGAGCCTATCAAGTCCAAGGTTGCTCAAGATTTCAAGAACTTTGGTTTCCAAATTCCATACTACCAGGTTGGCGTTCACTACAACTCGTTGGTCAACGAAAAGACATATACATATGCCGAAAGAGTCGCTGCTTTGGAGAAGGTCAGCTTTACCGAGTTTTTTGAGTGGGCTACAAAACACCTTTGGAGCGGTGGTTTGTTTAGTGAAGTCTTGATCCATGGGAACTTTGAACCTTCCACAGCACAATCCCTCAAGAAACTGTACTTGAACTTCTCTTCTGAATACAATCCCTTGGCAGACGACTTCAGTCAAGTCACCGAGAAGATCAGATACGGGAACTTTGTGTTGCCTCCAGGACAAGTTGTCAGATACGAGATGGGCTTGGATGACCCCAACGAAATCAATTCGAGTATTGAGTATCACATCCAGATAAGCCCCAACCTCAATGACATCAAGTTGAGGGTGTTGACGGACTTGTTTGCCACCTTTATCCGTGAGCCAAGTTTTGACCAGTTGAGAACCAAGGAGCAGTTGGGCTACGTTGTTTTCTCGTCCACCAAGATTGGCCGCACCGTCTTGAACTTCAGGATTTTGATCCAATCTGAAAGATCTACTGAGTACTTGGAATACAGAATCGAAGAGTTTTTGACTGGCTTCTGCGAGTACTTGAACAAAGAGTTGACCGACGAAGAATTTGAAAAGTTCAAGAATGCCTTGAAGTCCACCAAGTTGGCCAAGTTGAAGAACTTGGGCGAAGAAACCAAGAGGTTCATCGACGCCATTACTGAAGGAAAGTTTGACTTTGAAGGTAGACAAGAGCAGATGGAGGTGTTGGGCACCATCACCAAACCCGAGTTCTTGCAGTTTGTTAACGACTACATCTTGAACAAGGCCAACAAGACGTCCAAGGTGATCTTCCACATGAAGTCCCACAGCACACCCACTCCCGACGAGTCCAAGTTGATCCATTCTGCGTTGATCAACTACTTTTTCCGCGAGGACCTCGAGTTTGAGTCCGACGCTATTGATGCCTTGATTGCCGAGCATAAAGACCACAAGAGCTTGGCTGCTGCTACTGCTGCCTTGTTTGAAAAGCCCGAGTTGGAGGCTCCGTTGTTGGAAGTGATTCAGGAGGGTATCAAGCAACCCGTTCCAGCAAAGTTCCCTACCGGCAAGTTGTTCACCTCCATCAAGGAGTTTAGAGAAGGTTTGACTCTTGAAAACACTGTCACACCTAGCAAGCCGTTCAAGGATTTCTACTACCCAGAAGACCTGTTCCATTTGTAGTGGACATGAGTTGGCTTCGTGCCAGTACCAATGCTAGGCCAGTACAAGCGCCAGAGCAAGTCGGAGCCATGAGCAAGGTGACACCCAGACTGTTTGTGTTGTCATTTCTCATCTCCAGTAAACAGACTTTAGAAAAACCATTAGATATGACATGAAATGAAAGTAACAGCCAAACTGCCGTAACTATTGCTTCTTCACCGAACTATTTTCTCTCTAAGCTGGTAGATTAGACTTGTTCTAGTACAATTGGCTTATTCTAGTAGAGACTTATGTTTGTCTACATGATCAACTGTTACTAACCTTTCAATGCTTTGAACTTTTCAGTCAATTGGCTGTGAATGCCTTCACTCTCAACTTGTCCATCTCTGCTACAATTCCTCCCTCTGGCAACATTTGGTTCTTCAACCTTGATAATTGTCTATCTTGAGTTCTCTAATTGTAATTACTCTTCCATTTTCTATATCATGAACTCTCTACGTATCATTGCCCTTTTATTGTCACTATCTTCAAACTCTTTGAGCTCTTCGGTTGGTCTCGTGCGCAGTCCATACATTTAATTTTTTTGGAAAGAGATGAGTTAACGATGGCCATCACTAGAAGTGGATCCAAGAAAATCAAGTTTGACGAGGATTACGATGAACCTCACATAGAAGAACCAAAAGAGGAGCCTGTGGAGGAGCTGGAAGACGAATCAGAGGATGATTCCGACGATGCACCCGAAGAAGAGAGCACATCAGCAGCCAAGAAGTCCATAATAGAACAGAAGAAGCAGGAGCAAGAACGGGCCAGACAATTGAAGGCCGAGGAAAGAGAGAGAAGAAGGGCCCTTGACGCCAAGAACAGAGAGCAACAGGAGGCCAAGAAGAAAAAACTGCAGGAAACTGAAGAGTTGCCGGAGCTCTTGCCCGAAGACATTGTGGAGACCATCAACGAACGCACACCAGCCAGCTCTGGAAAGCACTTGAAGGTGGAGGAGTTGGACGAGATCAGCTCCAAATTGTTGCGCCAGAAGATGAAGGAGGAAAAACTTCGTAAGATCAAGAGTGCCAAGCTGGGCTCCCTCAACAAGGGCCCCATCCACGTCCAGGTGCAGCGCTTCAACGTCAACAAGAAGGTGGTGCCCAGGGCCGAGGCCACGGTCGTCAGCTCCAAGAACGAGTGGTTGAAGAGGCTGTCGTTGAATAAGAAGTAGGGTTTGTATAGTAGAATATAGAGCTGTGGTGTGAGCTGCAGAGATCCGTGATATTGGTGTAGAGGGGAGGTGGTAGAGAGTTGGGTTATTCAATTGGGTGAGTCGGTGGGGTTGGCTGGAGAGACTGGAGAGGCACTTAGAGGTAGCCAGATGGGCACTTGGTCGCCAGTGAACAGGAACTCGATGTGGACCTGATAGGTTTAGACAGGTATGTGGAATGAATGTGCAGAGCACTATGAAATGATCCAGACTAAGCTAGCCACATTGAAAAGTCAACTGAATGGTGAATTGGGGCATTTTGACTAGAAATACGCTGAAGTGACCTGTTCAGCTGATTGAGCTAAGAACAACGATTCAGATAAACAGGCGAGCTGGTTGTTTATCGTAAATGTACCTGTAATGAGTCGGCCTGCATCCTACCATATCCGATTCAATGCAACCTGCAGTGAAACCATCTCAGAACAGAGGCAGACCCCTACCAGGAGCCACATGGACAGACACAGCAATTCCAGTGACACGGAGTCTGAAATGACCGGTGAAACAGAGTCTGGCATGAGCAGTGAATCAGCATGTGTGAGCAGTGAATTAGCATGTGTAAGAGTGAATCAGCATGTGTGAGCAGTGAATTAGCGGATGTGAGAAGTAAATCAGCAGACATTACTGGTAGCTGTGTAGCGAAGTTCAGACGTCTATTTGGCCCACCATCTTCTCCAACCAAACACCTCCACGCCAACTACACTAGCCACTGCTCCGAACTACGGCAACGCTCACCACTGCAACACCCCTTCTTCAGACCCTCGTAAATGTGGGCCCGCCTTTGCCCTTTTGCACTTGTTTTACAAGCTGTTCGGGGTTGCCCCAAGCACGGTAGGAAAGTATAAGCTGCAGCCATGGCCTACCCGACATAATGCTTCGTTCTGCAAACTTTCCCACAGAAGACTTCGTGGCCAAGCTGGTTAAGGCGTAAGACTGTTAATCTTGAGATCGTGAGTTCGATCCTCACCGAGGTCGTTTATTTTTGGCAAATGTTTCAAGGTTCCTGTTCTCAGGCAGAAGGAGACCTCTGCGGCCAGGGCTCGGGACGGCCAGCAACCTACAAACTTTTTTGGTTTCTGTCTTGGTATTAGTCCTGTGGAAGCTCATTAATCATGCCCGGAGGCGCAAAATCTATATATCAATGCTATCGTTATCGTGAGTGTGGGAGTGCCGGGAGTGTGGGAGCGGAAGTGTGCGTGTGTAAATTTGCAGCCGGGGCCAAAGTGTAAATCCGACACAAGAAGAGGCGGCACGCCTGCGGATTCCGGCTGGGAATGCCGGGAAGGCTTCATGTGGTTACGGCTCGAGGTCCTGGGAGTGTCAGGCCAAGTCGTCTTGCTCCTTCAAGTCCCGCAATCGCACCTTGGGGCAGTAGGGGCACATCATGTGGTCACAGCGGTGGCAGGTGAAGCGCTCTGGGGTCTTCAAGATGACGTCGTCCTTGTCGTGGGCGAGGTCCTGGAACGGAAAAGTGTCGTTGGAGGAGTCGTCGGACGGCGGGGTGGGGAGCAGGGACACGGCCCGCTTCTTATTCGGCCCTTCTTGGCTAAAGCTGGCAGCCCTCTTGGCACGCCGGCGCTCCACAGGACCGTGCTTCTCGTACACCAACTGCGAGTAGTACTTGAGGTTGTGCAAGAGGTACTCGTCCAAGTTCTTTGTGGGTTTTTCCGCCGGCCGGTGCTTGTATAGAATTGATCCGTAGCTCTGCCCGCACGAGCAGCAGTACCACTGGCAGATTTTGTTGCCGTCTGGCTTGGGAGAAGGAGCAACGTTCGTCCCGCTACCTAGTTTATTCATATAATCATCGGTTACCTTGCAAAATTGCGGGCACTTGCTGAGTATATATACCAATACGGAAACCAAAAAATAAAGAAGAATCTAGAACCGTGTTGATCTAGACTTTTAAACTATTCGGGCAACTGCAAAAAAAAAAAAATAAAGCAGTTCTAGATGGGAGGGCAGCAGGCAGGGGAATGTGGAGGAGCCTAGGGGAGGGCGGTGATGTCGACGGGCTCATTGGTGTTGGCGTGGACGATCCTGGCAAAGAGGTGGGTCCCGATCACGCCGGACGAGTCGCCCGGCGACAAAATCACGTCGTTCAAGCTCTTGTAGAAGACCAACCCATCCTCAAGGCACCGGGGCACGTCGAGGTAGATAAGAACGTTTGCGGAGTGGCGGATGCCACTGATGTTGCGCAACTGGGTGGATGTGAAGTGAATGTGATTGCGGGTCATTCTCGAGAGCCCGCCGGACTCGAGTATGGCCGGCAACCGCTTGAGGTACGTGCCGTGAAACACCTCCAGCGGCACCTCCTGCGGGCCTAGAAGCGTGAGGTTGTCGTCGCCAATCACCTTCAACGAGTGGCCCTGGTTGGCGCAGATCTTGTCGTCCTGGATCGTGAACCGCTGCTTGTCGTTGTTCGCCACTATTCTCTCGAGGTCCTCCCTCGTGGTCTTGTGGGACTTGAGACGTTGGTGTTTGAGCACATCTTCAATGGGAATGTACCCGTGTGAGTCGATTGCTAGCTTCTCCTTAACGGCTCCGTGTCGGAGGAGATACGAAAGGGCCTTGGATATACGGATGTCTCTCTGGTCTGACATGTTTATTTTCTATTTACAGCGAGCGCCCAGAACTTAGGTGCTGTGATGGGGGAGAGTGGGGGGGACAAGCTGACGAGCTCAAAGTTGAATATGAATGTAGGGTAGGTATGTGGGTGAGCTATGGATGATGTGCCATTGTGATTTAATGTGGTTGGGTCAACCCAGCCACAATATTCTCATCGAATATCGATCCCATCGAACAACTAACACACCATCGAACAACTCGTAAAACCACCCATCGAACACACAAAAAACTCATAAAACTCACTAATAAACCACATTCACCACCTTTAGAACATCCCCTCACACTCCTCACACTCCCTACCCTTCTCTTCCTCCTCGTCTCTGACCTACTTGTCACTGCATCTTCTGGTGGCCTTCTTGCCGGCCAACAGCCCCATCTCGCTCTTGGAGTTCTTAATACTCTCGTTGTCACCCAACTCGGTCTTGTCGTGGAACTGCAACTGGTATCTGTCGTTCTCCATCACACCTTGGACGATGTTTTGGACCAAGAACCTGCTCACCTCGTTCAACTTGTGGACCTCTTCCTGGATCACGGCCTCGTCCTTCAAGTCCCTGTTTTTGAGGAAACCATCCTTGATCTGTGCACGGGACGCAAGAAGAACAGGTGTGTCGCCGCGGAACGCTATTCTCGTGGCTCTGAGGGCGCTTCTATACGCTTGGAGGGCTGCTGACATGCTTTCGTCCTATAGTGTCCACGAGAGCTTCACTTTGAATTTTTCGACCGTGCACTACCCGCCGCCGTCCTTCTGGCCCCCCACGCTTCGGCGGCCGGGCCATGCGACAGCAGTCCTTGCACCAGCGGAGGCCCGGTGCAGCGCCCACTGCAGGGGCCCCGTCATCCAGGGGGCACTGGAATGACGATGGCTCCACACTTGGCGTTCTAGACTTGGCCCAACGTGTGTGTGCCTAGCCGGTCCTGCCGTGCTCCCCCAACTGTTGCAGCCAATGGTTGCGACATCAACTGACCGTTGCGTGGAGGACTGCCTTCGTATGTGCCAGTTGGGCTTACGACTTCTACGTGGGTCTATTACTGGTACTGTATTATGCCAACTCAATAACTGAGTAATGTTTCAGGGAGAAATTTTGCGGGAGGGTGCTTACCCTTGCAAGAGCATATCTAGGGTCGGTGGTCTTCCTAGTTAATGCATAGCTAGCGTTTAGCTCTCGCTACATATGGACCCTCACAGAGCCCCACTAGGTCGCCCTAGATCGCCCCAGATCGCCCTAGATCGTGCCTTTTCTCCCTGCTAGTGCTTGTTTCTTATCTCGATCTAACGGAGTCATTCCTTCCCCTCTTGGGTATCGCTTCTAGGCTAGCCCCTTTGCTCACAAGACCAACCTCTCGATGGAGTATTCTGGCAACTTCTCCAAGTTGCCGTCCAACAACTTTCTGTTGGTGCTGCCATTGCTGATGGTCAAGATCCCTTCCAATTGGGCTTGTCTGGAGTTGTTCACCACAATATCGTTGTTCTTCTTCTTCTGCTTCTTACTCTTTTCCTTCAATTCGCCGCCAATGGTCAACACCTGTCTGGTCAAGGTCAAGTTGTATGAGTTCTCAAGCAATACCTGGACCTTGTCCTCGATCAACTTGTTCAACTTGTCGACAACCTCGGGCGACCAGTTGAACAATCCACCAACGTCAATCAACAACTCGATAAAGTACCAGATGTTGGAGTTGTAGTCCACAAACAACAACTTGTTCAAAAGACCGGTCAAGTCTTCGCTCTTCACCAATGTCTTCAAGTTCTTGGTGATGTCGTTGATGGAAAACTCGTTGATCAATCTGTTGATCAACTCTTCGAAAATCTCGCTATCTTGTTCATTCAACAACTGCACCAAAAGGTCTTGTATAGGCAAGTTTGGACATGTGACGATGGCCTGTCTCAACAAAGTGGTTTGTTGGCTGCTGCTGAACAACTTCAAGAGTCCCTTGGAGTACTTGACGGGGAAGATAGGGTTGGTCAACAAGTAGATGAGCGTTTTTTGGGGAATGAAGTTGGTGTTGGTGAACTCCATGTCTGGGGTCAAGAGAAGCTCCACAACCTTCTCGATAAAGGTGTAGTCCACGACTCTGTCGTTGTTGACGTCAAAGAGCTTGAACTCGGAGTCAACTTCCTTGGACTTTTTGAGGTCTTTCCATGCGGCTCCCTTCAAGTAAGGCACCAAGATGGCTTCCCAAGCATCGACGTCCTCCTTCTTGGCGTGAGTGCTGAGGGTCTTGTAGATGTCGTCCAACTCCTTGCTGCCGTTGGCCAGCTCAATTTCGTTGATACCAACAATCTGTTGGAACTCACTGTCCTTCTTGATGATGGACTTACCCAAACATTCGCTCAAGATGTTGAAACCGGTGCTGAAGTTGACGAGCTTTAAGTCGATGTTCTTGTCCTTGCTCTTCAAGTTCAAGTAGAACAACATGGACTTGGTGGTTCTGGCGGTGGTCCCTTGCACCTTGATCACCTGGCTGACAAATACCTTGTGTCCCTCGATGGTGTCCAACAAACTTTGGAACTTGAAGTTGATGAAGTAGATCTTATCGTTGATACCAACCAACAATCTGTCGGCGTTGGCACAGTTGAACGACACATCGGCCTTGGAGTCAAAGTCGTACAAGGAGGCAATGGAAATGGAGGTGCTCTTGAAGGTGGAGATGGAAATTTTCGAGATCTCTTGCTTCTTGGTGTTGAGCTGGTATAAGTAGCCCGAGGTGTAGGTGAAGTAGACGTTTTTGGGGTCTGGGAAGGAGCGGGAGGTCACTTCCACCATGCTTTCTCCGTATGAAATCAATTTATATACAAGCTCTGCTTTGTTTCTGGACACCAACAAGATGAAAGTGCCAGTTTCGAGGTCGGAGATGAATTCGTGGTGCACCAACGAGTTGGTCAGACCAACGCCAAAGGAGGCAGCTGGCTCGACGGTCTCGCCGTCGTAAGTGTACGTGTGGATGGTGGAATTGGCAAGGATCGCCACGACAGTCTTGCCTTCGTCAAGGATCTTGATAGCCTGGACTTTGGACGGCGTCTTGACCTCGATGGTGTTGGTGACGCCTTCGGTTGCATCCAACATCCTCGAGAGAAGCAACAACTTGTGGGTTTTTCTTTCTGTGATCCCCGTCACGTAGAGCTTGGTGGTGGCCGACTCGTGCACGTCCATGCTGTCCACAATGACGCTGGGGCTCAAGGCGTACGACCAAACCAACTTTGGCGACGGCTTGATGATGTATGATGAGATGATGGACTTGGAGATCCCCACATCGATAGTGGTCGAATCGATCGACACAGGCGACGGAATCACAACCTTCTTCTCAAGCGCTACGTCCGGCACACGGGGGAGTGTGAGCAACGGATACAGTTCCTCAAACGATGGTGAACTCATGGTGGTGATGGCTAGATTATGGGATGGCATCGTGAAAAAGTCGCAGAAAAAAATGTAGCGACAGAGGAAGCGCTGGCGGGAGGTGGGGGACGATGGGGGAGGTGTTAGGAAGAGGATAATGAGTGTTTGTTTTACGTTATTAGTAGTTGGTGGGTTTGTTGTAGGTGGTGTTGTGTGTTTGGTTATGTTTATGGTTTCCTTAGGTGGTTTCTTTGGTGTTCTGCAGTGTACTGTGGTTTGCTGGGGACCGGCGAAGTGTCGCAACATGGCTGCAAAGAGGATGGTAGGGGGATGTCATGGGAATAGTAGGGAAATAGTAGGGAAATAGTAGGGAAAGAGTAAGGAAAGAGTAGGGAGTGGTAGGGGAATGGTTTGGTGCTATCTGCCGGAAGATTTAGAGGAATGTTATCCAAGAATCTACGGTGAAGCTGGAGACCCTGGCGGGCCACAAGAGCGAAATTGGCACACTTTGAGCGTAGTGTACCAGTGGATACACAGGGATGAGTACAGTGGTGGGGATGCATACAGTGGTGGGGATGCATACTTTAGTGGGCACACAGCGGTGGATACACAGGGTAGGTACTCACTTTCACTAAAGGGCAGGAACTGTACAATTGATGGACTCGGACTTAGCACCTTCACTTGATGGAAATTAACATTCCAGTACAACACCAACCCTGACCACACCCACTCCACCCTCTCCGCCCTCCACACCCACTCCACCCTCTCCTCCCTCCACACCCACCACACCACTCTCCAGTCAGCTATCTGCTGAGCTCTATTGTTTAGGTGCTTCGCTGCAAGCATGGAGCACTGAGGTCATCGCCGAAGAGGGGGAAAAAAGAAAAGAGAGACAATTGCAACTGATCGATGGATCGGCTCAGGAGTAAGAAGGATAGCAATTCTTCTGATTGGTGTGCGGAGTAGGCGGTCGTGGTGTTTGTAGTTGGCAGGGTGGTGTGGTTGTTGTCCTGGGTCGTTGGTTGTGGTGTGGTGGTTGTGGTGGTTGTGGTTGATGCTTAAGAATGGCTGCGAATTCGACACCGAGCCAGAGATGTCATCCCAAACACACCACACACCACTCCGAACTCTCTAGTTCGCGTCCTAACTCCTTGTCTCAAGTAACCCATTCCACTCTCTCTACATCATTTCTAAATCTAATAATCTAATTCCGTGTGTATTCTCTATAAAATCCAGTCCCAATTGATTAAACACCTTGCAAGAATTCGTCGTTAGCATAGTGGTAGTTTCCAACAACAACCTTAAACTCATCGGTTTCTGGGTTGTACGACTCAATGTTGAACGAAGACAAGTCGTCGACGACAATGTCAGCACCGGCGTTTCTCACCTTTTCGGCGTTGTAGGTGGAGCAGATACCCACGACAAAGGCACCAGCACCCTTACCGGCAGCGATACCAGCAGGAGCGTCTTCGAAGACAACAACCTTTCTGTGGTTTTCGCCGTAACCCAACAAGGTTCTGGCGGCCTGGTAGCCTTGCGGATGTGGCTTACCCTTGGTCACCTTTTCGGCAGTAATGAAAGTGTCTGGCTCGTCAATGGTCAACAACTTCAACCACTTGGTAGCCAATGGGAGGGTACCCGAGGTGACAATGGCCCATCTTTGCTTACCGTTAACAGTCTTGTTTCTGGAAAAGTCGTCAAATTGCTTCACCAACTCAACGGCACCAGCAATTGGCTTAGCGTATTGGCCGTACGAGTCTGGAATGGCACCTTCCCAGGCAGTCACTTGTTCTGGAATGGCGTCTTCAGGGGACCACTTGGCGATAACGTCAAAGGTACGGCACCCGTGGGATGTTCTGATGATCTCTTCTGGGTTCACGTGGGGTCTGGTCTTACCAAAGTTTCTCCAAAACTCGGAGATGGCACCGGTCGAGTTGACCAAGGTTCCGTCACAGTCAAACAATGCGGCGTGGACGTAGAAGACAGCTGGTTGGTTTTGAACAGTCATGGTAGTTATTTGTTGTTTGTAAAGATATGTGAGCTTTGTTCTGGCAAAAGAGCACTAGGGGGCGGAATTGGCTTGTATTTATAGGGCCTGGGGACTGGTGATGTGTAGCTGATAATCAACACATGTTGGGTAAAAAGAAACTTTCTCTAAACCAAAAAGAATGGGCCACAAAGAAACAACCAAATCATCCGGACAGGAGCCCGCAAGGGAGGCAAAAACAAAAGGATAATGATAACACAATACGAGAGGAAAACGTTGTGAAGGGCCCCCATGTGAAACGGGACCCGAGGGTGCCCGGTGCTGCCAGGCGATAAGACGGGCAGGTGCACTGGCCGTGTTGAAAAGTGCATCTCACGGGCCAATTGGCCCGCGGCGCCAGCCCGAGCTAGCGGAGAGTGCGGAATTGACATGAGCCTCCGGGCCAGCACCACGCCGATCCTCTCCTGGGGGAGACACGCTAGCCGGGTGCTTATCGATATTATTGACCTCAACGGGCCCGACAATAGCGTGCTACGTCATCGACGTCATAGGCCGGTTACATGGGTGTTTCGGAAAAACTTTTGGGTTGTAATTCAGTCGTTATGTTCGTTTTGTGTGTACGTTCTTCCGTATTGAGAGCGAGATTTTCTCTGCCACTACGTCATATGACGTAGTTGGTGAACGGATTGCAAAACAATCTAGAACTGGCTTTCGGAGCACTAAACGAGCCGCCACGTTGGTCGAAACGCACACCGAGGGACCGCTGGGTGCCCCTGGTGTCCCAGCAAGGCCGCTGGTTGGTCTTCTGCGCTGCCTGGTCCCGTGTGTCCAGCCTGGGCAGGCGCAACTCGCTTCACGCTAACGTCGCGTCATGCGACGTAAAGATCCTTCTCTGTGAGTCTGGTGACGAACCGACGGAAGAGAGAGATGTCCGTCCTCACGTGCAAATCTAAGACCGTGCATTAGCCTCTGGTTGGACAGGCAATCTTATGGTTAGAAGGATCTCTTACGGACCGTAACGTACATAAGGTTCAACGTTACATGTGAGTATTATGGATAAGGCAAGGGGGTTTCTAAGTTTGGCATGAGATGAGCGAGAGGGATGAGAGGCCGAAACAACTCCGTTGGCACTGCTCACAACTGTGGATGACTAGTGTCGTTTCTAGACCCTTAGCGATGTGCTGCCGTGCAAGTGTTGCAGCCAATGGCACGCTGGGCCACTCGTGGTTCCCCCCTAAAGCTCGCTGAATACTCCCACCCCCTCCATCGACTCCAAACCAGCTCTTACAATAGGCAAGAGGGGAGTGCCATCCTGTGTGCTTGATGGCCTTGGCGGGTGCTGCAGTGCAAAAAGGAAAGATATCGGGGTTATGTGGCTTACGTCAGCGCGTCCGGCGCCCGCTTGCCCATCGCTGGTTTGGCAACGTGGAATGTAGCACGACCCCGTACCTGGCCGCACAGTTTGTGTCATCAGAGGTGCCCCCGTACTTGACCGTGTAGCGTATCCTTCGCCCAGACAAAGAAACGAGTAGGCACGGCGAAGAGCCCGGTGAAACGGCCGCCAAAAGAAAAGCGCCAAAAGAAACGGCTGTGCCGGCGCGTGACAAGCACATGTTGCGGCGCGTGATGTGTCACGTGAGCTCCTCTCTGCATCAAAGCTGCCTCTGGCGCTCTGACAAATCCAAAGGTCCCATGAACCAAGCCAGACACATCATCAACATCGCCTCCGACGACGAGGACGTGGACGAGGTCGAGATCATCGAGTTCCGCAGGCAGACGCAGGATCTTCTCAACAACCCCCAGCTGCAAAACGCCCCCGTGCCGAACGTGGTCAAGAAGCTAGCCCAGGTCCAGTGTCCCATTTGCTTTGACGACATCACACAGGCCACCACCACATCCTGTGGCCATGTTTTCTGTTTGGAGTGTATACTGCAGGGTATTTCCAGTTCCAATGCCCGTGGCCAGGTCAGAGGTAAGAGAGGGGCTGGTCTCTGCCCCTTGTGTCGTAAGGCTGTCACCTTTAGGGAGACCATAGTGCTAAAGATCAAGGTCACCAAGGCAGCTGTGATGCCTCCTTTGCCACTTTTGGAGAATGAAGACGACATAGTGATAGGCCACCCAGAACCACAGCAAACGGATGCAGAAGCTAGCAATGGTAGGCGATCAAGCGACTCTTCTAAGAGGACGGGGCATGATCTGGAATCGGACTATGACGAAGAGCTTTTTGGACCACCTACCCCAAAGAGGAGAAGAAAGGAGGGGGTTGAAGAAGAGAAGAGCAGTGACGATAAGTGATATACAGCGAGGAAGTAATTGAAAGTGAAGTCACTGGAGGAAGTGGTGGATAGTAAGCGACAAGAAGAGATTTGGATAATGGAAAAGACAAAAAAGGAATAGAATAAAGGCAAATAATTGGATCAAGGAAAGAAATGTTAAATAGGCAAGACAGAAAGGACGTGAAGAGGCAAATTAATGGGAAAATTGACAGAGGTAACTCATCAATAAGGGGAACGGTAATAGAAAAGGGCCGAAAATTTAAGGTCGGCCAAAGGACGCAGCAAAGGACAAGACCAGAGACAAGAAGATCAGTGCCAGTTTGGATATGCATTAAGCAGCATAGACTACCTCATGTGCAAGAGAAGCGTTCAAGCACCTTCACTTGAATTCGTCGCAATTCAAGCCCTGGACTTTCCAAAGTTATGCCGGTCCATTTGTTCTAATGGCAAATCTTGCCGTCACAGTAAAGCAATAAGAACATATGGAAAGTGCAATATAGCTATTTTTGGTGCTGTTCATGATCTGAGCTTCTATTTCTATTCAGCCCAAATAGAAGAACGGTTCAAGATGCATCTATTTCAATACAGTAATGAGGAGGAACGGTTCAAGACTTCCTCAGCACACTTGAGGTGACCGGTACACATTCAAGTGTGGGTAGCAACACCCAGCACCAGAGAGGAGTAGAGTGGCTCCGGACGTATCGAGCATAAAGGGCATCCTCCGGGTCAATACCAAGAGCACAAAACATCTAAAGGAGCACCTCTAGACGATCCCTAGAGCGCTCCCAACTCAAATGGCTCTCCAGCATCTGTAACTGCCCCAATCAACTAGCTTGCCCCAACCTGTTAGGCTCATTTATAGAAACTTTGTACCAATACTACAACTCTCATCATTTCATATGCATTCTAGCAACTACAAATACAAACCTTCGAGGTTCTCTTCAACCTTGTTCTTAAGGACTCTTTCCTTAGCTTGCTTGAAGTCGTCGGCCTTGACTTGCATTCTTCTCTCTCTCAAGGCCAACAACCCAGCTTCGGTACACATGGCCTTGATATCTGCACCAGACAAGTCGTCCTTGGATGTGACCAACTCCTCCAAGTTGACGTCGTCGGCCAAGCTCATCTTGGAAGTGTGGATGGTCAAGATCTTCTTCTTTGTGTTTGAGTCTGGGTTTTCAAACAAGATCTTACGATCTATTCTGCCCGGTCTGATCAATGCAGGGTCTAAGGACTCGATTTTGTTGGTGGCCATGATGACCTTGATGTCGCCTCTGTCGTCGAACCCGTCCAACTGGTTTAACAACTCCAACATGGTTCTCTGGATTTCTCTCTCTCCACCCGAGGTGGAGTCGTATCTCTTTGTCCCGATGGCGTCGATTTCATCGATAAACACAATGGAAGGGGCGTGTTCGGCTGCAATCTGGAAAATCTGTCTGCACAATCTTGGCCCGTCTCCCAAGTATTTCTGGATCAACTCGGAGCCCACGATTCTCAAAAAGGTGGCACTGGTCTGGTTGGCAACGGCCTTGGCCAACAAGGTCTTCCCGGTACCGGGTGCCCCGTAGAGAATGACACCCTTGGGAGGCTTGATTCCCATTTCCTCGTATAATTCGGGGTGGGTCAAGGGCAACTCGACCGCCTCTTTGATTTCCTGGATCTGCGACTCCAACCCACCAATGTCGGCGTACGACTCGGTCGGCGACTTGTCGAGCTTCATCACAGACACCATTGGGTCCGCCTCGTCCTGCAAAACCCCCACAATCGACAGTGTCTTGTGATGCAAGAGCACAGAGCACCCTGGCTCCAAGAGGCCCTTGTCGACAAACGACAAGATGCTCACATAGTACTCGGACCCGGCGGTGCTCGAGATGATGGCGTGGTCGTCGTCAATGATCTCCTCCAAGGTCCCCACGGACATGGGGTTGCCTCTCAAGTCGTCCACCTTCTCACGCTCTTCCGCTTGCCTGGCCTCCGTGGGCTGGAACGCCTCTTGGTTGGTGACAAACTCCTCTTCCATCAACAAATGATCCTTGATTCTCTCTAACTTTAACAATTTCAATTTACATCTGGTATTTGGATAGACGTGGGGCAACTTGACTGCGGTGTCCGGCCCCTTTCTTCTCTTCTTCCCAAACTTTGATTCCACCGGTGGTTCGTACTTTGGCTTTTCCTTCTTCTTATCATCCTTCTTCTTGGAGTTGCCTCCTGGCATCCCAGATGGTGCTTGACCCTGCTTCTGTTAGTATACGTATTCCGTAGCACCGATTGACTCCGCTGGAGCGTCCACTCTACTTACCATGATGAATGTGTTGTTGGTTAATTTGTTAACCGTTCGAAAAAATCGCCACTTGACCTTGGAGTGTAGGTCACGTGAATATCATTAGTAAGGTGATTTAGAGAAGTGCCAGTACAGGGAGAGGAGAAGTAAGGGGGTATTAGTGAGAAGACAGCAAGAGAGAGGGCCTCTACTGTTATCTGCTGATGCAGTTTTAAAGAAAATTTTGGCGATTTTATGGGGAGTTTGGTGGGGTTTGTAGGGGGGTTGCAGATCTTGATTGCTGCGAGGATAGTTCTGGAGGGTGGCAGCGGCGATAGCTGGGTTGGTTACAGAGACGTCGCAAACGTGTTGGGATAGGTCTAATAAGTTATTTGATCAAGCCGATTAGTTAAGTTTGTTGGTTATGTAGATTGCTGTCAGTAGATGTTGGTGGGTTGTGGTTGCAAAGTGGCTGCGAAACAAGAGTGGTGGCCGGGATGATGAACCACACCACACAGAGACATCCAGAGACATTCAGGGCTATCTTAGGCTCAAATAAGTTCTTTCTTTAACTGGTAGAAGCCAACCCAAAAGCATAAACATTATAACTACCCGACACCGTGCTTGTATGCACTTTCCAGCTTCTAACAGTGGCATTCCAAACTAATACAAAAATGGAATCCACAACCCAATAGAAAATAGACTAACTCATAGGCCAAATACCGCTTAAAGTAACCTGTACTCTTGGGCTACTCTGCTCCGATATCTCTTCTTTTCTACCTCTCTTTGGTGTACCACGTCTCTACCTTACTCTCTTTTTGATAGATTTCGCAACATGCTTATCAAAATGGTTAACTCCCAGGCAACAACCTAGAGTCTTCTCTTTTACCACTACTTTTGTTCATAATTACCAACTAACACACTACTGATACTCCCCACTACCAAGAAACCCCTTTTGAAGTTTGAGCTGGTTCCCATACCCGCTGTTCACGCCAGCTGTACATCTCAACTGCCACATACTAACACTTTGTGGCCGTACACCTTACCACTCCATACACTCTCAGAACAACTGAAAACTCCCTACTTGTGCCCACATACAAACAGTCTCACCCATTAGCAGCACATTAAGTACTCCAAACTATCTCTACCTTCCCAGAACTCCCCCAAACTCGCCCCCACCTCTGGCAGCCCGTACCTTTAAGATAGAAGGAAATTCGCATCACTAAAAAATCAACCAAGATGAACTCCCCCAACGAGTCGGGGAATATAACGTCACGGCACGGGCTAACGACCCGACTGTACTCGTCGCTTACCAAGAAGAAGGTTGGCGGGGGCCCCAAGCCGACGTCCACGTTGACTGGGCCATCTCCGGTCAAGATCTCCATCCACAATCGACCCAGCACACGCACGCCAGAAAGGGTTGCCAGTGATTCGCTAACCAAGGCCCGGGAGTTGCGCCAACTGTTGGCGCTCATGGGCGAGAGGGCGTCTGGGGCATCGCCCAAGAGCTCGCCGTCGACGCCCGGCACCGCCAATGGGAGCAGGATCATCACACCCACCAAAACGCCCGCCGAAGAAGACCCGGTCTACCGCTGTGCCACGGGCGACTCCACCACCAGGAGCGAATTGAGACATGTCAGATGGCTGACCGAAGTCAGGTCCGTCACATTGAACCAGGACCCGCCCATCAAGAGCTCTCAAAACGAACTCCTCTTGTTTCGAATTGCAGGCAACAGAACAAAGTCCATGCTCTTCACCAAAAACAACAAGATCATGGACAAGTACATTGTCAACATAGAGGGCCTCCAGAACTTCTTCATATCCGAAACCACTTTTTTAATAGAGTTGAAGAACGGCAAGGGATCAGTACTAGTGAAGCATTCGGGCAACGACCACGAGATACAAGAGTTCTTCAAGGACAACCCCCGGTGGGGCGTAGTTCCCCAGATAAAGAGCCAATATGAGATCAAAAGAAAGCGGGAAATGATTGAAAACAGGGTGTTTTTTGGAAATGGCCTTCCAGTGATGGGGCTCGAAAGACAGACAAGATCGAACCCCAGGAAAGACTACACCGAGGAGCCAGACCCACCAATTCTAGAGAAGGAAACACCAGCACCCTTTTCACCGGACCTCAAGTACTGCTTTAAGAACAAGAAACTGTTCCAGATCACGTCGAACGACTTCAAAACGCTATACAATAACGACTGGATCAACGACACCATGATCGACTTTTTCATCGAGTACGAGGTTGAAAAGGCCATCGAGAAGAAGTTTGTGAAGGCAGAGGACATCCTCATTCTCAACTCCTTCTTTTTCACCAAGTTGGTCTCCTCCAAAACAAATTACTACGCTAACATACAGAGGTGGTTGTCCAAGGTGGACATCATGAAATACCCCTACATTATAATGCCCATTAACGAAAACGCACACTGGTACTGTTGCATAATCCGCAACTTGCCTACTCTTTTACAGCACGCAAAGACCCAGGACCCCGAGGAGAAGCCAAAGAGAAGGGTCTTCTTTGCAGAGATCTTTGTGTTTGACTCCTTCAACCAGAGACACACCAACATCAACACCCCTTTGAAGTCGTTTATCATAGACTACTGCAAGGATAAGCATAACGTCGACGTGCACGATCTCTTCATTAAAATCACTAGTGCCAGGGTTCCCAAGCAAGACAATTTCAACGATTGTGGCATCCATGTGATTTACAACGTCAAGCAATGGCTAAACAACATGGAGGAGACAGAGCAGTTGTGGAAAACCAGTATCAAAAGCATGCTCCCAGACTACGACCACAAGGCAGTAATGAGGACCATATTCAGCGAGAACGAAAGAAACGGTATGAGGAAGACCTTGATCAACACCTTGTTGGGCTTGTTGGCACATCAACAGAAGAGCATCAAAAACAGAACAGAAAACAAGGAAAGCACTGAGGGTACCGAGAACGACGAAGATGACGACGACGTCGAGGTGATAGAGATGGTAGAAGAAGACAAAGAGATGAAAAGCAGCGACGAATCTCGAAAGTCGTCGGAGGAGCCGGACAGCGACAAGGAGAATGAGGAACCAGCGTCTCACGAACCCGAGTCTGCCGGTGACACCCACGTATCAGAGTCCTCTTATGATATTCGTCACTCTACATCCGATGAGATCAAAGCTGCATATGAAACCCTCGATCCTAAGGCCAATGGGTCCAGCTTGGAGGTCAAGGATTCCCAGAAGGAGGATTCCCAGGCGGCAGACCTCCAAGAAGAAAAGCTGGAAAGGTCACATTTCAAGAGCAGCCAGGAAGACGACCTGCTTAGGAGCTTTTCTCCCTATAAGGGCACTCTGGAAGACAACCTGCTTCGTAGCTTGCCTCAGTTTGAAGCAACCGAAGACTCTATGATTGCAAATGATTCTTTGTCTCCGATAAAGAACTCCACGCCGGTGAAGTCTTCTCAAGCAATGTCGGAAATAGTCTCCGAAGAAGAGTCATCTGACGAAGCGTTGGACCTGTTCAGCCAGCACCGCAGAATGGTGGAGCTGTACAAGAGTGCATTAAGCACGGACGACTTGATCCAAGAGCTTCTGGAAAGAAACCTCACTTCACACCAAGAAAGCACGCTAAGCAGAAAGATCTTCAAAAGAGCATTGCCGATGTTGGACTACGCATCTACGAACCAAATTGTGGAAGTGATTTCGGAATTGGTTGAAGATATCGGCAAGATCCCGCACACCACGTTTGATTTCTGGAAGGAGTCCAAGTTTAACACTCACATTCACACTGTCATAGGAAACCTCGAGAAGAATAGAGATAGACCAAGAAACCAGTCGCTCAAGATCCAGCACGACGAAGACTACGACGACAGCTTGGACATGGTTTCTCAATTGCATATCACAAGTGACATTTCTGAGTCGGACATGAAGTTGAAGCGCCGGGTCGGCACTTCGATGGACGATGACGAGATCAGTTTTGTCTCGATGACAAGGAGTCCCACCAAGGACGACAACACGCCTACAAAGTCGAAGAAGAGAAAGGTCATTGGGTTGGGAGAGAAAAGCTAGTAAGAAGGAAAACGTGGATTTGGGGAGAGTGTTTTAATACGAAAGGCTGGGAAGTAACTACGTTTAGGCAACTCAAGATCATAGGGTAGTGCCAGCATCCTAAAATGTCCACCAAAGCAACGTGACTTGCTAGTTAGATCTCCACCAAGCACCATTGAATCAATAGAACAAACTGCTCATAGTTTACAATCACACAACACGCATACTCGGTATCGGTGCTACTTGTAGTTGGATCGCCTTTATTAAAACTAAACAAGAACTGAAGCCCAGCATCAAGCTGGACAATTTGTTGACCGTTGACAACCATATCATGTTAGCCTTAGTTACCCTTTCACTTTGTCAATAGTTGACTTTGTTAGTTTCATTTTGTCAATCTTTTTCTAGGTAACCTTCAATGTCAACATCTTCATCATTCTATTCTACTCTTTATTCACCTTACACCTTCTCTTCAATCACCTCTTTCACACCACCCTTCAACTCATCCTCCTCGATCTTCATTTTACTACCCAGCTCTCTCAAATACATGAACTCGTTTGGATCGTCTCCAAACACCTTGGCGGTCTCTTCCAAGGTGTAACCCGAAGTTTCAACATAGAAGAAGTAGACGATACCCAATTCAAAAGCCAAGAAGACAACGAAAACAATGTAGTACCTCCACTGGATGTGCTCCATGGCAATAGGATTGACAAACCCATTGAAGATCAAGGCAATTTGCTGGGTCAACTGGAAGATGTTGATACCCTTTGCTCTGTGGGAGTAAGGCAAGATTTCAGTAACATAGACAAATGGCAAACCGTTGGCACCAATGTTGTAGGCAAGGTAGTACAAGAAGATCATGGCCAAAACACCGTTGGCATAACTCTTGTCGGCAAATCCTTTCTGCTGGTTAATGGCAGAAAGAGCGGTCCAGATGATACCGGTGAACAACATGGAAGAGATACAGACGAGAAAGACGGTTCTTCTCTTGAACTTGCCGACATTGGTGGAAATGACACACGAGATAACCAAGTTGTAGGCCATCAACCCTCCGTTGATTTTCAACTGCTCTGTTTCGGAGGTAATGCCGATGGAGTTCAACACCTTGTTAAGATAGTAACCCACCAAAGCGTTAAGCGAAAACTGCATAAAGATACCAGTGAAGATAGCCAAGAACAACCGCTTTCTGAAGGACTTGATGGTGATGAAGTCCGAGTACTTGGTGGAGGCGGTCAACTTCTCCATCTCAAGAGCGGCCTCGATCTCACCCATTTCAAAGTCAATGAGCTTCTTGGTGCGCTCATCACGGACTCCACCAGCGTGGACACGGTACAAGATGTTTTCTGCTTCCTCCGATCTACCATTGGCAACCAAGAAACGGGGGGACTCTGGGACAGTCCACATGAAGATCACCTGGAACAAGGGCAAAGCACCTTGCAAAAATGATGGGATCTTCCAAGAGTAGTTGCCGTGGATGGTTCTGGTGCCGAAGGTGACCCAGGCTGCCACAAGTGCTCCCAAGTACCAGCAGACATTGTAGAAGGCGGTGGTGGTGGTTCTGTATGTTGGGTAGGACAACTCGGAGATCATCGATGGAGACGAAACGGTTGCAATCCCAGAACCCAACCCGATCACCAATCTAGTTGCAAAAAAGAAGCCGTACGAGTTGGAGAGACCTTGGAGGATAGCCCCGAGAATAGTAACCATGTTTCCGCCAATGATACACCACTTTCTGCCGAACCTGTCAGACAAATATGGAGCAAAGGGAAAAGATATAACCACACCAAAGGTGGTACCGTTGGCCAAAGCACCCAAAACCTGGCCTTGGGGGTTGCCCATGGCCTTGTTCCAAGTCTTAAGCGACTGTAACCCGTTCAACATGGACCCGTCGTATCCGTTGTTGGTGGACGTTAAGGTGACGAGGAAGATGCAGAAGTGCACGTACCACAACCACTTGTACTTCCACCACGGCTTGGGAAGCGCAAATAATTCGTTGATTGGCTGGTGTTGGTCCAGGCTACTGAGTGAAGACATGTTTGGAATATAGTGGTTGCAAAAAAGCCAGAGCTTCTCCTTCTTATATACTTGTGGGCTTGAAGTGGGGGCCGTGGAATGAATCTGTGTTACAATGCGGAGTGCAGAAGTATGAGATCACCAGAATCATGGACTTAGACGCGGATTTAACATCTGAGAAGCTCCTACGGAGGATATGCTTCCCTAATAGGAAGTGTATCAATATCTGGGGTAAGTCTGTAGGAGTCATTCGAAGTGACAGCCTAATTTAAGTAAGGAACAGAGTCTGGGGAAGAATGGATGTCTTTCTGCTTTGGGAGAGTGTCCCGAGTCACCGCAGCCTTCCGTGTCAATTGAGCAGAAACAGAGTGCTTGTTGGAAGTCACAAAACTCATTAATTGGTGTAATACAAACACGAAATATTACATGCAAACAGCTGCAGGTGAAATGGGTGACCATTGGTAGAACCAGCTTCATGATTTCAAGACTCTTTATGTCCAGGTTTGAAGGAATAGTTAGGTTTTGGGGTGGCTGGGAAGCTGGGGTGCCCCTACTCGGACGGAATTTGCAGCCATATCTCCGAGATTCGCCAGCCGCGTGCACAAGCCGCGTCCGGAGCCGCATGTACCCCGCCCATTCATGGAACCCTTTATCCACTTCCTTGACACTTGAGAAAAAATATAGAGAATCCGGTAGTTGATCCGGCCGCCTCGTGGCGACCAGCGACGATCGGCGTGTAAGAAATGCAGGTGGTGGCATAGAGGCAGGCTCATCAATGGTACCACCTCCACATTTGCTACTAATTTTGGGCGAGTGCTTACTCGCAGGTAACATTAACGGTTAAGCCATGTCTGTTTGAAGTAGTTGGTCCGGAGTCTCAAAAATCTTGAGAGGGTTTTCCCGGTGATTGTTTTAGCAAGGAGTCGTCCAGTGGGTGGAGATCATAGCTCTTTAAATCTCAGAAAATGTTCTTCTAATAATGGCTAAATAATGGCTCTTGTAAAATATGGTTCTTGCAGATGAAAGGTAATCGTAGCTGCTGGAGTTGAAGTCCCTCTACAGGCATCTCTCCATATCCAGATACACAAAGATATCAGGATCAATTTCCATTTTTGCTCAACGGTTCCTGTGCAACCTTACTGTCAAATTTTAACAACCCCACGTCGGAGGAATTTCAGAATTTGGACGAAATTGTGGGGGCATGCAACTCAACCGATACGAGGTGTAATTGAAGCCGCTTCTCGTAGATAGTAGCAGGGCTATCCTACTGTTGTCGTAATTTGCGGCATTTCAAGAGAGATGCGGTTATCTCCATGTTTGAGGTTGTGCCCACTCCAAGGACGAATTGTGGGAATATGGTACTCCTATTGAAAAACTGGCTTTCTACTAATGGGTTCTTTGACCTGGAGGTAAAGATATTTCTACAAGTTTGGTATGATTTATGGAAAAATGTGTAATCTCTCGAGGATAAATGTGGTCGTGCAGCGTGGGATAGCAGAAGCTAGCGCTTAAAGTAAGATTAATGGATGTGTTGGGAGTGCCCAAATCAGGAAAACAAGACAATATATACATGAGCAATGAGTCAAAGGGACGCTGGTGCTAATTAAATCAACTCTGGGTGTCCTGAATCAAGTCAAACCACAACGAAGGGTGAATCTGGCCAATAAAGAGTGAATTAAGCTGAAACTTGGAGCCTCAGCTACTGCATTTGCGTGCACACAGAAAGTGGTAGAGACTCCAGCCCAAAGACTCATTTTGAATTTATACAGACTGGAGTCCGCCTCTAGTATTCTGAACAGTGAACTATAGCTACTTCGATAGCCTGCCAATTGGAATCCAGATGTGCGTGCGTTGAGCCGGAAAAGTTGCACCCAAAGAAGTGCTTGGGAAGATTGCAGTTGACGAAACAAGAGGTAACTACACACTAACTCCTAACTTTGGCCCTAGCCCTGTGATAGCCCTTTTGACTCTCAAGATAGTAAAGGTTCTGTAAAAATAACATCTTGTGGCATTTTAATGTGGGCCAGCATTAAACTCAACTTTCCAACCCACCATAACCACAAATTACAGCACCACTAAGAATACAGCCATTCTTAGATCATCATTATTATAAATACTAGCACAATAATGGCGGTCTTGACTCCCCACTATCCTCTCACTCGCCCATCATCGGGAATGTAGGTGATACAATTCCGAGGCGGCGAGATGTCTCGCTTGACGATGGCCATTTCCACGGCCCACACAATAAATACGGCATATATAGCGTACCCAGTACGCAGCTAGACGTCTCCGCTTTCCTCTCTAATATACCAGTGGCCTGCTTACGGTCCCTTCACCTCCACAAGCTAGTATCCAGACCCGTTTGCCGTTTCAGCTGACCGTGCACACGTGACCACTTCGCGATAACTCCTTGTTTGTTTGTTTGTTTGTTTGTACTAAACACCTGTTATCATGAGTACCGAACCACCCGATTCGAACGGTCCAGCAGCAGTGGCCGCCAAGGGCGGTCGTCCATTATCCGGGGTCGTCAACCACGGGTCCATTCCACCTCCAGGCGGAATTTCGGGGCCTCTGAAGAGATTGTCGTACTCCTTCACAGACACAGTGTCCAAGGTGTCAATCATCAGACAGTACGAGTTGTATTCATCGCCACAGCTCAATGAGGCGTCGGACCTCTTCACATTGAACCCAGAAGCCAAGTTTACGGTGGAAAGCGAGGAGAGCAAAGAAGTATGGTGGGGCAAGATCTTGAACGATTTTCATAGCGAGGTTATTAAGGATGGGAAAATTATAGAATTAGAGGATGAAATCATCAAGGGCATTCCGGATGAGTTGAGGGGCAAGGTGTATAACAAGGTCTTGCAAGTCAGATACAGGTTCAACAGCAAAGAGAGTTTTGACAGCTTGTTGAAGAGATCCCGCTTGCATCCCGACTCTTACATTGAGATCTTGAAGTTGGAGAACAAGGACGTATTGAGGGTATTCAACTACTACAACAACGAGATTGGCGCCCGCTTGGACACCAACAACGCCGCCACCAGCTTGGCGCCTCCCGAGGGTGCCGACGGCGAAACACCGCCAAACTCTTTCATTGTCCATATTTATAAGCTCTTGGAGTCGATTCCCGGACTCTCCAACGAAGACATCTTGTTTTTGCTTCTCAAGTTCAACAAGTTGTTCAACCACCTCATCAAGGACGAGTTCTTCTACAAGTTGAACCGGTCCATGGAGGATGTCTTGAACCCGGTCTTCATGCACGTCAACCTCGAGGGGATCAACTTGATCAACTTCTACAAGAGGGTCTTGTTCAACTTTTTTGAGGAGACGCCCTCCAATGGCGTCAAGATCTTGGATTTCGTGGTGTTTGAAGGGTTTGACTTTGTTTTGCGGTTGATTGTGTGGTTGTTCTACGCCAACCAAGAGAAGATCTTGAGCTTACAAGGGGACGCTTTGAACGAGTTTGTCAACTCGCTGGAGTTCTTTGCCCCAGAAATCGACTGGCTCCAGGTTTTGCAGCAAAGCCCAACCATCATCAAGTACGAAAATGAATACCATCTCATCAACATCAACTCCTTGAACAACAACGAGTTGCGCAACTTGAAGGAGGTCAACTACGACTTGAACTTGAAAATCAACGAGATCAAGAAGCAGTTGGAGAACTTGAACGTCATACACTCGGAGATCTTGGACCAGAACGAGTCCATCAAGGTCCAGTTGATGGCCCAGCAGGAAAAGAGAGAAGAGTACTTGATCACAAAGCTGGATTTGGAAGACAAATACGAGAACTTGACCATGAAGGAGAACTTAAAGAATACCATCAAGGCAAACAAGGAGTTTGCTGTGAGGAATAAGGAATTGGAGGACCAGATTGCTGAGCTTAAAAAGGGAATCGAAGCAAAGAAGGCAAGATTGCAACCTGTGTGAGTGGCCCCAACTGGTGCTTACTTGCGCTTACTTGAAGATGGCTTTATTCACAGAATCTCCGCTCCATGTGAGTGACTTCAAGCTGTAGAAACGCTCATGTTTACGCCGCTGGCTTTTCCAGTCACTCTAGCCTTCCCATATCGCTATTTTCAAGGCTCAACAGTGAAGTATATACACCGAGATACCAATTATATGAAATATGTTGAAATAAGCTATTGTAGTGAGCGAAAGGTAACTGCAGCATTATTGTGAGGTGAATAGAATGTTGCTTTTTTGTAGGAAAGCGATGGCTGCAAATCTACCGCCAAAGCACACACGCCAGCGTGTTTATAGTTTACTCGGCTGGTTTGACAGACTAATAAGTAGGTAGAAGTGGAGTAAAGAACTCATTGAAGGAAAGTCTTCCACATTTAAACTTGATTGTGGAGTTAACAGGACGATGCTGGAGAAAGGAAAGGGTGATTGAGCAAGGTAAGGATGATGGAAAAAATCAAAGGAAGTTGAAGGCAAGCACATGAATGTGTGCCCAAGTAATTGTTCTCTGGGGAGGATTGGTTAATGAAATGGTTGTGCAACCCAAAGTTCTGGAGAACCGGAACCTCCAAGCAACCCCCAGAATTTGGCTCTCATCGTATTTTAAGCTGACAAGCTGGGGAAGTTTGCTCAAGATTTGGTGGAAAACGACGCTAGGTAATCCACCGCTCCAGGGAATCCCTTATCTTGTATTATTCTCGCCCCTTCAACAGGGAATCCCTCTTCATATATCATACTTGCTCCCTCTAACTATCTCCACTTTGTGCTTACATTTGAGACGACAGAAGGAGGCAGCCCCACGCCAGGTCTCAAAAGGCGTTATCAACATCTCCTTGACATCCTCTAGAGATTTCCAGCGCATTAAGAAATGTTCGTTGAGCTTATGTTCTATCTTCTCATTCGTGGCATATCGCTTACTCCCCATCAAAAGCATAACTTTTCTACCGCTTTTCGTGCAACTACTGACAACCCTTCATTTGCCACCTCCCTTTGCTTCATTTTCGTTTCAAACGATGTGCTAGATTCACACACACGAGAATACACAAACATACGTTTGTGCCATCGAGATGGTGACCAGCACAGCTGGAAGCCCCCAAGCTCTGCCACTATAATCCCTAGTGCCCAGGCAAAAACGTCTGGCAGTTCTTGCAACCCCAGCGGGCTCGGCACCACTCGCCAAGTCCAAGTCAACCCAACTTGTGTGGTTTGCAACCATCCTGTTGCTCCTCGTGCTGCTCCCCCAACTTTTCGCAGCCATCGATCCGCTCATTGTAGGGCCCGCCGGGCAGGATCAGCAGGCCCCAACGCCACTGGAGCGCTCCGGATCAGCCGTCCTGGCCTAGGCCCGTCGTCTCCCCTGCTTCTACACACGTTTGGCGAGGAATGAAGAGGCACTTTGTGCCGTCACCCCCCGGTCGTCTACCGTCATGCTCGTAAAATGCAGCGTCTGCACAAGGCGATTTTCTCTGGGGGGCCGGGCGTGGGCCGAGAAGTGCCCAGGCCAGGGTGGAGCGGTTGTGGGTGGGGCCAGCCCCGAGCAGCACTGCCAATGGCAGGCGTAGTGCCACCAGGACCCGCCGGAGAGTGTGGCCGGAGTTAACCCACGGTCGCCTACCCCCTCCGTCGCTACTTGGCGTGGCGGGAGCCTCACCCTTTAGGAAGATCAAGCCATAAAAAACAAATTTTCCAACTACATGATTGAAGAAAACAATAGACTCCAGGGGGTTGGGATTGTTGGAGGAGGACTAGTGGGCTGCTTGACTGCATTGGCGTTTGCGGCCAAAGGGTACTCTGTGACACTCTTTGAGCTCCGTGCAGACCCCAAGACGGTCAAGAGTCTGGGGGCCAAGTCCATCAACTTGGCTGTGAGCGATCGTGGGATCCGGGCCCTCAAGTACGTGAACGAGGACATGACGGAACGGTTGCTCGAGCACATCATCCCGATGAAGGGGCGGATGATCCACAAGACCAACAATGTCAGTGAATCCCAGCTTTACGGGTTGTTTGGCGAGGCCATCAACCTGATTGACCGGGGCTACTTGAACGAGTTTTTGGTGGATGAGATCAGGCACTCTGCCAACGAGATCCGTTTGTTGTTCAACCACAAGTTGGTCAACATCGAGAACTTGCGGTCCGACTGCCCCAAGTTGACCTTTTTCGACTCGGAGGCCAACGAAAACAAGTCGTTCGAGTTTGACTTTGTCATTGGCTGCGACGGCTCCCACTCCCAGTTCCGCTACCACTTGCAAAAGTCCATGAGGATGAACATCAGCCAGCAGTACATTGACATGCAGTACTTGGAGCTTGTGGTGCCTGCCTCGCCAGAGGGTCAATTCCAGATCTCCCCCAACCACTTGCACATCTGGCCCCGCGACAACTACATGTTGATCGCCTTGCCCAACAGGGACGGAAGCTTCACCTCCACCTTCTTCTCGTCGTGGGAGTTGATCGAGTCCTTTGCCAGCGAAGACGACTTTGTTGCCTTTTTCAAAAAGAGCTTTGCCAACGCCTTTGACTTGATTGGCGAGGATCAGCTCAAGCTGGTGTTCCGCTCCAACCCCAGAGGCTCTCTCTTGCAAGTGAGTGCCTACCCATACCACAACCCTAACGGCCGGGCCTTGATCATTGGCGATGCCGCTCACTCCATGGTGCCCTTCTACGGCCAGGGCATGAATTGTGGTTTTGAGGACGTCCGTGTCTTGATGGAGTTGATTGAAGAGCACAACTTTGACGTGCTGAAGGCCTTTACCGCATACTCCTCCGCCAGAAAGCAGGATTTGGACACCATCAGCAAGTTGGCCATGGACAACTACTACGAGATGTCTCTGAAGGTGGTGGACCCTTTCTACTTGATACGGAAAAAGGTGGACTATGTCTTGGGCAAGTACGTGAACGGCCCACTTTTCCAGTGGATCCCCATGTACTCGATGATTTCCTTCAGAAGCGACATCCCCTACTCCAAGGCCGTGCAGATTGAACGCGCCCAGGCTAGGTTCTTGCGCAACGTGGAATGGGGGGTTGTTGGTGCTGCTGCTATATATGGGTTGGCTAAGGGTTTGCAAATATGGGATTCCTGGAAAAGTAGGTAGTGGAGTGGGGAGGGTGAATGAGGTGGCAACATATGAAAGGGAAGCTACATTGAAATATTCTCTTTAGATTGAAGCACACACTCGTTGCCTGATACCTCTCTGGGACCTTGGTAATTAATATGCGAATGGGACTGATGACAGTCCATAATAAAATTTACAGGTGAACGATGTAGATGAGAAGAATAGGGGGATGGATGAGTAGAATGGTGCTATTAGGGGATTGGATGAGTTGAATGGTACCGTTAGAGGGATGGCATGGGACTATGTCTGCCAGAGGGTTGGGTAGAACGGTACTGTTCGAGAGATGGTATAGGTGAAATGGAACAAAGAGAGAGCAAAGATGTGCATAATGGCAATGGAAGTCTGCTGGGGAGATTCTATGAGCATAATGGCACCGTTAGGGAGGTGGAATGGGGAATTTTATGGGCATAATCCATCGCTAGAGATATATGATGGGAAGACTAGAGTGATGGGATGGCTGAATTCAATGCTAGAGGGATGGAAAGTGCAAAATGGCACTTTGAAGTGATTGGATGACACTGCTAGAGTCATGGTGTAGTCGCATGACACTTCCATGATAGTCGTGGCAGATGATGGGACTGTAACAGCTAGTCATGGCACAGCTGTCACAATCAACAAGACACAACTAGGTGCTCACGACACATTTAGGTTACCCATGACACATTTAGGATCCCAAGACACACTTGCAATACCCATTACACTGCTAGAATACCCATTACACTGCTGGAATACTCATGTCACAGCTAGGATGGCACTGCACCGACTCGCTACTCTCTTTATTAACGCTTCCCCACGGTCCCCCAAACCCAACCACACGCCCAACACCACCACATACATTCTAGCACCACTCCAACCTCCAGCTACTGCCATTCCCACTTCACCCTCTCGGTGGCCGAGCTCTGACATTTCTGGGGCCTTTTGTAGCGGTCCCCACCCGGCCCTCTATATCTTTTGCGACATCGCAGTCAGTTATGTCGCCCATCGTTTTACAAATTTTTCATCATCAGTGGCGGAAAGCTCATGTACATAGATAGAACCAAGTCCCCCATAGCCACGGAAACATGTTAAGTTCAAGGATAATTAGAAGCGTCAGCCAAAGACAAGTTGCACAGGCATGTTTGAGCCGTTCATTTCATTCTTCTGGTGTTCGTTTGAACGACCCGCCCCAGGGACAGAGCCCGTTGAAGGTGTTCTTTGACACCTTCAAATCGGAGGTGAAGAAGTCGAACGAGTTGAAGGAAAACATCAAGGCACTTCAGGACGAGTCGGGGAGAGTGGCCGAGTCGGAAGCATTCAAGAAAGCCAAGGAAGCATACGACAGAGCGCAGAAGGGAACGTCTGCCGCCGGTAAGATTGTCAAGAAGACGGCTGGGGCCGTCGGGGACGTTGCCGTCAAGGCATGGGACTCGCCGGTGGGCCAGGGTGTGAGAACTGGGGTCCGTGTGACTGCTGAAACGGCCGACAAGGCGTTTGAACCAGTCAGAAAGACACAGGTGTACAAGGACGTGTCGAACGTGATTGACGACGGGTCGTCCACCAGCTACGGTGGGTTCTTGACCAAGGAGCAGAGAGACCAGTTGAGAAAGAAGGAGTTGGAGGAAAAGTTGAAGCGTGGGTACCAGGGCCCCGTCAGAGAGAACGAGGATGCCGGTGGGGCACTTGTGTCGACCGAACACAAGCCCACCGGACCCTCTGTGGGAGAAAAATGGGAGGACTTCAAGCTCAAGAGCCCACTCGGCAAGGGCTTTGTCTACTTGAAGGAAAAGTGGGACGAATCCGAAAACGGGTTGATTGCCTTGATCAGAACCATCATCGAAAAGATCACCGGTGCCTTTGCCGAGACGGAGCAGGCCAAGGTGGTGAAGCAGTTGAAGTTGATGGACCCATCCTTCAGACTCACCGACTTCCAGAAGACCTTGACCAACTACATCATCCCAGAGTTGTTGGATGCATACATCAAGAACGACGACAAGGTGTTGAAGGAATGGTTGAGCGAGGCTCCTTTCAACGTCTGGCAAGCCAACAACAAGCAGTTCATCCAGCAGGGTTTGTTCTCTGACGGTAAGATCTTGGACATCAGAGGTGTCGACATTGTCACCTGTAAGCTGCTCCAGCCCAACGACATCCCTGCCATTGTCGTGAGCTGCAGAGCCCAGGAAATCCATTTGTATAGAAAGGCCAAGACCGGCGAAATCGCCGCTGGTACTGAGGACCACATCCAGTTGAGCACCTACGCCTTGGTCTTGACCAGGGTCCCAGAGGAGTTCGACAACTCCGTCACTGACGGGTGGAAGGTTCTTGAGTTTGCTCGTGGGGGTTCGAGACCATTCCATTGATGTATATAGTTAATGCTTGCAATGCAAGAGAACATGTCTGATGAGAAGAGTGTAGAGTGGAGGTGTAGAAATTGTTTGTGGTCCGCCAGATAGGTGCCAGATAGGTGCCAGGTATTCTGCCAGATAGTCTGCCAGATAGTCGCCAAATAGTCTGCCACGTAATGAGTGGGTCACCATATAGTGAGGGACCCCAAACCGTTACTCTAGTAGGACCAACACAGCAGAACAGGATTATGTAGATGTACAACTAGGGTTCGGATTAGCACAAGCAGTACGACATAACAACTGTAGTTCTACTAGATTGGCTTTAATCAGATTACTTTCATTTAGATTATCCTGTAGCTTTCGTACTATCAGATTTAGATCAGATTGGTTTGTGTGAAGAGTAGAAGGTAGTGCCCTCCCTGCTCCACCAATATGCTCTTTTGCTCCCAAAAGTGCCATAACTTCGTCTGCCTTAACCCCTTGCTTCATCTAGTAGTCTCCCTTTAATCGTCCCCACCTCTTTCCCTTCTTTTCTTGCCTGTAGCAGGTCCCCTCAAAGCTTCGTTCCTTCTCCTTATGGCACGCGGACATTTTTGCCAGCGAATAAAAACTAAGACCCACAACAACAGATCAAGATGTCTGAGTTTGCTACCAAAGACGAGGTTGACGCTGTATTTTCACGTTTGCGTAAGGACGCCATCAACCAGGTGTGCTTTGACTGCTCCAACAAGAACCCCACCTGGACGTCGATTCCGTTTGGGATCCTCTTGTGCTTGGACTGTTCGTCGGTGCACAGAAACTTGGGTGTCCACATCTCCTTTGTCAAGTCGTCCAACTTGGACTCGTGGCAGAGAAATCAATTGAGAAACTTCAAATACGGCGGCAACCAGGCGGCCAAGGATTTCTACCAGAAGAACGGAGGGTCCCAGTACGTGTCCAACAACAAGAGCAGCGTGGATGTCAACGCCAAGTACACGTCCCCCGTTGCCAAAAAGTACAAGGAGAAGTTGGCTGAAAAATCCGCCAGGGACGCCGAGAAGCACCCGGACATTGTCAGCTTGGACGACTTGAACGACTCGGCCTCGTCGTCGAGCTCGCCACAGCCCTCGGACGCGGACGACTTCTTTTCGTCGTGGAACAAGAAGCTGAACGTCGGCACTCCCTCTCCGTTGAACATGACCCCCAACGGTTCCACCGACGACCTCAGCATCAAGAAGGCTGCCACCGCTGCCCCCAGTGTGCGTGCTGCCTCCACCCGCTTGAAGAACACCGCCTCGGCCCCCAAAAAGTCCATTCTTTCCACAAAGGGTTCCGGCCCAAGAGCCTCGAGATTGCTGTCGAGAAAGGTGGAGGAGGAAATCGACTTTGACCAAATCCAAAAGCAAGCAAAGCAAGAGGAAGCTGAGGCCAGGAAGTTGGGCTACAAGCCGGAACCGGTTCCTGCTGCCGCTCCCAGCTCCGCTGCAAAGCCCGTCGTCAGATCAGAGTCCTCGAGTGGTGGCTTGTCTCTCAACAAGAAGGAAACCCTTGCAGAACCTCCAGCCGTCAAGGAAACTACTCAACAGTTCCAAAAGTTGGGCTTTGGTATGACCCAAGGTGCCAACGTCATCCCTTCCAACAAGAAGAAAATCGCAGAGGTCAAGTACACTGGTGAAGTCTCCAAGAAGTTTGGCTCCCAAAAGGGAATCTCTTCAGACGAAATGTTTGGCAGAGGTCCTCTCTTTGACGAGGAGGCAAACAAGGAAGCCAAGGCAAGATTACAAAACTTTAACGGGGCCACCTCCATCTCCTCCTCCTCATATTTCGGAAAGGACGAGGAAGAAGAAAGAAAAGCTGCAAACGCAAACGGTTTCGGCGACTTGGAGGCAAGTGCCAGGGACTTTGCTTCCAAGTTTTCTGGTAATGCCAACCAAGATTTGGATATGTTGAAGGATGCTTTGGAAGACGGTGCTACCAAGTTGGGTTCATATTTGAGAGACTTTTTGAGGTGATCGGGGTCTTTTTCCGTCACCATGCAGAGGAATGTGCCTGCTCTTGGAGCCACTGGCAGACTTGTCCAGCTTCCCGGCATGCGTGGCTAGCGTTATTTATGGGGTTACGGCCCGCTTTACAGTTTGTCCCAGGAATGGTCCAACAGCACTTTCACATTAGTCTTGTTAGTCAATCTTCTGCTTGTATATGTAAGATTAGATAATTGGTCAATTGTAGGGGTTTGTAGCGGAGGTGAGAGAAGGTGAGCTAGTTAAGTGGCCAACTTATTGGAGTTGCCGGCCACTACACCGGACTCACAAACACCCTGTAGGCAACTTTTGAGTTTCCCTTTACAACCAGGTACTACATGAACATATAGAAGACTTTTCTGTATTGCTATGGAGAATACCACCTTTGGTAATAGTTGTAGTGCACTTCTTCGATGGCTGCAAATTTCGTACTCCCGCGTGGATAACACAACAAATATGAGTACGAATACCCCTCCATACACTGACACTAAAGAGCCATAATGTTGGTGGTGCCCTCCGGATTCAACGACGCAATCCCGCCTACGCCGGTCTCGTAATTAACCATAAAGTAAAATTCTCTCAAAAGACCTGTACTAATGGTCCCCCACCTACCCGTGTCCGCTATAACATCAAGATAGCACACGTCAGTATCTGGATACTGTGCAACTAGCCTCAGAACTGGTAAAGCAAGTGAAGTCGTACCAACGTAAAATTTTACCACCGTGTCGTTTTTGCCAGTGCATGTCACATTGTAATAGTGCTCGTTCTCTTTGAGCTTGCTCCTTCCTGCCTTGCCCCATTTCTTGCGCATTTGTTGCAAGACTTTGTGCGGAAGTGAAGACATGTTGTCAGACATATCTATCTTAATCGCAGCCCTAAAGCGCATGCGTTTCCCTTTCTTCAAATTGGGTGGGCCAATATAGACTTGCAGCACATTGAGTTGTGGGTAATGGGCAGAAAATGGAACTATATCTCCTTGATACTTTCCTGCATCAACACCCCCAAACACTATAGTTCCTTTATCTGAACTTTGATTCTCAGAATAGAGGGAGAAACCAATTGTGCCAATCACACCGTCACGCTTCATACGTTCAAGAATAGTTGGGGTGTCCGTCGAGAGGTTAAGTGTCGTCGGAAATCGGGAGTCAAGAGGATTGAGACCTACAAATCCGTGGTAGGCGTATTTGTCCATAGTGAACTTGTAATTTTTTAGGGTAGCAATGCCAGGCACAGTAATTCCGTCCTGGCCCATCAGTGGGTTAGTAGAAAATGGTTTGCTGTCAAGTGGTTTGAAAGTTGATGATGTGTTGGGCATAAAATAACGGCAGCTTTCACCATTACAATTGAGGTTATAGGGAATTACTGTTCTTATTCCATTTTCAAGTCTTAGGATCACTTTTTGCTTGTCTGATCCCACCTCGGCGGCCATATAATAAAAGTCATCAATGAATTGGGTTGGATAAGTGTACACCGCTGGACTGGACGGTTCCTCCAAGCTCAGGTCGTCTCTTTTAAAAATGTAATTCAACACTGGAAGCAGTGCTAGGACCCTAAGCGATACCATCTTGCTGGAGTGTCCTTATAGCAAATAATGCTCCATTTATAGTTTTATGATTGGAATGTTGCTTTCTTAAGAATGTATTAATGCAAAGAGAAATTGGCCTGCGGAGACCGTCCTAAACCTTCAACCAGTTCGAACGCCTTTCTTTCGCCAAAGAATTACAGTGGTCAAAGTGTGGTCTTCAGCACCCTATTGGAAACTGCAAAATCTTAATCTGTACGCCTTATCCAATGCCTTACTAGTTGACTTATACCTGGAAAGTAGACTGTATCACTTTTAGGTTCATTCTTCTGTAATTGATTGCGTGTCAGCCAGAAACCTCCTTCCATTTCTTTCTCTTACACGGAGTTTGTTTCAATATTGGGGCTCTTGGTTGATACGAATTTGCAGCATTTCTTTTACACACCAACATATACCCGGCTTGCGGTTATTGAGGGATACGGCTGTGCTGGTTTTAGAAATCGGTTGCAAAAAGGAGGCTTGTTGATGCAATATACATATTTAAAAAGTGCTTGAGGCAACAATTGTTGCCCTGCATTGGCGTGTACTAAGTATTACTCTATCTTTGACCAATATTTATCTTTACATACCCACAATATTTGTAGTGCCTTCCGAATTCAAAGAAGCAATTCCGCCTACACCTGTCTCAAAGTTGACCATATAATAATATTCTCTCAAGAGGTCTCTCCCAAAGAACAAGTAGTCACTTTCGCCATACTCAACATTTAGGTAGCACACGTCGGTTCCAGGGTATTGTGCAACTAGCCTCAGAACAGGTAAAACAATCGAGGTGGTATTGACGTGAAAGAGAGCCACCGTGTCTGTTTTGCCATGGCAACTCACATTGTAATAGTACTCATCGTATTTAAGCTTGTCTCTTCCTGCTTTACCCCATTTGTTGCGCATTTGTTGTACTATCTTTTTAGGAAGCTGAGTTTTCGACAGAGTTTGATCTATATTGATAACAAACTTATCGTGCAAGCGCTTGCCTTTCTTTAAATTAGATGGTCCAATATAAGTCTGCAGAACATTAACTCGTGGGAGATCCACTGAAAACGTAGTTAACTCTCCTTGGTATTTTCCAGTGTCAACACCGCCAAAAACTATAGTTCCCTCTTGTGAATTGGGATTATCAAAATAGAGTGAGTAACCAATGGTTTCAATGACTCCTTCTCGCTTCATCCGTGCAAGAAAATTGGGTGTATTTTCTAAGTCATTGGTGTTCATGGGCAGACTTTCTGCGTTGGAAAGATCAAGGCCTATAGTTCCCTTGTATCCGTATGACAAGCTAAAATTATAATTATCAAAGGTAGCAACACCTGGTAAGCTGAATTTGTCCAGTCCAGAGAAGGGGCGGCCACTAAATTCATCGATATCAAGTGGATGGAAACTTGATGATGAGTTGAGCTTAAATGAATCGTCACAGTTTTCTCCACATGTGAAGTTTACAGGGATAGCTGTGTCGTTGCCGCTTGAAATTTGAAGTGCTAGTTGTTGTTTATCCGAACCCACCTCCACGGCCATATAGTAGTGATAACCATTGTATTGAATTGGATAGGTGTACACCGCTGCGTTAGACCGTTCCTCCACAATCGGCTCGTCTCTTTCGAAGATGTAATTCAACACTGGAAGCAGCGCAAGAACACTAAGCGATACCATTTTGCTGGAGTATCCTCATAGCAAAGCGTGCTCAATTTATACTATTATCTTTGGAATGTTGACTTTTAATCAAGAATGTGTCAACGCAGGGAAGTTTTGACACGAGCAGCACTTCCAAACTTTAATTTGTTTCATTGACTTTCTTGCGCCAATCAATGTGCCAAGAAGAGTTGACTTTCGCCACATTACTAGAAGCTACAACATCTCAATCTATGCACCAAATCCAGTTTCCTCTAAGATGAGTGTGCAAGCAGAGAGTCCTATCACTTATAGGTTTGAGTTCGCTGTGCCACTTCTCTCATAACTGATTGGTGTTAATAGTCTCCGCATTTTTCATTCCTTTCTCTTACACGTACCTTGTTTCACTTTTGGGGCTCTAAGTATATGGATGGGTGCGTCCAATATTAAGTTTACATACCTAGCTTGCATAGGCGTCTTGCTTATCGACTAACACGGCTGGTATGTCATGCGTTCGCTGAAATGGCTGCAAAAGTAGGCTTGCTGCGCGCATCCTAAAGAGAACCCCCAATGCCTTTGTAGTTCCTATGCGCCTGTGCTCACAATCTCTGGATTACAATATAAAAGCTGATAAACTTGTAAAGAAAGTGGCCCTTCACGTGGGACCGTGCTGTATTGCATTTCAGACAATCGTTCTCGATTGACTAGTTAGTATACTATTTAATTAATGTGCAAGGTTCGGTGACTGAGACATTTAACGTTGTACAAAATCTAGCGCCCAATGCTACACCGGGATAGAATGCACACAGCTTCCAATACATGCGCCCCAGCAGAAGCTATAAAGGTTGCAAATTTTACACAAGATGTTCAAACGTCAAACTTGGATATTAGAATACCGCAATCAGAAATCCTAAGCAAATATGTTTCTTAACAACTGCTACATAGCCACAATATTGGAGGTGCCTCCAGGCTTCAAGGGAGCAATACCACCTATGCCAGTCTCATAGTTTACCATGAAGTAAAATCCTCTTAGTAAGCCCACCTCCAAATGCAAATAATCGTTGCTGTCAGCAGTAATAGCATTAATGTAGCACACTTCGGTACCTGGATATTGTGCAATTAGCTTCACTGCTGGTAACGCAAATGAGGCACTTCCACTTTTAAGTAGAATAATGGTATCTAGCTTGCCCTCGCACGTCACGTTGAAGAACAGATTGGACAAGTCGTAGGGTTCGTCATCTCCTGTGCTACCCCAAGCAGCACGTACACTCCGCAACAAGTTTCTTGGAAGGAAGGTATGAAAACCAACATATAGGTTAAAAGAAAATTCGTCGTCTATGAGCTCCCCATTCTTTAAATTTGGAGGTCCAACGTATACCAGCAGAATATTCCACAAACCGTCGTATGCATGGAAAGTGGCCATCTCTCCTTGAAACTTGCCGGTGTCAATACCTCCAAAGACTATCGTTCCATTATGTGAATTTGGATTGTCAAAATAAATCGAATAACCTACTGAACCGATGACGCCAGCGTCTTTCATGCGTTCAAGAACAGTCGGGTATTCCCTAGTGAAATTATATGCTATGGTGGGCCGACTTGAGTCTCCATATTGTCCAAGTGGATTGATTCCTAAGAAACCGGCGTAGCTTACGTAATTCGTTTCAAACCTAAAGTTGTCCAATGTAGTAATTCCAGGTAATTCAAGGGTGTCCAATCCCTCACCCGAGTCACTCCCAGGTATATATTGAAATGTAGTTGAAGTGTTTGTATTATACGTACCTCCAAGGATATACGGATCTGGGGGGGTATCATCAATGTCTGGCGTGTTGATGTAAAGGGAGGTGTAGTTCTCAAAAGTAAGAACAAACGCCAAATGCTGTTTATCTGATCCCATTACAACAGGGATTGTGTAACTTCTATTAAAATACTGGATTGGATAAGTGTAGACCGCTGGCCTGGATCGTTCCTCCAAACTCAGCGCGTCTCGTCTAAAAATGTAATTCAACACTGGAAGCAGTGCTAAGGCTCGAAGTGACACCATTTCGTAGGGATGAAGTAGGAGCAATTAATGCTGCATTTATACTGGGCTTCGGTTTTCGCAAGTCTCGTATATTGATGGTTCACCACTTCAATGCACAATTAGGCGCGGGGATCTTGACGCTACAGCCGTCACACTTTGGTGCTCGCAAACTTACTTGTTGGATACTTATCTGGTTACATGAGGCAACTTCTAACCTAATTCGGGGCGACAATTTAGGGCTTGGTTATACAATTACGCATATGAGCCATTAAAATGGCACTCCCACGTTTTCTCCCGTATCGCCATAGCGCCTGGGCTCCACACTGGTACAGAAGCTTCGTTCTTACAGCTGCGGGGAGGAAGATAACAAGTCCAGGAGTCCAGAAACGAACGCATTCTGGTTCCAAGTGGCAGTCTCTTCAATACACGTTTAGTATCTCCTCTAGTATCCATATTTTAAGCGCGAATATCACCAGAGAAATCGAAGCCAAGATTACTCACACCAGTATCTACGAGGTGGAAATGTTCTTCGGGGGACGGCTGGACTAACACAAACACAAAGCAGGCTCGCTGATGCGTAGATGCCTAATTTACTGCCAACACAAGAAAATCAGAAACCAATTTGTGTCTGCGTTCCAAATTCTGAAGGTTGCGATTCTCGAAACTTACGTCATGGGTTGCAATATCGTGGCTTAGTAGCCCTAGCAAAATCTCCGCATGTAACGAGGTTGCAAATTTACACGAGTTGAGAAAGGAGAACTTGAGTATTAAAATTCCGTTATCAGAGATACTAATCAAATATGTTTCTAAAAGACTGCTACATTCCCGCAATGTTGCTGGTACCTTCAGGATTCAATGGTGCAATACCGCCTATACCAGTCTCAAAATTCACCGTGTAGTAATATTCTCTCCTGAGGTCGTCCTGAATAGAAATAGAAGAGTTATCTAAACTTATGGCATTAAGGAAGCACACGTTGGTGCCTGGATACTGTGCGACCAATCTCACCACTGGAAACGGTAATGAAGTACTTCCAACGTGAAGCAAAATCACCGTGTCTCTCTTGCCGTCGCACGTCACATTGTAAAATGAACCCTCTGGTTTGTTGTCTTGTCCTGCCTTGCCCCATTGATTGCGCACCTGCTGTAGTAACTTGTCTGGTATGTTCATGAGATCTGTGCCAGTTGGCAAAAATTGGTAGTGACCTTCATTGAGTACTCCATCTGCTAGGTTCGGTGGTCCAATATACACATGCAGAACATTGGCCAGCTGATCGAACGCAGAAAATGGTACTAAGTCCCCTTGAAACTTCCCGGAATCAACACCTCCAAACACTATCGTACCCTTATCTGAGTTTGGACCCTCAAAATATATTGAGTAACCTACTGTGCCAATGATACCGTCGTCTTTCATGCGCTCAAGAAAAGGAGGAGCGTATCTTGGAAAAGTCTCATCTGGAGAATAGGACCTGAGCCCTAGTGCTCCCACGTACGTCAAATTATACAAGCCAAAAGTATAGTTTTCCAACGTAGCAATTCCCGGTAAAGTGAAGCTGTCTACTCCATATTCAGTTCCATCCAGGTCATGGTCATTTAGCAATTTAAATGTGGACGATGAGCTGGAATTAAACGAACCTCCATCTGCACAGTAGTCCACATCACACTCCCATACTCTGTCTATGTCTGTGGAAAGAATTGTGTAGTTGTCTAAAGTAAGTTGAAACGCCAACTTTTGTTTATCTGATCCCACTTCAGCACCAACATAGTAACCTCCATTGTAGTATTGTACTGGATATGTGAAGACCGCTGGGCTAGATCGTTCCTCCAAACTCGGTTCGTCTTTTTTGAAGATGTTATTTAACACTGGAAGTAGTGCTAAAGCTCGAAGTGACACCATTTCGTAGGGATGAGGAAGCAACAATTAATGCTGCATTTATACTGGACTTCGATTTCCGCAAGTCTCGTATATTGATGGTTCTCCACTTCAATGCACAATTAGGCGCGGGGACCTTACGCTACAGCCGTTCCACCTTGCTGTTCGCAAACCTGGATGAGGCAACTTCTAACCGAATTCGGGGCGACAATATAGGACTTGACTATACAATTACGCATATGAGCCATCAAAATGGCACTCCCACGTTTTCTCCCGTATCGCCATAGTGCCTGGGCTCCACCACATATTAGTAATGAAGTTTCGTACTTTTGGCTGCGGGGATGGAGTTAATAATTTTAGAAGTCTACGAAACTTTACTTCTGCCGTTCAAAGCTCTTGCACTACTTGGTGGAGGTGTCGATAAACATCTTACAGAAATCGCCTATGTAAATCAAAGAGTCAAATAAAGTCATTCTTCAACAAGCTCATTATGATTAATTATACGTTTACGCTTGCTGCAACTCTCAGAATTATGGAGGACAAGACACAGATTGTAAATGCCAAGTTCGAAAGCGTTGCATTTAACATTTTATGCATTCGGTTGCAAAATGGGACTTTGCATATCTACCATAATCTCCGCTGGGTTGCAAATTTTACTGGGGTTGAAAAAACGTGAAACATGGATAGAATACCATTAATACACAAATCAGTATTTTTCTTAATTACTGCTACATACCAACAATATTGGTGGTGCCTTCAGCATTTAACAATGCAATCCCACCTACTCCAGTCTCATAATTGACCATGAAGTAATATTCTCTTGATAGATCGGTTCCAAAATGCACAAGATGGTCGTTTTGGTAATCGAACCCAACGTTGAGGTAGCACACATCTGTACCTGGATACTTCGCAACTAGCCTCCGTACTGGTAACACAATTGAGGTGTTATCAACGTGAAGGAGAACAACAGTGTCTTGCTTTCCATGGCAACTCACATTGTAATAGTACTCATCGTATTTAAGCTTGTCTTTCCCTGCTTTGCCCCATTTGCTTCGCATTTGCTGTATCAACTTCTCTGGCATTTGAGTTTCAGTCAAACCCAAGGATAGATCAATTTGAAATTCAGTCTCCATTAGCTTCCCTTTCTTCAAATTAGGTGGCCCAACATACGTTTGCAGTGCATTCAATTGTGTGCTATAAGCAGGAAACGTCGTTACTTCCCCCTGAAGCTTTCCAGTATCCACACCTCCAAACAATTCATAAGTTAGCGCAGTGAATCTCAAAGCTATAGCTGCTCAAAACAACAACACTGCCTCGTCATCTGACGACTACTCGATGGTATTGGGTAAGTCTATTCAACTTCAAGACACCTTTAGTCTTCACGATGTACTTTACAGCTGGTGATTCAATGAAAGGGAAAGCAATTGCATCCCATGCGGAAATCTTGAAAGTGCCCAGCTTTTTCATTAGTACAGCTTTGCAATTTCACCACCAAGGGATTGGGATGTTAATAAATTGCAGTGAAGTGCTACACATATTACCAAGCGATGCTTTTCAGGTACCCTCAGACAACTTCCTCTATTGACTCTTCTTGCGGCATATCAAGCACTCAAGGTGTATAGCTACTTGTTTTCCAAAGCTATAACACAGTTCTTGCTCTTATCGAGAAACAATGGCTGCAAACCACGCCAGCTACGAAAAAACAGTACTTCAGCGTTTCATATACACAGCAACAAGTATACGAACTTTAGTTTTGGAATCAATGATTTACATAGCCACAATATTAGATTCACCGCCTGCTTTCAACGAGGCTATTCCACACACGCCAACGTCATAATCAACCATGAAGTAGTATTCGCGCATAATATCTGTCCCAAAGGAGAATATACCAATATCATTGCTTACTTGCGCGTTAAGATAGCATACATCTGTACCAGGATATTGAGCAACTAGTCTCAGTATTGGTAATGTTAGAGTATAACCATTAAGATCAAAAAGAGCAACTGTGTCTTTCTTGCCATTGCAAGTGACATTATAGTACAGGTAAATGTCACTGAGTTTGCTCTTCCCTGCTTTACCCCACTTTTTCCGCATTTCTAGAATGATTTCTTCTGGTAAACAGTTCTTGTCAGACATGACGTTTAGTAAAATCGAATACTGGTCAGTTATAAGCTTTCCTTTCTTCAAATTTGGTGGTCCAATATAAGTCTTATTAACGTCAAGAGTTGGGTACTCTGCCGAAAATATGTGTAGCTCATCATATTTTCCCGTATCGAGGCCCCCAAAGACCATGGTTCCGCTTTCAGAATTGGGAGAGTCAAAGTATCTGGAGTACCCAACCGTTCCAATAAGCCCTTCATTTCTCATGTGCTCAAGCACGGTTGCAAATTGTGCCCCCGGATTCACTTTGGAGCCTGCAGCAATTTGGCTCATTCCGTGCATGAGAGGGTCAAGACCAATGAAACCGCCGTAGTCTGAAGACAAGTTCTTCAACCCAAAGTGAAACTCATCCAAGGCTCCAATACCCGGAAAATTAAGTGTGTCCTGTACGCTTTCCAGGTACAAAGGATAGTACTTATTGAGCAGGCGAAAAGATGACGAAGAACCGGCATCGAAAGTGCCCCCATGCGTACAATCTTCTTCTCCTCCACAGGTGACGTTGTTTTGTGGAATGTAGGTCCCATTGTAGTCTGCAAGTGCAAGTGCTATTTGTTGCTTGTCTGAGCCCAACTCAACGGCCATGTAGTAATACGGGGCGGCATATTGTATGGGATACGTGAACACGGCTGGTTTAGATGGTTTCGACCGCTCAACCAACTCTTGCTCCTCTCGTTCGAAAAGGAAATTTACCAATGGCAACAGCGTCAAAAGAGCAAGCGAAACCATTGAGTGTTGAGTATTAGACTAGGGAATAACTTAGTATTTATCGCAGCTCTAGTATTTCTTAGTTACAGGGCCACCATCATGGAAAGGAATGTTATTCAAGAATTCCTAATCTTGATGAAACACTATGCAAAGTTTATACTCTGACCAAAACCAAATATTCTAGAGTAGAAAGGTGCTTCAAAGAGTATATTACCCACACTGAAGACTCTTAAAGTACTTAAACTTTGGTCATAACAAACTTCTCAGGCTTGATTTACTCTCGAATAACTCTCTTGATGTAGTCTGGCAGTTTCCATCACACTTTGGTGTGATGTTTTAGTTTGGTATGGTGTGTCAAATGCACGGAAAAGATTTAAAGCTTATTTACAGTGTAGGGCCAAAAGTGAGATATTGTACTGCAAACTTAAAGTACATTTAAGTAATACGTTTGATTTACGTAGACCACAGTTCAAGTGCTCAACAAACTCTTGCAAAGCACAATCTAAAGTCACCCTGTATCTTCTCACACATATTTCTGCTATAATTCGATTAAGCTACAACTTGGATAACAACCGTAGTCTCGAGTTCTTCTCTCGCTTTGGCGTTGCATGTTTCAGAATATGAGTACTAGTTGACGAGGTACGTGAGCTAGGAGGAAACTTTATATTGTCACGTCGTTAGCTACTTCCTCAACTCACACAATTTAAAACTAGAGAAGAATATTTTAGCTCCTTCTTTGATTCTCTTATTGATGGAAGCTGAATGGCAAATGCTTCAGTTTCGCTCAAAGACATCTAGTTTAATGCTGCAAACATCCTAGCTCCAAGCAACGCTAAGAAAACAGTCCTGCCTCTTGATATTGAAATTACCTATTTGCAGTAACTAATATTATGGTTTAGCTGCAGTTTTACAATGCTGCTTTAAATGCTTGGGGCTTAAAGATTGAAGTTTGTCAAAGTTTGGCCTGACCTGCTAACAAAGCTTTATCACGCAAGCTATTTTTAACGGACTCGAGGAAGTGTAGTGTTACGATAACAACGCATTGGTATCCTCGATTCAAAATCTTTAATTAGCTGCCATTATTAATATATGCTACCACACAAACAGAAAGACAACGAATAGCTTAATAGCCAACATTGCCTCCCTTAAAAGGATTGCTGCAAAGTCAACAGCTGAAACTTTGCACCACAAGAAAGTTCAGAAAACATACAAAGCTAGTGAAGAATATTATAGATTAACTAGCTGCAAGTTGCTTATTTGCAACGCTATCTATATTGAATCTAAGTACTACAATACTCACATCAAATGAACCGTAAAGTCAAATGGCTGCGAAAACTCCTTTGAGTTTAAGGTCACGTGAGTTTTGCTTCAATTACAGCAATACTTCTACTTCAAGAATTCAATGCTAAAATGGACTGGGATTCTCACGGTAATTAGGATAAAGTTGCCAATTCTGCATTTTTCTGCATTTTTAAGACGCCTATGGTGCTTTTGAGTAGAGAAACGCCTGCAAAACTAAACTTGGTTTTCATAGCATTGGATATCTGTACCCCACACTCTCCCTTGGTTCTGATTAAAGTGTAACACCGAAGGAGCCAGCATTGAGAGCGTTGGTAAGGAATGGTGGCTTGTCATTAACCCACTTTTGGCGATCCTGCTAATCAGTTTGGACATGCAGTAATAAATGTGCTTATTACCTCTACGCACCGTCTACAAGCTCTTTACAGTACCAGATCCTTACGGAGACATCACAATTAATTGCGTACCCTTCCAGAGGGAACTAAATAGTCATAGACATAAATAAATGCCTTAATTCAACATCACTTAGCATCAGCCTAATAGCTGTACTTCCAATGAAACTGAACATTGGTTGAAGTACAAGATCCAAGCCATTCTGTCGCAGTGACGGGTTTTACTCAACATGAGCAACTTCAGCCTTATCGTTCCAAACAGGATTGGTGACAGCCAATCTTTGATGATTGTACAAAGGAGGCAACTTTGGAACATCCCTTCTGAAGATTCCTCTCTGAATGCTTCCCCAGAATGCCTTTGTTTGGTACTTTGCGTGTTGGAAAGTGGGAACAGCAAACACTTCATCCAATTCCTCCAAAGTCAAGTTCTTTGTTTCAGGCAAGAACCAAAGAACCAAGAAGAATCCGATAATGTTCCACGCAGCGTACCAACCGAAAGCACCGGTCGTAGTAAATGCAATTTGCAATCTTGGCCAAGTGAAAGCCAAAATGAAATTAAAGAACCAGCATGTAGAAGTTGCCCAAGCCATACCAATATCTCTGATGTACAATGGGAAAGCTTCGGCGGAATAGGTGAATGGAACTGGACCTTCACCAGATGAGTAAACACAGGCAAAGAGATAGATACCAGTAATAATCATACCCAATCTACCGTTTGGATTGGCTTCCTTATGAATTAAGAAACCAAACCCTGCCACCAACAAGAAAATTGCCATTAACGGGAATGTGGTCAAAAGTAACCCTCTTCTACCAAACTTATCAATGGTGAGGAACGCTGGAATAGCAAAAGTGAAGTTGATCATACCAAATCCCCACGATGCCAACATGGCAGTTACCTCAGAAAAGCCAGAATCAACAAAGATAGACGAAGAGTAATAGGCAATAACGTTAATACCACAAAATTGTTGCATGAACATGACAATCCAAGCACCCAAAGCACCGTTTCTGTTTCTGGTAATAGAGAACATTTCGTAGATTCTCTTGAAGAATGGCACATCGTAACCGTGCTCTTCTTGCAACAACACGTACTGGTAAAAGCAATCTCTAGCTGCTGAAATTTCGTCCATTCTGAGCTCTTTCAAAGAGGCGTAGGCCTCAGTGTGCCTATTTTTACCCATTAACCATCTTGGAGACTCAGGGACAAATGGCACTTGAATCAAGACAATAAGCGCAGGGATACATGCAGAACCCAACATCAAACGCCAGTTCAAACCCTCACCAATGCCGTGGTCCCCGATATAGTAGAACGCCAAGGAAGCGACGTAACCAAACATAATTCCAACAGCAGTGAAGAATTGCCATAACATCACCAATGAACCACGAACGTGCTTAGGGGTACATTCTGCCGCATAGGCAGGAACTGTGGCACTCTTGACACCAATACCGATTCCCATAAAGAATCTAGCAATAAACAAGTGCCACCAGTTGTTAACAAACCCTTGCCAGATACAGGTCAAGGCGGATATCAAACACGTTCCCCAAATTGTCCACTTACGTCCCAAGTTTCTGTTCCACAAATCAGAAGTCCAACAGGCAAACGTACAACACAAGTAAGGGGCACCGTTAACTAAACCTTCAATCAAATCATAGTTTTTCATTTTTCCCTCAACAACACCAAAGGCCTTTGGGTAGAAAAGAGTAGCACCGTTCACGACAGACTCGTCCATACCTTGGACAGCAGCAGCCATGGACCCCAAAGCAATGACGGCAATCAAACGCCCGGGTAAGTGCCATTTCTTGGTGAGCTCAGTGTGTAAAGCAATCTTCTCTGATTCGCTGAGAAAGTTCATCGAGTTGAACTCGCCCGGTCTTCTTGCAACCGCCGCGGCCCTGGCAAACAACTCAGGGTCCAACTGATGCTTAGACGCATAATTGCGGCCCATTTGCATCACCTGTGCTTCTGTGTACTGACTCAAAATGTTCTGCTCCTTGGAGGAGTCGGTCAAAACAGAGTCTTCGTCGGTTGCTTTGTGTAAGGCTGACTCTCCGGAGGAAGAGTTATCAAACAATCCGGGGTCTGCTGCAACTTTTTCGGGTTCGGTCATTTTTGATGAATACTAAACCAGCTAAGTAAATAAAAACTATCTTTCCAAGTCTCAGGGGAGGGAATGGTGGCCTTTTATACACTTGGAGTTCCCCAAAGTTTCTTGGGTGACTGAAGAACTTCCCTTTTTAGATTATATCTCCAATGGTTTGTCACATTTTCTTTTGTTGGAGGACCAGGGTCCATGATGCTACGGCATGAGCTAAGGATATTGCTGTGGGGGGGCAAGGGGAGGTACAGTCTTCGGGATAATAGAAGGTCATTGCGGAGAAGTCAAATTCCTTTCCTTTTTGGCGTGCCCTCCGTATTAGCTTTGAATTCTTGACACTGGCCTGCAGCAGCGCAACACGCGAAGATGTGATTTCATACATTGGGGCCCCGGTGGCAGCAGCCCTGACGACCTTCCCCAGACACCTGCGCTTCGCCAGTCTGGTACGTGTTCCGAACGTATTGTGTTGCTCGTATGTTTAGAAAAGTGCTCATGCCCTGCTAATTTCGGTATGTCCTGATTTCTTGCTCTTGCAGTGCTATGACATCATTTGGCCAGTGCCAAAGGTTTGTTGTGCAGTGCGTGTCTAGACGACGATTTACAGGGTGAATGACAGCGACACGGGAGTTAAAGTTGTTTTTGACAACCGTGGCCTCGTCAGACTGGCTGCGACTTCCCACTGTGCTCAAATGTCGGTTGAGACACTGGTGGCGGCGTGCTGGTTATTCTTGCGCTGCGTTCTTGGCCTCCCCTCTTGTGCGATCTTATCGTGACTGCTTGGAAAATAGAGCAACCACCATCCTTATTGTTTCTGCTCTTCACCCCCACCCGCCCTAGCAGTACCCCAAGTACTCCCGCGTACGCTTCCGTTTCCGACTAGGTTTAGGCCACCCTACACCCGGAGAAACACTACTTCTTGATGGCTCGCTGTTTCAGAAATAACTCAAATTATCCGTGTTTTCTAACCTGCGTAAACAACCGTGACCTGGCCAGCCACCAAGGAAACTGGGACTCGGACCGGTCCCTGGCTCCAAATCTCACTCCACTACCCCTCCTGTCGCTCTCTCCGATAAGTGCTATGGTTGCAAACTTCTAGTTTTGCGTGTGGGGTATATTTTCCGGGGGGCTGAATTGCAGATGAGATTGGCCGGTGCGCCACATAACCTGGGGTAAAGGAAACCGACATCCTGATATCGGACCGATCCTTCTCTTCGGTTTGTCTCCGCACTTGTCTGATTGGGACCCCCACCGCCCCACACATTCTCGGATCCAAAAAAGTTTAACCTTCATCCCGGATTATCTATTTGTGGACTTTCCTTTTGAAATATTTTTGCTATTGGAGGGGGGGAGCAAGTACAAAGAGATGTAATTGAAGGAAGTGCATGCGTATGAAGTCAAAGGGCACCTACTCCTCGACCCTTTGTTGTCTTCATTGATCTTGGTCCACGTTTGTCAATCAAATTCCAATTTGTTTTGCGAGTTTGGATGACGTCTGTGGTGTTGACAAAATTCATTCCACCCACAACTAAACCAACAATTGAGATGTATATCTGGCATAAGACTTGCAATATTGTCTCATAGTGGTCCCGATTGTACTCCAAAGTTGCAGCATAGCAACTCATCGGGTGCCTCTAATCAGTCGCCGGGCACGTGATTGGCTGCAAAAACGGCACCCCTCTTCTAGGATATAATGCAATGATTGCTGGCAGACCAAGTTCGGAATACTGGGTTTGCTGATACCATGAGCAATTGGTGATCAGTTTAAAAATTGTAAAGCACGGTGAAACCATTCTTTCCGTAGTTGACGCTAAAACATAAGCTAATACAGCTCTAAATTGCCACAAATTGTACCCTTGAAGTAAATGGGAAATACTGCTGCCAATAAATGAATAATTTTGGAATCCTCTGCCAATATTAACTTATTTCTTGTAGGATGAATTCATCTCGAGAGCTCGAAAGCTCCATCTTGGCTGCATACTTCGATACTCTCGCAACCACACACAAGAGAAATTGAGAAATTCTTTTGATTCCACAGATACTCTCCCAATAAAGTTAAAAAGCTGTTTGTTAGTCTAGTGGTTTCGTTACGGTGTGGTCGCCTGGTGCTTGAAAACGGTTTGGCGGTGGCACAAACAACGACTGCGAAAAAACGGATATGTGCGTGGCGCGCTCGTAAGTCCGAGAGATGGCTGCAACCCCAGATGGCTGCAACCTCTAGATATAGCACGATTAGCCGTCTAGTGAGGTACACTTGAAAGGTAAGGGTCTGTACATGGTTGGTTTTGTGTGGCATGCTTGTTAGCTTATATGCTAGTTGTTTTGCTTGTCTGCAGCTCTTCCCCGACTCCCAATCAATTCACCAAAGCGTAGTGCAGTCACACGATGAGCCATACGAGTGCAGTCATAAACATTAACTCATGGTTGCTAATCATTTAGTGTTCTACATTCATACAGAACATTGAAACTGTTGTTCATTTAACTTTTGGATAAGCAAATTACCTTGGGTTTTCTAAATATTAGATAAGAATTGAAGAGGCAAGGCTGCGCTTGCAGAGGAATTCAATAATTCCAGTATTAGTTGATGTGGGAAACTTCGGTCTTTTCGTTCCATTCTGGGTTGGTGACAGCCATTCTGTGGTTCTTGTACAATGGAGGTTGATGAGGAACATCTCTTCTGAAGATGGTTCTCTGGATACTACCCCACAATTCCTTGGTTTGGTAGGCAGCGTGTTCCAAAGCTGGGACAGCAAACACTTCGTCCAATTCTTCCAAGGACAAACCCTTGGTTTCAGGCAAGAACCAAAGAACCAAGAAGAAACCAATGACGTTCCAGGCAGCGTACCAACCGAAAGCACCAGTAGCGGTAAATGCTGTTTGCATTCTTGGCCAACTGAAGGCCAAGATGAAGTTGAAGAACCAACAGGTGGCGGTAGCAAAAGACATACCAATGTCTCTGACGTACAATGGGAAAGCTTCGGCGGAATAGGTGAATGGAACTGGACCTTCACCAGACGAGTAAACACAGGCAAAGAGGTAGATACCAGTAATAATCATAGCCAATCTACCGTTTGGATTTGAGTCTTGGTCAATCAAGAAACCACAACCTGCAATCAACAAGAAAATGGCCATCAATGGGAAAGTACTCAAAAGTAAACCTCTTCTACCAAACTTATCAATGGTGAAGAATGCTGGAACTGCAAAGGTAAAGTTGATCATACCAAAACCCCAGGAAGCCAACATGGCTGTCACCTCGGAAAAGCCTGACAAAACAAAAATAGAAGACGAGTAGTAGGCAATAACGTTAATCCCACAGAATTGTTGCATGAACATGACAATCCAAGCACCGATAGCACCGTTTCTGTTTCTTCTGACGGTAAACAATTCGAGGATTCTTCTGAAGAATGGAGCGTCGTAAGAGGTTTCTTCTTGCAACAACACGTATTGGTAGAAACAATCTCTGGCGGCCGAGATTTCATCGGAACGCAACAACCTCAAAGACTCGTAGGATTCCACGTGTCTGTTCTTGGCCATCAACCATCTTGGGGACTCGGGAACAAAAGGCACTTGGACCAAGACAATGAAGGCTGGGATACATGCAGAAGCCAACATCAAACGCCAGTTCAAACCCTCGCCAATGCCGTGGTCTCCAATGTAGTAGAAAGCAAGACAAGCGACGTAACCAAACATGATTCCGACGGCGGTGAAAAATTGCCACATCATGACCAAAGCACCACGGATTCTTGGAGGGGCACATTCAGCAGCATAGGCAGGAACAGTGGCAGACAAAGCACCGACGGCAATACCCAAAAAGAGTCTTGCAATAAACAAGTGCCACCAGGTGTTGACGAGACCTTGCCAGATGGAGCCAAGAGCAGAGATGATACACAAACTGAAGATGGTCCACTTACGGCCCAAGGTTCTGTTCCAGATGTCGGAGGTCCAACAGGAGAAGACGGCACAGCACAAGTAAGGGGCACCGTTGACCAAACCTTCAATCAAGTCGGAGTTCTTCAACTTGTCGACACCAAAGGCCTTTGGGTAGAAAAGAGTAGCACCGTTCACGACAGACTCATCCATACCTTGGACGGCAGCAACCATGGAACCCAAGGCAATAACAGCAAACAACTTTGGAGGAACATGCCAGACGTGGGTGGCTTCTCTGTTCAAAGCAATCTTTTCCTCCTCAGAGAGGAAGCTCATCGAGTTGAAGTCGTTTGGCGCTCTTGCGACAGCAGCGGCTCTGGCAAACAAGTCAGCGTCCAAGCCGTGCTTGGATGCGTAGTTGCGACCCATCTGCATGGCTTGCTTCTCGGTGTACTGACTCAAGATGTTTTGTTCGCCGGTTGGAGGAACCAATTGGTCCTCACCTTCCTCGCTGAACGAGCCCGAGCTCTTCTTGAGCGACTCGGTGGAGTTTTCAAACAAACCAGCTTCCTTTTGTTGGTTGGCAACAGCTTCAGCTTTTTCGGACATTGTGTTGAATTGGGTCTGAATAAAGAGCAAGTCCAGCGAGGATTTTTGCTTCTTTATATATGCTTTTGAGTGAATGTGGATGTTTCCAATTTTACCATTATTTTTTTTTTTTTTGGTATAGCAGCAAGGTTGGGAGGATCAGGGTGCGTAACGAACGCATTGAAGGTTGACCCAAAAGCCGGCGTTTATTCAAGGCGAGGCAGTAGGGGGAAAATGCTTGGGGGATTGTGCAGTGCATGGGAAATTAGCCACAATGGGGGAGGCGGGCCGGAAGGAGAGTGGGCCAGGTTGGCTCGGCCGTTGTTGGGCTGGGGTCGATGGTGCTATTCTGGCAGCGAAGCAGGTTATGATCCCTCTTTTGGCGTCAAACGGAAGAACAGCGTTGGATTTGTGTTCATAACGCGTTTGTGACATGTTGGCTAAGCACTCTTGTATTGCTCCGGAGGTGTCGAACAGGCACCTATGTACAGGAGGCGTGCACCAGAAAGCAGCTCTAATTCGTGGGTGACCAAGTCAGTTCCTCCGATATGCCATCGTCTGGGGTATTCTGGGGAACAGCACGGAGAGCACCATGGCTTGGACCCGCGCGTGTGCCTACGACGTGCGTCTTCCCCCCACAGAGGATATTATTACGGGCTGGTCGGACTTCTGGCAGCCCTTTGCCCGTCTCTTCGGACTCGTCCTCCCCGAGTTTGTTGCACAGATGCCCGTCTGCCTGGGCTGCCTTGGCCTCCAACCTTGTTTCGCCTCTGGGCACCGTGCCCGCTCCCAGGGCCAAATCCGGGGTACTCCAGCAGCGAAGGCGGCAAGAAAAAAAAAGGCGCCAATCTCGAGCCAATCAGTGGCGGCGACAGCACCAAGACCAAATTATAAGTGGAGCTGCAAGTGCTAACCCCATATCTAAATTAAACCCAGATCGACGCACTTGTGCTACACACCTGAGCTTACCCCAGTTTGTTCCCCAGGCACCAAGAATTCGATTGTGTGTGGGCAAGCGGAGAAGTGTTTGTTGGGCACGGTGCTAATCTCCCGAAAACGGATTATCAATGGATGCTTTTGCAGACTGATCTTCTGCGACACACGTCGCCGTCGACGCTTCCTATTTGCCACGATAGCGGTGCAGCATACACGTCCGCAACCACCTTCACCTCCACCACTGGGTCCCCCACCCTTCAAGCCCTGCTACACACCACTCTTGAGCGCTGGCTCGCAGAAGCTCTCCAAAACGTAAACGGTAGATTGTTCTCGTAAACGACCGCTCCCACGCTCATGTCTCGGAACAATTAAAGCTTGGCTGGGGGGGTGAGAATCGCCCATGACTCAGATCCAGCCCTGGCCGTGTCGCAGAAACAGTCGCCTAAAAGCAGCACAATGGCAGCTCGGGGGGTCCCGTGGTGGAGGGGCCCTCACACGTCAGGGCACGCTCCAGCCCTCCGCCTTGCATGTGGACATACCGCTCTTGTGCCTGTACGTGGCGGCTGCTCCGACACAAAAGAAAATTGCAAGAGGCACTGCAGCCCTGGCGGCAAACTGGCAACATTGCCTGCTTTGGGCGCCGCCGCTGCCCCCAGCATTATATATACGGCGACGGCCCCGCGTGTTCGTTTGCACGCCCACGTAGTCGCTTCCAGCGAGACCCCCTACATGAATGAGACCCCCAGCCGTTATCTGGCCATTTTAAGAGGAGGGGCGGCCACATAATAAGGTCTTGAACCCATCCGCCACTTCCCCTCCGCACTTTTTTCCCCAAACGGCAACTCCTTCCCGTCACGTGAACGGCCCCAGCTGGTCTCTCGAGAACGGGCCAGCCCGTTTCTGGGGGCTCTCCTGGGCGCCAGGACGTCCTGGAGTGTAGGAAAAGTGGTGGAGGATGAGCCTGGGGGGTGGTTCTGCTCACTGGCCGCTTTCTGGCAACATCCAGCAAGCGTAGCTCGCGTAAATGGCCTTTACACTCCAGACCAGACCTCTCGCCCGCGTTCGATAAGAAAGTCGGAGATTTCCACCAGATCTTATAATTATCTATTACTGCCGAAGCAAGCTCGTCTCCAATGTCTGTTGCCAAATTAAACAAATCGTACCTCCAGTACCTCGCCAAGTACCCGCTCCTCACCAAGGCGGTGACCACGGGTGTTTTCCTTGGTCTCAACGAGACCATTGCGCTGATCTGGACCGGCCAGTTCCAGGAGGCCACCATTCCCATCATCAACAAAAAGGTCAAGCACGTTCTCAGTCTCAAGTTGTTGACCATGATCTTCTACGGCAGTGTGATTGCCACGCCAATCTCCCACTCCATGTATGCCCAGATCAACAAGGTCTTCCAGCCCCCATTGTCCCCGGGCAAGAAGATCATGCAGCTTATTGTGAGTTTGTCCACCGTCACTCCCTTGTTGAGTGCCTTGTACACGGGCTGGGTCGGCATCATCTCCCAGTACACCATTGACAAGTCCTCCACGCTCCTCGCCGAGCTCAAGAAGATGCTCGGCCACGCCAAGGCCAACTTGAAGAAGAACTACTCCTTGGTGCTCCGGACCTCCTTGGTGGTCTCCCTCGTGTCTCTTATCGTGGCACAGAAGTTTGTTCCTCCCGACTTGTGGGTGGTTTTCTTCAACTTTGTCTACTTTGTCACAGGCACTCTTCAAAACGTCAAGATGAAGAGGTTGCAAGCACAAGCAGACAAGAAGGACAAGGACGAAAAGAAGCTTGAGTAAGTAGTTGTGAGTTTAATCTACGATACATGTATGAGTTGTACTAGTTGTAGCATGGGTTTTGGAGACTGCTGTGTGAGTTGGGTTGGTGCTATCTGAGCGCTACCTGAAGTCGCTACCTCTTGTGACTGTAGTGAGGATGGAAGCGGTCCTCCTGTTGCCCTCTGTATGCCTCGGTTTGCTCCTCCTTACTGGTTCTTGCACCCACCCACCGTCAAGTGGACATTGCCGTAGCTACTTCCTCGGTAGTTTGGGTTTGTGTGGGTTCTAGCCTGAGTTCCAGCCCAAACTTTGATGGCCAAACTCTCATGGTTGCACCAGAAACTGAAAATAGAGAATCGTTCGGGTCGTTCCACTCCAATTGCCGCCAATTGCGACTATCTGGCACTCGGAGCTCCTCTGGGACGCCCTCTACATCATCCTCAACCAGCCCAACTCCTCCGATGAGCTGTCCTCTGATTTTCACTGGTTCCAGTGCCCCTCATTGTAACTCCTACTAACCCCACGGTTGCCATGTCTTGGATTGTTTCACCTTCCACTTCCACCTACTAAGATTACCCAACTTGTCTCTGTTATAGAAAAGGCAACTTGTCCGAGTGGTTAAGGAGAAAGATTAGAAATCTTTTGGGCTTTGCCCGCGCAGGTTCGAATCCTGCAGTTGTCGTTATTTTTTGGTAGCGCTTGATCTATAGTGGTGCTGTTCTTGGTCTTCTGGTGGGACCAATTCCTTTTTGATTCGGCCAATGACGTAGTGGGTGCCTCTGGAAGCTGTCCGCCGTTGACTGCCCACCCAATTGAGGTGTTTGGCAGAACTTCGGGGGGCCCGGAGTGGAGGGGGGCTCCCCGCCATTTAACTGGAGGAGGTTGCGCAACTGAAAATTATCTACAAATACCATGTTTTCCGTCAAGCGTAGTATCCCCACCCTTCTTCGCCAACAGCAGAGAAGCATGATCACGTCCCACATAGTGCTTTACACGGACCACGGCAAGCCCAGCGAGGTGTTGCAGAGCCACTCGTACGAGATTGACGAGACCAAGTTGGAGACCGGGCAAGTGGTTGTGAAAACGATTGCGGCCCCAGTCAACCCATCCGACATCAACCAGATCGAGGGTGTCTACCCATCCAAGCCGGAACCAACGTCCGAGTTCGGCACAGACAAGCCTGCGCGCGTGTGTGGTAACGAGGGTTTGTTTGAGGTGTTGCACTCCAACTCGTCTGCCCTCGAGGTGGGCGACTGGGTGGTGCCCAAGAACGTCAACTACGGAACCTGGAGAACACATGCCTTGGGCAGCGAAGACCACTTCATCAAGATCCCCAACCCCAAGCAGTCCCAGGCAAGTGGCAAGCCCCACGGTCTCTCGGTCAACCAGGCCGCCACCATCAGCGTCAACCCATTGAGTGCCTACCTCATGTTGACCCACTACGTCAAGTTGACTCCGGGCAAGGACTGGTTCATCCAGAACGCAGGCAACTCGGCCGTGGGCCAGTACGCACTGCAGTTCGGTAAGCTCCTTGGTATCCACTCCATCAGTGTCGTCAGAGACAGAGACGACTTGGCAGAGCTCTCCAAAGAGTTAACTGAGGTCAAGGGTGCCACCAAGGTGATCACCGAAGAGCAGAACAACAGCAGAGACTTCTCCGCAGAAGTCAAGTCGTGGGTTAAGGCCACCGGTGGTGAAATCAAGTTGGGTCTCAACGCTGTCGGAGGAAAGAACTCCACTGCCGTTGCCCGTAAGATCGCCAACAACGGGTTGATGTTGACCTACGGAGGCATGTCCTACCAGCCCGTCATCTTGCCCACCTCCCTCCACATCTTCAAAAACGTCACCAGTTCCGGTTTCTGGGTCACTGCCTTGCTCAAGAATGACCCCGAGTTGAAGAAGAAGACCCTCAACCAGATCATCGAGTGGTACGAGGAGGGCAAGTTGATCGACGCTCCTTCCACGGAAATCAAGTACCTGCTGGACATTGCAGGTACTTTTGTTCTGGGTATTGAAAACAAGAAGGGTAAGCAGTTAGTAGTTTTTTGAGGAGTACATAGGGTAAGCAGTTAGTTTTGAGAATAGAGGAGTATGAAGAGTAAAGAGAGTGATGTAGAAATTGGCCCAACACGTCAGACTTCACCGCAGAGATTCTCACAACCAGAGGGCATTTGGAACACTTGGCCTTATCACCGGGCTTACCACTTCACTTGTACTTCTTCAATTGTACCACTTCACTTGTACTTCTTCAATTGTACCACTTCACTTGTACTTCTTCTCGTATACCTACCTATATGCCCACCTCTTAGGCACCACATTCAGTTCTTTCCACTTCCACCTCCCACCCGCACTCTCACTACTCCCACAAAGTTCCCAAAATCGCACTGGTTCCACGCTCCGTATCCTCTCCGTTCTTGGCTTCGTATGCACTGGTGAACCTCGTTTCTGCACAAAGAATAGCCACGTCAACATAAACCACCACTCCCAAGCACATACCGGTCTTCTGCAAAAAGAAAACAGCCTAACCCAGCAAAAAAATGCCTCCAGCCAGATTCGAACTGACGATCTCCTCATTACTAGTGAGGTGCCTTACCAACTTGGCCATAGAGGCTCTTGTTATAGTCTGACTTTTTGACGCGTATATGATGCAACTGCAAAATGGTGCACACCCCCAAAATTGCAACCAACTCTCTCGGTAACGATATGGAGAGGGTCTGGCGGTAGCTGACCACTAGGCACTGTTGAGGAGTTGTGAATGAGGCCTATGGACCGCTGAAAGTGTAGTAACCTCTAGGCCATCTTGTTTTCTCCGTATTTGAAGTCAAACAGCGGAAATGGTCTCACACTTCCTTTTTGAGTTAATTTCCAACATGAGCAAAGTCCAGTGGCAGCCGTGTGAAGTGCTCAGGTGACAGAGTTGGCAAGTGTACGCTTTGATGAACCAATAGAGGCCTGTTCAGCTGTAGGTTATTCTTGTTCACCTCTAGGCAGTTCGTTTTCTCAAATAGCGGAATTGCCTCGTACTGCCTTTATGAGTGATTAAGCTGTATCGGTGGCCGTGAAGTGGACTTAGGTGAGATAGCTGAAGAGTGAGCACGCTCTGCTAGACCAGTACTAGCTCATTCCGCTCTAGTACCCTTGCTCATTTCTACTCACTCCCCTTCTCAAATCATGGCGGAATTGTGTCGTACTTCCTTTTTGAATTATTAAGCTCAGGTTCGTGGTAGCCGTGAAATGCACTCAGGTGAGAGAGTTAGCAAGCGGGAATCCGCTTTCATGTTAGCCCGCTCACCTCTAGGTACTCTTGCTCACCTCCACTCACTCCCTTTCTCAAATCATGGCGGAATTGTGTCGTACTTCCTTTTTGAATTATTAAGCTCAGGTTCGTGGTAGCCGTGAAATGCACTCAGGTGAGAGAGTTAGCAAGCGGGAATCCGCTTTCATGTTAGCCCGCTCACCTCTAGGTACTCTTGCTCACCTCCACTCACTCCCTTTCTCAAATCATTGCGGCATTCTCGTACTTCCTTTTTGAAAGCTGTTTCGGTGGTAGCCGTGAAATGCATTCAGGTGAAAAGTAGGCAATTTCGTACGCTCTGCTCAACCAGTACAAGTCTTTTCACCTCTAGGTACTCTTGCTCACCTCCAATCACTCCCTTTCTCAAACCATGGCGGAATTGTCTCGTACTTCCTTTTTGAGCTAATAAGCTTTCGGTGGTAGCCGTGTGGTGTGCCCCGACAGGCGGCTCCGTCGTCAGGCGTCCCCAATAACTGCACCACCTGGGTACTCCGCATGCCTCTTGTGGTTGCGTCGGCCACTCTCCACTCCCAGCTGCTCCTCCGTAGTCTCCTCCACCGTCCTCCACTCGCCTCTGCTCACAATCGACTTTGTCAGCTGGGGAGCGCCAGGGCCGCAAACGCGTGCCTCTTCTCCAACGCTGGACAAAAAGAAACATGCAACGGTCGTTTACCGAGAGCTTCCAGCAGACTGTGTCGGAGAAGCCCAGAGTGCGGAGAAGGGCTCTCGTGCTGCTGCTATTGTTTGTTGCACACAGCCCTGCCTTATCGCCTGCCCACGGGCAGCGCTACGGGCCGTCCCAGCGTCGCCCAAAACATCGTACCAGGTCCCAAACAAGCCGCTTCTCTCAGCAGCACCACCCACACACATGAGCTTGCACGTCCCAGCACCCACGCCCTGCTGTCGCTCACGCTAAGTAGCTGTGTCTGTGCTACATTGTGTCGCCATTGATGACCGCCTGCCCCGACAACGTTATCTTGCCGCGGCTTTTCCTTCCGATTTCAAACGATCGTAGATAGGGAAGGACGGACTTTCCCGAGCGCCCAAAAGTTGCACCAATGAAAACTTCGACTCTTTAGTGTGTCTAGAGGGAATATTGTGGAGTAGAGAACCCGAGTCCACAAAACGCCGGTGACATAGTCGATCCTTTCAAATCCAGCTTAGGTTTCAAAAGTCCAACACAATTTCTAAACGTTAGCCATGTCCCGTGCCATCGCCTCCACCAACGTATTGATTGCAGATAAGGTTGTTGCGGCCACCTTGATCTTCTCCACCGAGTCAGGCAAGATCCTTTACATCCACGATGACATTCTCGACCCCAGCGACCCGCTCCTCACATTGTACAACATCCAGGACTTCCAGGACGTGAGTCCGCACACTGTGATTCCCGGCTTGGTGGACGCCCACGTCCACCTCAACGAGCCTGGGCGGACCGAGTGGGAAGGGTTTGAGACGGGCACCAAGTCGGCCGCTTCCGGCGGTGTCACCACGGTGGTGGACATGCCTTTGAACGCCATTCCGCCCACCACCACCATCGAGAACTTCCAGTTGAAGATCGAGGCCGCCCGCAACCAGTGCTGGGTCGACGTCGGTTTCTGGGGCGGCATGATCCCCAGCAACTTGGACCACTTGGTGCCCTTGATCAACATGGGTGTCCGTGGTTTCAAGGGCTTTTTGATTGAGAGCGGTGTCGAGGAGTTCCCACACATCGACCCCGAGTACGTCTTGAAGGCCATGCAGAGAGTCCAGAGCAGAGAGACGGTCTTGATGTTCCACGCCGAAATGGACGGCGATTTCCCCTTCAACATCGAGGACGTGGAGGACCCCACCACCTACGCCGCCTTCCTCGCCCTGCGTCCCGACTCGTTTGAAACCACAGCCATCCAGGAGATCATCGAGTGCCTGAAACAGATCCCCACCGTCCCATTGCATGTCGTCCACTTGGCCACCTACCAAGCCGTGCCCATGATCAAGGCCGCCCAGGCCCAGGGCTTGCCCATCTCGGCCGAAACCTGCTTCCACTACCTCTCTCTCAGTGCAGAGAAGATCTCCAACTGTCATACCCACTTCAAGTGCTGTCCTCCTATCCGAGAGGAGGAGAACAGGCAGTTGTTGTGGAAGGCCCTCAGAGACGACGTTATAACAACAGTGGTTCTGGACCACTCGCCTTGTACCCCGGACCTCAAGAACTTGGATAAGGGTAACTTCTTTGAAGCCTGGGGCGGCATCTCCTCGGTGGGTTTCGGCTTGCCCATCATATATACTGAAGGTTTGAAGCAGGATCCTCCCATCTCCTTTGCTGAAATCAACAAGTGGTGCTCTCTCAACACTGCAAAGCAAATCGGGGTGGCCAACCGCAAGGGCCAGTTCAAGGTTGGGTACGACGCTGATATAATAGTCTTTGACACAGAGCAAACATACCAAATTGCTAACAAAGAGACCTACTTTAAAAACAAATTGACAGCCTATGACGGAAAAGAGCTCAAAGGGAAGGTTGTTGAAACCCTTGTCAGAGGTTTGACTGTGTATGTGCATGGAAACGGTCACTCCAAGGAGCCTTTAGGTAAGTTGATTTTGGATCCTAGATAGATAATAATAATGAATGGATGGGGAAGGTATGAACTGAGTGTAGTTGAGTGTATATAGGGTGGATTTTCTCGAGTTCTATGGTTAGCTGTGGGTTGGCCTATGGCACGAGGTGGTAGTGGGCTCTGAAGACAACCATCTCAAGTCAAGCACCATTCCGGGTCAGGTACTTCTGAGTCAAGGGCAGTGCTAGCCATTCACCACTGCTTTCAGAAAGTACAGCTTCGGCAGAGTCCGACCCATTTGTCACCTCTTTGGGCTGGGTTTCCCAGACTAGTTGCTCTATTGCCTGTAACTGCAAACCTCGGTACTCTTGGGATCAGCCCAAACTGCTGGAGTACCTCAAAAAAACGTAGTTTACCAACCAAACCGTCAATTTGGCTCCATGTAGTCGCTCAAACACACCAATCTCCATCTTATTTCGTTGCAGACCTCCCCTTGTGAAAGTGGTTGCTCCTTATATATTTGAGCGCTGCAGCCATCAGCAAAAATCAATGACAACTAAAATCACCAAACCGGCTGTCAAGGACGAAAGGCCCACCAAATCCAAGGACGGACATGTGCTCGAGCAGATAGACGACGACGTAACGCTTGTGAACAAGCTCAAGACCGATCTAAACGATGCCAGTCTGGTCATCAAGGACCCCAAACAGTTCCGCCAGTACGAGTTGGCCTGTGATAGAGTCAAACAGTTCTACGAAGAACAACACGAAAAACAGACGGTGGCCTACAACATCCAAGCAAGAATCAACTTTAAGACCAAGACCAGAGCCAAGATGTCGATATGGGAAGGTTTGGAGAGACTCAACAAGTTGTTGGACGAGTCTGACCCAGACACCGAACTCTCCCAAATCGACCACGCCTTACAGACGGCAGAGGCCATACGAAGTGACGGGCACCCACGCTGGTTCCAGCTTGTTGGACTAATTCACGACCTAGGCAAGCTCCTCTACTTTTTTGACTCCAAGGGCCAGTGGGACGTGGTCGGAGACACCTTCCCTGTGGGATGCAAGTTCCTGAAGAGAGTCATCTTCCCCGATAGTTTCAAGAAAAACCTGGACTTTTTAAACCCCTTATACAATACCAAATACGGCATCTACTCCAAGCATTGTGGGCTAGACAAGGTGATGCTCAGCTGGGGTCACGACGAGTACATGTATCACATTGCAAAGAAACACTCAACTTTGCCTGCACAAGCCCTTGCCATGATACGATACCACCTGTTCTACCCGTGGCACCAGGAAGGCTCGTACACATACTTGATGGACGACCATGATAAGGAGATGTTGGAGGCCGTCAGGCAATTCAACAAGTACGATTTGTACTCGAAAACCGACCAACGGTGTGATGCAGAGAAGTTGGCCCCATACTACAAAGACCTCATTGATGAATTCTTTCCCGAGAAGATAGTTGAGTTTTAAACCTAAGAGGGTGGATTGCGAAGCAATTTCAAACAGAAAGTATATTAAGATTGTTTGAATGCTTTCCTCCAGAAACGTAGATAAGTTTTACAATATCCAAGAGAGTGTTTACATGGTTTCAAAAAGTAGGGGTTTTAAATACCCAAGAGAAAGCTAAAATGGACTTCCAGCATTCCAGACAACGTGGTAGAATTTTGTACTAGAACGGACTTCCAACACTTCCAGATTAACAGTTCTTTGACAACAGACGTTGCAATAATCCTCTACACTAATAATACTTTTATCTTTTATCCTAAACTATAAAGTGAAAATCTACGTATATGAAGAAGTGAAAATGCAAGTGGAACGTGTGATGCAGGCCCTTTACTGGAATAATTGAATAGTACCAAAGTACTGTTCAATACCGTATGGGCCCGGCTGCTTCCAGAAATCGTTATAAGTGGTCAAGATGGTACAATCCGAGTTTGTTTCTTGAATGATAGATTGAATAGCGATTCTTTGGTTTTCTGGAGAAGGAACGTTCAAACCGTTGGTGTTACCCTGGGATGGGTAGCCGGTTTCGGTGATGACAACTCGCTTAGATCCACAGATGTTCTCGACGATCTGCTTTTGTCCAACGACAAAAGAACCGGCTTGAGAAGCATCGACAGAACCATCAAAGTATGAGTGTGGGTTGATCCCGACAAAGTCAATAGCAGATTGTGTACACAATTCAGGATGGTTTTCAAAGGACACGGGAGGCTCGGAGGTGGTGACTTGCCCGTTGTAGCCTGCAGCTCTTAACTTCAGCTTGACATCGGAGATGGAGCTGATCAACTCGGAGGCAGTAAGATAGTTGGAGTTGACGGCTTCGTTTCCGATGGTGATGTAGTCAAAGATGTCCCAACCGTTTTGTTGGCCGTAGCTAATGATGTCGCTGACGGACTGGTCGATAGAGGAGACTCCGGCATTGCTGTACCAGACACCTTGGTTGACCTTCATGCCCAACTTGGCAGCCTCAGGAAGAATCCCAGTGAAAGTGTTACAGTCGGTACCGTAAACTCTAAGATGTTTGATGCCCTTGCTGTTGATGAGACCCAAGTCGCTGGCAATAGTGCCCACATCCTTACAGTTTCCGTTGTCTTGGTAAGGAGAGTAGACAATGACGGAAGGTGCTGGGATGTTGGCTCCGGTGCCTTGTGGAGAAGGAGCTTGGGTGGATGAGGTGGTTGCAGCAGGGCTAGAACTCTGTTGGTGGGTTTGTTGGGCTGAGGTTGTTGGTTGTTGAGCTTCGGTTGAGGAAGTCGAAGAAGGTGGTGGTGGTGGAATGGAGGAGGTGGTTGGAGTCTCGAGAGAGGTGGAGGAGGTTGTGGAGGAAGTGGTTGGGGCAGGAGCTGGGGCCGACGAGGTTGGAGCAGCGGCCTGAGCGGTGGAAGTAGTAGAAGTAGAAGTAGAAGAGGACGAAGTGGTTGGTGGGGCAGCGACAGTGGCAGCTGGTGAGGTGGAGGTGGTTGGGGCAGCAGCAGGAGTGTTTTCTGCTGGGGAGGTGGTAGTTGCTGGCGCAGCAGCAGGAGTGGATGTGGTGGCCGCAGCAGGAGCTGGGGCAGGTTGCGTTGGGGCGCTGTGGATTTGTTGGTTATCGTTGACGATATTGGTTGTGGTGGATGGGAAAGTATTCCATTGTTCGTTGGTTAACGTAAAGGTGTAACTGACCCCGTTAGAAATCAATAATTCAACGGGAGGCAAGTAGACAGTGGTGGTACCGGTAGTGTAGGTTTCAGTTTCAGTAACAGCAGCTGCGGTGTGATATCTGGTGATGACACCTGGGATGGGAGCAGCCTGAATCAAGTGGGTTGCAATAAGTAAAGAAAGTAATTGAGAAATCATGTTTGTATTGTTGAGTTAACGATAGTGTGGTTGTTTAACGATGGGAAGCAACGACGGTTATTATAACGATTGTAAGGTAGCTTGAAAGCTGACAAGTGAAAGAACGATATAGTATGTAGTTGGGGGAAAGAACGTAGTGTCGTTGGTTGGCGATCTGTTAAACAAAGCTTATATTTCTTCTAAGTGTAGGAGTAACGTGAACAACGGAATAACTTGGAGTGGTTAAAGAAAGACTGGGGAGTTTCGAAAAGTAACCAAACCTGCTTGTTTAAATAGATTTGGGTAAACGCTGGCTGCAACGCATGCAAAGGGCGTCCGAAAGAGGCTGCCAACGGTCGGAGTAGCACAAACCAAACTTGAGGACGTGCTCGTACTTTGCGGGCCAGGAATTGTATTTTTTGCAACGCCAAAACCCGTAGGGCCCACCCCAAACAGACCAGAATAAGTCTTAATCCGGCAAGAGGACGGTGACAGGTTGGCTGCAACTGACGCAGGTGATGGAACCAAATAGGAAATCCAAAGTCTGGAGTGCGGGTCGCTCCTTCCCAATTAGGAAGGTGCTTCTTGCAACAGGCCCGGATAGGCATGAGATGCTCATTACCCAAGGCCAAAGCCTACAAGCAATGCTGGTTGGCAGGCAGGATGCGGAGCATGATGGGCACATTAGATGGAATTCCAAGATCGTGATGACGGCGAAGAGTGGCGGGCGTCGTAACTGTCGCTTTGCGTGAGCTTCACTGGAGGGAATGTTTGCGCACCGCCGATTGCCAGCGAAGGAACGAAGGAATGGACGAGCGCAAACGCCGCTGTGGAATGTTCAGTCACTTGCTTGCTACTTGTTGAGCGGGTCTGTGTACTTGTGGGTGTCTGCCACCGGGTGTGTCATGGATCCATGCGGTCTTTTTTGATATTTTGTACTGTCGGGCCAGCTCCAGTGGGCCCAGGCAAAGATGCTGCTAAGCAGATCTCTCAATTTTTAGCTCCCACAGCATCGTATCACTTTTGAAATGCACTTCACACCCGGGGGATCCTCGAAACGGGTGTTCCAGAGGTTCCCGGTAGTGCTCCCCGAAGGCACCCACACCCGGTGCATCCCTTGGGTAGCGCCCCTGCTTGTGGGTGCTGCGTAGCTTTTGTTGGTCGCCGTGCCCACTCTTTTCCCCGTCATTGTCCCCACTCATCCGCAACTTGCTTGACTTTAGACCTCACATTCCGCTCTCTACAGATGGGCATTGCCCACCTTCACTGTGCAGCTTGCTAGATTTAAGCTTTTTTCTAAAATTAGGTGGAATTCGGTGTTTCGGTGATCTAAAACATCCCAGGAATGTAGTGATGAGATCGCTGCGCTGGGCATAGCTACTGGGGGAGCACGGGCCCGCAAGCGTCCGGCCAACGACAGCAGCGCCCCAACCACCGTTTTTGCAAGACTAATGCGCATTTGGGAGCCAGGCTGCGTCTCTGAATTTCAGGGTGCTCTGCTGCTGTGTCCCAGCCATCACGGCTCTGTGTGCTTGCGCATGGCTCGCCAAAAACTTCACTATGGGGAAAGCATCTTGCCAGGGTCCATTGTCGGCATCGAGGTGAAGCCTTCAGGACAATACGGAACATAGTAGAGAGTACCTCTACAATGCCAAGCGAGGGTGTTTCCGGTGTCCAGCTTCGCTGGAGCAGGGCACGGCGTGTGGCGATGGTGTCGATCCACGCCCAAAGTGTCAGTGCTGGTGATGCGCAACCCACCACTGACGGTCGGCCTTTTGAGCCCTCGACAACCTGCGCTGGCCGGTACAAAGCAGCCTGTCCCCTCGACTAACCCCCTATTTAGCAACACGCTGTCGTAGACATGTGTCTGGGGTGGTTGGGCTCGTGGGCTCTCCATTGTGGGCCACCTTCTTCTTGGGTGCAAAATTTTGGTGTGTGCGAAAACCGTTCAGCCAGCCATCGCAACCCATATCCTGTTCCATCTACGCAACCGTAAGTAGAACTTCGCTCGCAGAACATCCCTTAAACATCCCTTAGAAGCCAAGCACCCTTGGCGCTGAGTTTTGTATGAGTTGAGCCAGACCCCGAGCCAGGAGCTGTGTCTTTGGCTGGAATTGCTGGTTGGCACAACTCCCAGCTGAAACTGCAAGCGTACAGCTTTTTGATAGGAGAAGCTGCCTGATTACGTCGTGACTCTGTTAGACCCTGTTGTCTGTACAAACATGAGTCCATGTGGTCACATTAGCGAGATCTGCGTGTTGCTTTGTCAAGTAGGTGTAGTTTCGTAATTACGTAGCCATGATTGGAAGCCCGGGCAAGAAAGCCCATTTCCTAATTGGGAATCTAATATGGGGATGCTTTGTTGAAAGATAACCCCTTTGACAGTAGTCCATGCCAGCCATAGGGAGCTTACACGAGCTAAAGGGGGATAACCAGGTCTATCCCTTGGTAGATTACACTAGACCCCAAAAGTCTACTTCTCCTACGCATCTGATAAAGTACATGACATTAAGAGTTTATACAATATGAACTTTGTCTCTTTCAAGCTCGAAGGGTGGAAGAGAGACCCAAAAGAAAATCATTTTCATCATTAAACTGCAGATTTCCCGGACTAATTTTCCAAGAGATCGAAAATAGCAGACAACTTTTCGGAGTCAATCACCTCCATGCTGTTCAAGTATCTTAACAAGCTCTTGACCAATTGGAGCAATTGGGGAATGGACAAGTTGATGATGGCAAGCTGCAACACTTTGCCCAAGTTGATGTTATTAGTGGAAATGAAGGTCTGGTAGTACAAGTAGGAGAAGGAGCCCATGAGGAACTGGCAATCCATTCTATCTGTGATTCCTCCGTGGCCTGGGATGGTGTCACCAAAGTCCTTGATGCCAAAGGCTCTCTTCAAGCCCAGGGCGAAGAAACCGCCGAATGGGGCGATCAAGGAGGCAAAGGTGGCCAAGACGGCAGCGTGGAAGTAGATGGGCTTGAAGGTGACCAAGTCGACGTGGAACAACTCAATCAAGTACTCTGGGAGCTGGTAGATCTGGGGAATGAAGACGGGGTTGACGTCGCAGACGGCGTGGTTGTAGGCATTTGTGGACAAGTTGGATGCCGGGCAGATCATAAAGGTGGAGGAGGAGAGCACGATGCTGAAGAAAACTGCGGCAAAGCCTGTGCAGATCCAGGCGCCGACAAAACCCTCGACCGTCTTCTTGGGGGAGATCTCGATCAACTGGGTCTTGCCAAAGGTGATGCCGCACAAGTATGCAAAGATGTCGTTGACAATGACCAAGGCGCACGGCAAGAAGAACCAGATGATCCCGTTCAAGATGTTCTTGATGATGAGGTGGGACTGGAACACCACCAACAACAAGGTCATGTGGGTGATGCACAACTGGGCAAACTGGAACTTGTAGTAGCCCTTCTTCAAGGTCCACACGAAAAACACAAAGCCGGCAATGAACAAAGCGTAACTGATGAACTTGTGGTGCATCACCAAGAAGGCAAGGTACTTTCTGGAGAAGATCTCGTCCTCAAAGTAGGTGACAAAGCTGTCTGTCTCCAAGTAGTACAAGGTGGCCACCAAAAAGTACCAGTTGAGCGACTTGTTGTACGGGATTTTCTTGTCTCTGGCGGGCTCGGCGGTCAAGGCAATGATCTCCCGGAAGGCCAACACGCAGAGGAGGAGCACCAACCCAATGAGCGGAAGGTGCCCCGACGCAATGCACACGAAGAACACCGCGATCATCACAAACGTCCAGAGAGTCCGTGTCAAGAAGGCTTGCTTCTTCTTTTCAAACTCGTTCACCACAGGCTCCTTCTTGGAGACCGTCTTGTCCAATCCAGCGGCCCCGCCCTTCTTCTCTTGCTTGTCACTGGCTGTGGACCTCGCCTCAGCCGTTTTTTCCACCTTCTCTGTCATCTGGTGTGTGTATGTTGTGGATAAGAGTGTTGATAGATTATAAGATTTTCCGTAGCAATCGGATCCTGTGTTAATCTTGTCACTACAACCATACAGGAAAATTTTTCTATGAGGTTCCATTCAGGTAATCTTAGCTGAGGCTGTCAGAGACGAAAATCCGGCAATAATGCCGTGAAATACGTGTCCAGCGAGGCCATTGACCTGGCCCACACCGACTGTAGGCGTCTGTGGGGCCACTGGGGTCGCCAGTGTGTTGCTGCTGCTGCTACTGGTGGTCCTCCCCCCACCTCCACTCGCAAGGCTGGTGGCAGGGTGAGAGAGCGTCGCAACGGAGACTCCCCCCACAGCGAGTCGCCAGACACCTGCTGCCGCGACACTGGCGCCAGTGGCCAATCCCGGCGGCCGCCAATTAGGGGCACGAGACACTGGGGAGGGTCTGACTTTTCACATGCAAAAAGTTGGGGAGTCTCTATCTAGCTCAAAAACACACAACAAAGAAAAGGCTTACAAATGTTGGATTTGGAGGCCCCGGCGGCGGCCACAAAGGGGAGCCGACCCACGTATATATGGAGGTGGTGTCAGAGCCAGTGTTTTTTTTCTGGCGGCGGCGGCGCCGGTGTTGGGTGATGGGGAGGCAGAGGGAGGCGAGAGGCTGGTAGCGGGACGGAGGGAGGCGGTGTGCGCACGACCCGTTTGTTTTCCCGGCAACGGTTGTGGCGAGAGGGTCTTGCAGGCGGCGGCGACGGAGGAGCGGCACCGTGGACCACGTAGCATGGGGCCCGCCAGCACCAGCGCCCGCACGCAGCGCCCTCGATCACACCTGCCAGGCTGCTCCGCCGGCAGCCGGCGGCGTCCCCAGCCCACCGCCATGGGAGGGCTGGTTGCCGCACTACCGCTGAAAATTTTACAAGGCCCTCGATAAAAACTGAGGCCTGATCTCCCCTTAAAAAAGTAATCAAACACATAGAAACAAAGAGCTTTATATGTCAACTATCCAAAACTTGAACGCATTTGATCCATTCGCCGACACAGGAGATTCAGAAGCCCAGCCTACCAACTACGTTCACATCCGTATCCAACAACGTAACGGTAGAAAGACTTTAACCACCGTTCAAGGTTTGCCAAACGAGTATGATTTGAAAAAGATTTTGAAGGTTTTGAAGAAGGATTTCGCTTGCAATGGTAACATCGTCAAGGACGAGGAGTTGGGCGACGTCATCCAGTTGCAAGGTGATCAGAGAGTCAAGGTTTCTGAGTTCATTACTGTTCAGTTACAAATGCCAAAGAAGAACATCAAGATCCACGGTTTCTAAGCTGTGTTCTGGTTCGTGCTTTTCCCGGCCCCCCGTGCTGGAGAGCTTTTTTGGTATGTAGAGTGTGATGTTCTAAGTCAATATAGGTTGTAATAAACGTTTTAACGTGTCTCTGCCTGTAGCCTAAGGGCCCTTGTGCATATCTGCCCGGTCGCGTGATGCCCTTTTTGCTGGGCTTTGCCACAAGCGAAAAAAAAAAATTTGGTGTGTAAGGATTGCTGGTGTGATGATACCCGCGAGATTCGAACTCGCGCCTCCGGAGAGACCAGGACCTTACCCTGGCGCCTTAGACCAACTCGGCCAGAGTACCCAATCCTTGAACACAAAATTTGTAGGGTGTATATAAGGGTGGGTAGGTTGCAGGGTATTGACGGTTGACGTATGAGGTTGAGTTTGGGCCAGAGGGTGGGGTGTTTTTGGGAATGGGGGGAGCAACCTAGGGTCTGATTGGACTCCCTTTCAACTTCAGATGTGATCTTTTGTGTGGTAGAACTTGTGACTGGGTTTTATTGTGCCTGGGTCTTGCAAATAGTTAGTGGTGGAGCATCCGTAGAAGGTGCATCTCGTTGGCTGCGTTATCTGTGTACTGTCTCTCCTGTTTTTTCGTTTGTCTATGTTCTTTGCCTTGCATCTGTCTCTTCCCTTCGTCTTCGTCTCTGCTGGTATTTTGCACCCAATGGCTATTCCACACCACGTTCATATAATCCTCCTTCATTTCCCTGTAAAGACATTTCAACCTTATCCTCCCGCTTCTTGCCACTTCCTCCACCATAACCCCCAATGTTAACCCAAAAGGTCTATGTACCTTCTACTAAACCTTTCTAGTATTTTGCAGCAATTTGGAAAAAAGTCTGGAGAAAAGGACATCACTGGAAAGCCATCGCCAACTTAACCACCCCAAAATGATCTAAACAACTGTTATATGACCCAAAAAGCATATCCCGCTTATATCTTCCTCCTCTCTTATACCTGCACTGCTCCTCTTCTGCCTCCTGGCATTTCCTTCACTCTTGCCGTGCTTATGCAATGCCCCTCAACTCGCCCCAAAAAAACTAATCATCCCCAAGTAAAGAAGCGATGGCGGGAGACTTGAACCTCAAGAAGTCATGGAATCCAGCGCTTGTCAAGAACCAAAAGAAGATATGGGAGGAAGAACAACAGAAGCTCAAGGAGTATAAGAAGATCAAAGAGGTGAGTGCCGAGTTGAAGAAGGAGGAAGAGTTCAAAAACATGTTAACCATGAGATATGGGGAGAACTTCAAAGACAGTGATTTGACGGCAAACGAAAGATTGAAACTCCACAAGATGAACTGGATGTACGAAGGGCCTCCTTCAGAGACAGGCAAGATGAACTCATCTGGGTTTATCGAAAAGGGAGACTTCACGGAGGGCAAAGATAAGGTGGAGAACATGCTCAGCGGATCGAAATACGTCAGAAGCAAGAACAACAGGGGAGGAAGCGACAACTTCAACAGAATCGTGCTGTCTGGCGGGGCCAGCGTGCTGAGAAGCCTCCTGGACGACCCCTTGGCGATGATCAAGAGCCAGCAAAGAAAAGCGAGATCGAGCCACTCGTCGGAGCACTCGAGATCAGAAGACGCCAGGCCAGACCGGTCCCGAGACCACCACAGAGCCGACCGTGCCGACTCCGGCCGTCTGCGCGAGTCCAGACCCGACCGCTCCAGACCCGAAGACAGCAGATATAGAGGCAGCTCCGACAGAAAGGGCTACGGGCCACAAAGACGTACCACAGACGATAGATACTCGTCGTCACGAGACAGTTCCCGGGCAAATGGCCGTGGAAATACGAGTTCCTACGATGCTTACAAGAGGGGCGACAACAGAGAGAGGTCGCCCACCAGATTCGCCTACTAGAAGGTGTATTAGGTTTGGCTGGTTCGATGCCCCAGCATGCTGAATGTCACCCTAAATTTTGAGTGAGTCCACTCGTGTGCAGCAATGCCAAGTCTGCAGACCTGCTGCTGTGGGTGTTTGTGGTGTCCTAGTAAGTGGACCGTGTGGGTGGTACAGATAAAGCGTATAAGAGAGTCCTCCTCGTTGGTTGACATGCTCGTTGACCTCCTGCCCAGACTAACATGAATATGCAAAGCTTCCAGTCTATGTTTCAGCTGTGAAGGTTAAGACAGTTGCAAAATGTCACCGAGGGTGCTAAAATGCATACGAGAGCCCATTCTCATTATAAAGCTTATCATTGACGGTCCACTCATAGTACACGCCCGAGCTGGCGGACCTCCTTGTGAAGGTCACAACCATGGACTCGTTGGGCTTGAGCAGAACGGGCTCAATGGGGAATATCATTGGGTACCAGGAATCGCAGTATTCGGCACGAGACTCGGGGTCCATCCCAATGTTGACATGTCCGTACAATATGCTTTTGAAACGCCCACGTAGGGCGTTGACCTCCACCTGGATGGTGGAGGCATTGACAAAGGTCAAGGTGGAGGACCTCTGCAACAGGTTGGGGCCCGGATGGGCAAACTCCCAGAGGGGCTGGTACTCAGCAACCGCCAAGCACCGGGACAACTTGCACAAGTACGGGCGGTGCACGTCGTGGGCGGCGGGAGAGAAGATGGGCTGGAGGTAGCTGGTGTAGCTGGACGGGATCATAATGGTTGCGTTTACGTTAGTCAAGATTTCAGGAGAGAGCTCGTTGTCGCCGAAGGAGCCTAGCAACTCGCTGACCACCAAGTCTGAATGCACATTGGTCTGGCGGGCGTCCTCAAATACCAACCGGACCCTATCCTGCCACAGAGTACGGTTCTTATGATTAAGGGTGTCCTTGCAGGTGTCGTTTTTCTCTATGGCGGTCACGTCCAAGTTGGCCTGGAGGGAAAGCAACTTGTCTATCAACTTGCCTGTGCCCGGGCCGATGACGGTGACAGTAAGAGGTGCAGCAGAATTGCTGGCCAGGGCCAAGTCGTGGAGCGCCAACTCCATGGCCTCCTGGTACTGGAGGTACTTTGTTTCGTCCCGCTCGAACTGGCGGTACACCTCGAGGCTAAGGTTGTGGTGAAGTGGCTGGAGAGGGTCGATCCAGTAGTCTCGAAAGCGGTCTACTGCACGAAGGTACGCCCTGACAGTTGGAGCCAAGTGCGGCGCCACATACACACGAGGTTTGGGATACAACCATTGGACCGCATGGCCGGAACCCGGTGTGTCGGCCGTGACAACTAGCATCTTCACATGAAGGAGGTTCCAGGCCGTTACGAGATCGACCGGCGCATGGGAGCCATCGACGTGGAGAGCCACGCCCGAGCCGCCGGCGTGTTGCAGCTGAGAAAAAACCCCGGCCAACATGTCGAGCAACACGCTGCGGTCGCCCACACTCACCAAGGCACCCTCCTCAAGTTCACACACACGCCCGGTGTCGATATCAAGCACTATCATGTGAAGGGTCGAGTCGAGAGCAACGCATCCATAGCTAAAAAAAGTTTATATTCTAAATGCACGGGCCGGGGCGTTTCACGTGCGCGTGCACGGGACCGGTTTTTTCGTCTCTTCCAAAAAGATTCAAAAATTTTTGTTGTGTCCTTTATCAAACATATGAGTAAACCACGGTATTTAAGCGATGCAGAGAGGGCCAAGGTCTTGGAGTTCCAGGATATGATCCACTACAGCCCCAGATATAGCGACGACACACACGAGTACCGGCACGTGATGTTGCCCAAGAACATGTTGAAGTCAATACCGCAAGACTACTTCAATCCAGAGACTGGCACTTTGAGAATATTGATGGAAGAGGAATGGAGAGGCTTGGGAATCACACAATCGTTGGGGTGGGTCCACTACGAGACCCATGCTCCTGAGCCCCACATCCTCTTGTTCAAGAGACCCATAAATTACGGTCAATAGAAAGGTCCCAGACTGCCACCGATACGGATAGATTTTTTTTGTTCACCCAGTGGGTTCTTGTGCTGCTGCTTGATTTTTTGTTGTTTTGCTGGGGCCAGGGCACCACGCCGGGGCCAGGAGCCGTCGCCCACCAACGCGTGCCTTCTCCGCCGTGTGCTTCTCCTCCTGCTGCTCGTGCTCCCCGACTCCTCCTCCCTCCAACATGAAACGAACTCGGTGATACCAAGCCTGGAGATGCAGAAACAATGGACTTTTCCCCGGTGGCCCCTCCACCGCATTGATCAGACGTGAAGCTGCTCGTTCCGGCCAACTCCAATTTTTGTTTTTTCCCGTTTTGTTTCAAGAGGGCGAGTGGTTCGGTGGTCCCATCACCTCCCACAAGTAGCCACACTTTGTCCCACACACAGGGCATTCTTGTCTTTCCGCTTGTAACGTTATACTCAGCTCGAACCTTTCGATTGGGACTCCCTTTCGCTGCGCAAAGCAGTTCCCCTATTGCATTAGTTCCATCATAGTCATCAGAAAATACACAGAGAAACTATATACTTGTAGCGTTTGAGGTAAGGATAGGAAGTATGTGTTCAGAGTGTCAGTGTCGTAATAGAGGACTCTACCATGTGAAATATGCCATGTTTTTGCAGCAAGCGAAGGTCATGGTAGTGTTGCTGATGAGACTGGTGCCTCACACGTTGTAGGAAGTAGCAAGTGGGTAATTTCAACCCGTACCAAGTCAATTATGGTCATTTGGATTGTCTTGGGTATCTTAATGTTTATTGACATGTTGAGTCAACCTTCTCTGTAGCCGTCTTTTCGCAGCTAAACAGGTTCTGCAAACACACAACTAACTGCAACACACCATGAACTTTGGAACACCACAAACTCACGACAAACCCACCTCAATCCACTCTGAACAAGCAAAATAAGAGTACTATAACTGAAATTCCCTAGTATCCACTCCTACTTGTGCTCCCCCACATATCCTCCACTCCCTTTGGTTTTCGCAGCAAACGGGCACTACCAAAAAAGTTATAACTCAGTGAATGGGACGCGGAACCACTCGATGAAGTCGATCTCTTCTTCCGAACTCAATTCGTTCTTAAACGATGTGGAGGGCAACATCACCCAGGAGGTTGACGAGAACACCGACTTCCACAAGCTCGTGCTCTTCCTTTTCGGGTTCACCAACGACCGTCTTGTGCAGCAGGCGTCCTGTGATCCAGCAGAGCTAACGCGCTTGTTGTACGTGATAGGCTTGGTGCTAGAGAAGAACCTCCACCTATTGAACTCCACGTTGGATGTCAAGGAGCTCAAGGACATCTACCTCCCTCCAGATCAGACATTTCCCATGCTCTTGTACCACTGGGCCATATTGTTTGCCCTCCATCACTTACCGGCCAATGCCCTGCACACCAACCTTCTCAAGGCCTTCATCATCAACATCATCAACCTAATAACCACCCGGTTGTTCAACTTGAAGTACATCCGGCTGGTGCGTGTGCTCTTGCAGTCCATCATAGAGCAAAACGTGCTGGTCTTGATGAAGTTCGAGGACTTGGACTCGGCCTTGCCCGCCACCGTGCACTTGTTGACCATCTTCAACGACTACGACATAGGCCAGAAGCTCCTCTTCAAGCACCCGTTGCTCATCGAGAGTTGGATCCGCAAGTTGTGGTTTGTTTTCAACAACATCTCCTCAGACACGGCCGCCTTGAAGGCCGCCATCCTATACAACTTGACAGACAACCTCATTGTGGACGACACCATGACCAACGACCAATTGCATTTCCTCCTTTCCTTGCTCACGGGCGAGATCCACCAGAATTCACCTGCACCCTCCGTTGCATACTCACTTCTCCGCCTATTCAAGCTCTCCATCGACAAGGGCATTGTGGAGAACTTCATACTCCAGTTGAACTTCCCCGACTTGTTGAATATCAAGTCCCCAATCTCACAGACTTTGCATTTAATCAACTACTACTACCACTTACTCAAGAACGAGGTCATTGGCAAGCCCCCGGTCTTCAACGACCCCGAAATCGAGCGCTTGAAGCAAGAGTTGGAGGACTGCATCAAGGGCGACGTCATCGAGAAGTTGCTCTCCATAGACGAAAAGTTCCAGTTTGACAGTCTCTCCGCTGATGACTTCAACTACGACGAGTGGTTGCAGCACACCTTGCTGCTTTTGAGGAACCCTCTTACGGAAGATTACACCGTCTACTCCACCATAACTGCATTGAGCCACATCCCCAAGTTGGCCGACTCTAGTAGGGTTTCCACCGTTGCAATCAACAGCAACTTGGAAATCCTCCTTCAACGTGAACTTCCTCCACTTCATACATGCAACTTGCTACTCACCTTGTACAACTTTCTCGAATGGCACCCTATTCAAGGCTCTCTCCAAGAAGACCGTTACTACAAGTACTTGATGCTTCAGCTCCAAAGCAAGCACCGTGACATCCGTTTGTTGGCCGCACGCACAATCCCACTCTACATCACAGGTCCCAAAGACGAGGCTAGAGAGCAAAACTTTGTGCAGATCCTTGACCATATTGCTTCCATCGATATGCTGAACATTTACCTTTGTGAGAGTAACGTCAAGGTGTTGGTCAAATTTGCAATCTTGTCGGACGGCGAGTGGTTGTTTCGAGTCTTTATGACTATGATCCAGCTCTTTGTCAAGATGACAAACGAACAGCACTTGAATTATGTCTACAACGGTTTCTTGGAAATTGCTGCGTCCAAAAACATCACTCCCTACAAGTTGTTCTCACCATATCTTTCCACTATAGCTCCAGTCATCATCAAAAACAAGTTAATCTTGAACAAAGTGGTGGAATTGTTAGGAATCTCAAAGAAATTGTTTCTCTACAAAACAAGAGAATACACAACACCAAGGTTATTGGAGAACTACCGATTCGACTTTGTACAGGAGATTGCAGATGCCTGCAACTTAAGCAAGAATGAATTGGTCAATAAGCTCTTGCCGAGAATCCTAGCAACATACTTGGTCAAAAAGGTTGATGAAAAGTATATCACCATGGTTCTTTGCAACATTAACCCTAAGTATAAGCAAGTGTCCTTGAGTGATTTGATATCTAGGGTTGGAGACATAACCTGGTTTATCTTGCTCCAAATCAAAGATGATAATGATGAGCAGATCAACAAGGCCTTGGAGTACGTTGCCTCTGTTAAACAAGATGGCGACCGCAACGTCGATAACCATTTGAAGATCTACGCCCTTGAGTTGATCCAGAAGTTCCTGGAGATCGTCTACCAGATCAACAAACCGTACGCTGAAAAGGTCGAAGCTTTGAAAGCTATTGATTACTTGATCAACAGAAAGGCAGACCTAGTATCCACAGCTTTGGGGCAAATCTCATCCTGTTTGCAGGCTTCTTTGAAGGATTTTGAGTACTTGACCTTGACCTGCTGGAAGAGTTTGGTTCAATGCTTGCCTTCTGAAAGTTTGATTTCGTTAATCGATATCATTATTTCAATAATCTTTCAAAAGTACGACACCTTTGACTACAAGTCTCAGTCCATCTGTCGCCAGATCTTGGTAACTATTTACGAGGGGATCTCCAAGTCAAGTACCTTTGCATTATATGGTTTCACATTGGCCCAGTCTAAAGTACATTTGCCATTGTGGGACTACAAGAATCTTAGACCGATGTCACCAAAGTTAGTTTTCCAGGAATTCATAAGAAGATTGAATACCTACAACGAATTCATTGTACTTCAAACCTTGGATGATTTTGAGAAGTACTATGCAAAGTTCCAAAATTCTTTCCAAACCGATTACTTTAAAGATTCAAGTATGGAACCATATGTCAGTGATCTTTTAAGAACAATCATTGACATTTCATCAAAATTCAAAATCAATAATCCTCAAATATCTTCCCAATGTTCAAAGGTTCTTAGTATAATGGGTTCCTTGGATGTGAACAGGTTTCAGTTTAAGTCAGTAAAGAAGAGAATAGTGATCCTTTATGATTTCGCAGATTACGGTGAGAATTGTGACTTTCTTATAGACTTCATTGAGCACCGTCTTCTAAAGATCTTTTGGGCCTCCAACAACCCAGTGGTGCAACTGTTTTCTGCATTTGCCTTGCAGACATTCCTAAAGGTTTTGCAACCACAAAGCAATGTGTGGAACAGGTTCAGCGACGTTGCAAAGTCTACATTGACTCCGTTATTGTCATCACAGTACTTTTCTCCAATTTCCAAGTATGAGCCTTTGAAGTTTCCCTACTTCAAAATACACTTCAAGTACCAGTCCTGGTTAACTGACTTTACGACGAATCTTCTCAAGCGTCCTACAGACCAAAACACTCCAAAATTTGTTATTTTCGAAACTTGCACCAAGTTGATCAGAAGTCAGGATGTGGAATTGTGCCAATATTTATTACAATACGTTGCGTTAAGTCATATCTCACAAAGTGAATCGCAAGCTGCTGAAGATATCAAGGTTGAGTTCTTGACGATTTTGAACATGGATTTTACGGGGTTGTCACCAGACAGAATTGAGATGTTGAAGAATTGCTATCAAACAATCTTCGAAGTTTTGGATTATTTGAACTCGTGGGTTTCAACGGCGACACTGCACGATTCAGAGAAGCTCAAATCGAGTATAGCCAACGTCCAGAAATTCCTCAACCAAATCCCTGCTGATTTGATTGCAGCCAAGTCTGCACAATGTGATTTTTTTGAACAGACCATCTTGTACCTTGAAAAGTGTTTCCGGAATGGTAGTCATAAGGTCGGAAATCTTGATGTCATCACTACTTTGCAGTCGACGTATTCCAACATCAATGATTACGACGCCTTGAATGGTGTTCTCAAAAAATTCTCTACAAATAACTTGGCTGAGAAGTTGGATAACTTCCAGTACAACGAGAATTGGTCGTTAGCTCAGGAGTCGTTTAATGCCTTGAGCTCTGATAGTTCAACAACCAAACTCTTGAAATCTTTAAGTGATCATGGGTTGTATGACGAAGTCCTCACCACTTTGAAGACAAAGACGGATCTTTCCCTTGACTGGGCTTCCTTTGGACTCGAGGCATCCACCATGATTGGAGATGAAACTCAGCTTGAGAAATGGATATTCCAGTTTGAGTCTTTAGGACGGCCCCAAGACGTTGAAACGTTGATTGGATACGAGTTTGCCAGAGGATTGAAGTTTCTTTTCGAAAAGAATTTGACCATGTTTGAGGAAACCATCCAGAAGATCTACAAGATTATTGGTGTTTCATTGGTTCCAACAGTTTCTTCCTCATTTTCGAGAAACATCCTGTTGATGAACCAATTGCATTCTATCTACGATTTATCGTTGATTACAATGGAAGACGACCTACTCAGAAACCTCAACGAAGAGATTTTAAAAGTTAGATTGAGTAACTCCGACCAGACGTTTATTAGACAATTGAAAGCTCTTATGATCCACCAGGTTGCCCAGAAGGTGAATGGTGAGCCCGAGAAGCTAGCAGCCAATTTGATCCATACCTCGACCTTAGCAAGAGAAAACCTGAGGTTGGATATATCTGCCCGATGCACCATCCAAGCGATGATTCTTGGCGATCAGGATGCCAATATTGAGTACGCCAAGTTGTCATGGGACAACGGGAAACAGACAGAGGCCATCAAGAGCTTAGCTGAGATCCTCGAGGAGAATCGCTTCAAAAACAAAGAAGCACATGCCCACGCCCAATTGCAGTACGCCAAGTGGCTTGACGAGTCCAACCACTTGTCGTCGATGGACATTATCACAGAGTACAACAAGACAATCGAGTTGAACAGCCATTGGGAGAAGCCGTACTATGACTTGGGGCTCTACTACAGTAAGATTATGGAGTCCACCAAAGACATGACTGGAACCTATCAACAGCAAACGGTCCGTAACTTTTCCAAAGCATTAGCGGTGGGCAGTTCCTATATCTTTGAAGCATTGCCCAAATTAATCACCATCTGGTTGGACTTTGCTCAGGACCAGACCTTGGAGAGAGAAGCCCAAAGACAGCTCAACAAGATCATGCATGACATCGACGAGTGTCTCACCACCATCCCGGTTTATGTTTGGTACACTGCTATTACCCAGATTCTTTCTCGTATTGTGCACATACACGAGCCTTCGTACCAACGGTTGTCTTCCATAATAGTCCAAACCATAGAAAGATATTCGAGCCACAGCTTGTGGTTTGTGCTTTCCCACTCAAGTTCCCAGGACAACCTTCGTTGCACCAGAATCAACATGATATTGAAGAAGGTCAAGGGTTTAGGGTCGACGTACGCCAGAGACATCGACAATGCCAAGGGCCTTTTCAACAGTCTCATTCAGATTGCAAACTACCGGATTGACAAAAAGACTAAGATCAAGCGTTTGAGCTTGAGCCGTCACTTCAAAGTTACCAACTTAACAGAGCCATGCACATCGTTGGTTATTCCAGTGCGGTCCAACTTGGAGATCCGGTTGCCTTCAACTAGCTCCAAGCTGTTCAACGCGTTCCCCAAGTCGGCCTGTGTCACTTTTGACGGGTTCGACGACTCGGTCAACATCTTCTTCTCCTTGCAAATGCCTCGACAGGTCACCATCCGTGGTTCGGATGCAAGGGCATACCGTTTGATGGTGAAGAAGGACGACACCAGAAAGGACGCCAAGGTGGTCGAGTTCACAACCATGATCAACCGGTTGTTGCTTGCCAGCACCGAGGCTAGAAAGCGGGCCTTGCACATTCCAAACTATGCTGTTGTTGCCCTCACAGAAAACATGGGTGTGATTGAGTTTGTAGCAGACGTGCAAACCTTGAAGGGGATCGTGACAGACCAAAGAAAGCGGATGGGCAAATCAAACTATGACAGGAAGATCTTTATTGCCATGGACTCGTTGCAGAAGAAGGTAAAAAGTGCCGGTAAGGCCAACTACGACAAGTCCTTGCGAGACTTGGTTAACGAATTCAGAGGTTTCTGCAAGTTGAACGAGCCCGTTCTTCATCATTGGTTCATCCACCAGTTTGCGGATGCTGCCACATGGTACACTGCGAGAAGTAGCTTTGTCAGGTCGGCAGCAGTCATGCTGATGGTGGGATACATCATTGGTCTTGGTGATAGACATGGGGAGAACATTCTCTTCTTCAAGAAGACGGGACTGGTGTTGCACATTGACTTTGACTGTCTCTTTGAAAAGGGTGCTTCGTTGCCCACCCCAGAAATTGTTCCTTTCAGGTTGACACAGAACATGGTCGATGCCATGGGAGTTTGTGGGTTCGAGGGCAGCTTCAGAATTACTTGTGAAGTGACTGGAACCTTGCTCAGGAGCCATGAAGCTCCTTTGATGAACATTTTGGAGACCTTGCTTTACGATCCTTTGCTTGACTTTAAGAACGTCAAGGAACCAGAAAAACACATGAACAAGGTGAGGAGAAAAATCAGAGGTATTGTCAACGAAGCTGACGGGTTGCCAATGAACATACACGGTCAGGTGGATGTTCTTATCCAAGAAGCAACTTCTATGGAGAGATTGGCCCAAATGTATGGGGGTTGGGCTCCGTACATTTAAGAGACGATTACTTGGCCAGAGGTGGTAGCCGGGCCCAACATAATGAAACTCAGGGTAGCCCTTTTTGCACAGATTATAGATAGACATAGAATAAGGTATGTTGCCTACCCTGAACACTACAAGAAGTAATCGTAGGTCCGTTGTATTAGTCTATTGACTATCTTTTGGAAGGATGGTTGGCGACTGAGACTGCGAAGGAAGTTTTGGAGAGCGCTGTGGTGATGACCTAGGAGTGGGCACCTTGGTGAAGTCAAGGTCCGGAGGAGCTGAGGACATGAGGAAATCTGGAGGTGGAGGTTTTCTGGTCAAACGGTGCGTATCTAAAGACTTTGTGTCTGGAGAAACATTAGCGTTGATGTCGGTGAGTTCGGTAGTAATCGAGGCGGCATTGGGGACACTAGAATTACTGGCGGACCTCGTACTCTTTTGGTCAAATTTGGAGGGATCCATCTCGGACTCGTCGTCTGTAATGGCTGTACTTTCGTCGTTGTAGCTAACGGCATCGCGTGCCGAGGTGGCCGGTGGAGCTGGAGAACTGACTGAAACGCTAGTGGACAATGCTGCTCCCCCAGACGAGTTCGACATACTTCTGCTAATTACGTCTCCAGGGACTCCTCTGTAACTGGCATTGCTGCTCTTGCGTTCTCCAACCGCTGGCAGCGGAGCAGCAGGGGTGCCTGCCCCTCCTCCATACTTGGGAGAAGACAAGTTGAACACGCCAAACTCGTAGGTGGGGTTTGCAGCTTTGTGCAGACCCAAGACGGGAGTCGATGGACTGCTGCTTTGCTTCTGGAGGTCTGCGTTTGATGATTTCCTAGGGACTCTCCTGTTGCTGATCATCTCGGGAGGCGTATAAATAGGGTCTTCAGCCTTGTTGTTCTCCTTAAAGTACCACTTTCCAATCTTCTTCAAGGTGTTCATGGTGGCCGACTTGTTTTCGGTGGTTGCCCTGCTGGACACGGTAGATTGATCAGAAGAGTCCTCGTTTTCAAAGTCAAGACTCAGAATCGACTTTTGCTTTTTGATCTTCTTCGATATATCTGTTAATGTAGTAGAAATCCTAAGCTTGGCTTTTCTTATCGAATCGTCATCCGGAACAGGCTGTTCTTGAAGTTCAACTTCGAGATCGGTGCTCTCCTCCGAAGTTTGCAGCTTTTCTGTGGGTTGCACCAGGAGATCAGTCTTTTCTTCGTCAGCTTGTTCTTTTGTTTCTTCTTGCTCCTTCTCTGGGGATTCCCAAATTCCACCACGATAAATCTCTTTGGATGTATCGGAGAGAACAGTATCGTCCCAATGAGGCAACACTAACGACTCCCTTATTGCCTCTTTAAACTTCTTCTCAATGGTGTTGGTGATAATATTGTAAGTCATTTGACGAGAGCTGATGATAGGCTCGATCTTCATGTTCATGGCAGGTTCTATTTCAAATGTGTACCACAATCTGTTTGTAGGAGGAGGTTTTATCTTAAACAACATAGGGCCCTCCATGCTCTTCAAGGTGATGCGGAAAAGCATGTCGACCTCACGGGTGCGGAACCTGGACCCTAAGTTGATGTTGACCTTGGTGGCAATCTCCACCGCAAACTTGCCCTTGTAGCTCAAATACGCACTGACAACAAGTGTTCCATCCGGTGAAATCTCCTTAAGTTTAGGGTAGGTGATGAAAGGGGCCTGGTCTCCAGGGTAGATAGACTTGATGATGAACTTGTCTAAGAAATCCGGTTTCTTTATCTTGTTCAACTTCTTGGACACCTTTGCATAGAGATAGTCCTCCAATATCTTTGTATCTTTAAAGATCAAAAAGATCCTTCCGATCAAGGCGTTCAACCACTTTGTCTGTAACTGGCCCTCTGAGCTGTAAAGCGTGGAGATGAGGTCCATGACGTTGCTGGTTGAGAAATGCAATGTTTTGGCGTGCATTTCAGGGTTGAGGGACGGGTGGATGGCCAGGGCCTTTTGCTTGGTGGCCCGTATGAGAGCAAAGTACCAGTCTTCCTTGACCGAGTTGACATCGCAATAAATAAAGAAGGTACCACGAGGAGCTCTTTCGCCACGGGTCAAGCTCTTCAACTTGGAGGCGCTTAGGATGGCAATGGCAGAAGTCTTGACAAACAATTGGGCGTCGGTGATGTCGCGGGGCCAGATTGAGATGAAGTGGTTGGCCAAAACTATAACGTGCTTGACGTCCTTAAGGGTCTCGTCCTTGTAGAGGAACAAGTTGCCATGCTTCAAAATGGCGTAGAACTTGTGCCTTCTTTGCGAGGACTTGACCTTTTCGTTAGTCGGAGCATGGAGGAGTTGCTGGGATGTGGTAGTGGGGTCGTCGTCCTCCTTTTCGTCTTCCTGGGGCCCCAGATCAAAGCTGAAGTCAAAAGAGGATGATCTGGACTTCTTGAGCTTCTCTTCATTCTGGACCAACTTGTAGAGGGAGGAGTAGGCGGATTTGGCGTCGTGGGAGTCGCTGATGGACTGGGTCGTGGAATTGATCGAGTCGGGCAGGTCCAAGTAGTCCTGGGTCACAATCAACCAGCCTGCCTTATACGTGGCCAAACCATTCTGGCTGGACTCCTCTATCTGGCCAGCTTTCAACGGGGCGGTTTGTTCCGGCTCCTCCACCTTCGGATGGAGATAAATGAATGCCACAATGAGCAATGGGATAAACGTTACGCCCCCAAAGAGGTACACGTAGACATACTCTCGGAGACCCATAGCAGGATTGGTTTGGATCTGGCAGCAAAAAAAGGCTATAGCGGCAATGCGGCCACGTGATGCTTCCACATACACAAACTGGGGCGTCATGTGACGCAGAGCGGTGTGTCCGGCGGATAGTTCCCAAACGGGAAAGAAGACTGCAACAGAAGATGAAAGCGGGTGGGTGGAGGGAGTCTTGTTCTGGGGCACTTTAAGCGGGGATGTCGAGCCAGGTTGTTGGGGTTTTGGGAACAAGTGTCATGCGGGGCTAACCTTCTCTGATGGGTTGCGGCAGGACAGGCTGCGGATTCGTGGTGTGTGGGGGGTATCGCAGCAATTTGCATCCACTGGAGTTTCTATACATATTGTTGAGCAGTCCAGAAATGTGCCAGCACAGTTTTGCGTGAGGGTAAAGCCCGTCCATTGTTGGCGAGGAGGGGAAACACATAATGGGAGCACTTTTGGCTTGTTCTCCTGTTAACAATCGTGTTGGGTAGACGAGTCTGGCTAGGGCAACTTACGATCGAGCCATAGCCGATTTGGGTAGTCCAACGTACGATCCTAGTGGCATAGACGAGTTTGGTAAATTCATGCGGAAACTTTGCAAAACTCACACATTTGGCAGAGTTCTCGGATTAGTGTTTAGTGATGTGAGTGGTGGAGGGAGTGCAAGAATGGTGGGGGAGAAGGTGTAGTGGTTGGTGGAGTAGGCGTGGGTTAACTGAAAGTACCTGAATGAGTGGAAATTCATGTCAACTAGGAAATTACATGTAAGCGAACAATTTCTAGGCACCTGTAGAAAGGAAATGCTGGAGTTTGCCAAACTTCCACCTGATACCTAGAGTAACATAGATACCACACCTCGTTAGGGACACTTTCCTGTCAATGTCAATTTGTAGCGTTTCCGAGGAGGCACATCAACATGGCAGCGTGCATTCCCGGGCCTACACTCTTGTCTTGGAAAAGCTTAAGCGGCAATACGAATACAAAAGCAAGAGTCTTGCATCAACTCCAAGCAGACTCAAAATCACAACCAGAAAGTGTAATCCAAATATAGCAGGCTGGCGGTGTATACAGGAACCCAGGTAACAAAAAGCACCATTGACCAAAACAACATTCCCAATCCAGCCAGCGTCCGACACAAAGCCGGGCACCACACAGCCAAGGGGCAACTGTTTTCTGTCAAGCTTGGGCAGGCGAGTTTCTGGCCACCAGCACAGCCAGGCTGCCTGGCCAGCCCGTAGCAAGCATCCGCAATTAAAGTGCAACGGATGTGCAGACTGTTTTTCCCGTTATAGTCACACCTTAACGAGGAGCCTAATTTTAAAAATGTCACTGCTACGCAGAATATTTTTTGCACTAATATATTAGATGAAAATCATAACCAAGTATATCCGGGAGCCTTGAGGGCAGAAGCCAGGGAAGTAGGGGAGGCGCGGGCGTGGAGCGCAGGCAGAGCCATTCCCGCCCAGCTGAGGGGCAGCGGCCAAAAATTGCGGGCTGCTGCTGAGAACACCTAAGCCTTCTGTACCCGAGAATGCACGGACGTCCCGCAACGGTCGATCAGAGCTGGTTTTCAACCAATCACAGGTGGCACAAACAGCGTTACGCATATCGTATATCTGTCACGTAGTGCCACCCGGACCAATGATAAATTAATGCATGCACGAAAATGGAAAAATGTTTTAGGTTTTGTGGCACGAAAAACACTAGCAAGAGCAGACTCTTGTGTCCCGCCTGTAGCTGAACAATACACGGAGCTAAGCAGGAGACCTTATGCTGGGCTTCTGTGATCTCTTTTGCAAGGAACAAATTAGTCTGAGACGAAAAGGAACTTAGCTTTCGGTTAGAGAAGTCCTGGTTTATTTGCAAGAAAAAGGGGACTCCCGAATGCCCTAGGGGAGCCAAAAAAAAATTACTGTACATGAGGCAGACAAAAAAAAATTATTTAGGGGAGAGGTGGGTAGCAAGAAGCGAAAGAGATGAAAAGTGACGTGGGGAGGGGGGCCCGGGGGCAAGGTCACACTCGAGCTTGGTGGGTGGCGAGACTGGCTCGGAGGCTGCGCGTGAATATCTGCTGGGGCAGGTGGAATGTACGTCTGTGTTTGGGAGGCAACTTTTTTTTATTAGCGGCGCCGACGGGCTACTGACAGTTGGGACGCCGTTTGAACACAAAGAGGGAAAATTGCAGCCAGTGCAACCAACAAAAGAGGGCCGCCCACCCATTGCTCTGACAGCGGCCCACAATGGGCAGTGAACACACGCATGTGCAAAGGCCCTCGGCAGCAGCACAATGGCACAGGCGAGGTCCCGGATGGGTGTACTGGGGGGACCCGGCGACAGCAGCGTGTTGTTATGGCCGCTAGTATTGTGTAACCTGGTACAATCAATTAATACATGATCAGAGTTCGTAATAAACAGAGGATATACTAAAAGATGGATTGTGCAGGATGCACTCACGAGATCCATCATGGGTATGCCAAAACCATTCTCCTACACCTGACATCATTGAAAGATATTTCGGCAAAAATGTATTTCGCCATAACGTATTCGCCATTTACATTCGCCATAACGTGTTCATCATTAACATATTCACATAACATATTCACCATATTTCGCCATTAGAATTGAAAAATACCCTCCCAATGGTCAAACCAGTACTAACCTTGAAAAGCCCAAAATACTCTCAAATTGTCAGTACTAACCACTTCATGTTGCGCCCTCTACATCACTTAACTATTATTGAATCACCATTAAAACTATTAAAAGAATTGAAAAAGCCCAAAATACCCTTAAATGAAAAAATCATTGATCAAAAAACCACCCGTACTAACCATTTCAGAAGCCTTGCCTGACAATATGCATCTCTTGTTCAAAATCTTTAATAAATCCGGACCAGCTTCATTACTATTTGTTTGAGAACCCAAGTTCAAGTTGTTGTAATGTCTATAATGGAAGCTCATCTTTGGCTTGGTAGTACTGTGTTGGTGTGCCACTGGAGGCGCCTGCTGCACCTCCTTCTTTCTGACGATTCTGGCGGGAACCGTCGACTTGGGGTCCTCCTCGTCCTCGACAGACAAGGGCGAGGCAGGCAACACCTCGTCCGACTCCGACTCCGACTCCTTCTCGGTCGCCAGGGACTCCGAGTCCTCGTCGTAGCTAAAGTATTCCTCGAAAGACCCCGAAGAACTGGATGCAGAGTTGAAGTTCACGTTCTTGAAAAATGGAACCAGAGGGTTGTGGATAAACGACGGCGACGCTGGCTGCGAGGGCGACGTCACCAACTCGTGTCTCAACGACACCGACTCCTTGCTGTTCAACAAGGCAAAGTTCTCGTTGTAAATGCCCGTAGGTGCCCTCTTGTGCTGCGAGTAGTACTGCCTTATGGTATCGTGGAGCATCTGCGTGAAATTCACAGAGGTCAACTCGTTTGGAACAACTTCGCCTTCTTCTTCCTCCTGGGGCTCCTCCAACCCCATCAAAAAGTCATTGTCGATGCTCGTCAAGCTGAGGAGCTTCTCGACGGGGTCAATCTTGTTGGTGTCCTCCTCATAGTCGCTAATGATACTTTCGTGTAACTTTCTCTTCTTGGGTGGAGCGACAACAGAGGCGTTTGATTCGCCTTGTCTCTTCCCTACTCTGACGTTAGTGGCCTGTTCCTGAGGCATGGCGCTAGCTGTAGACTTACAAGTCATCTTGTTGGAGTTTGGATAACCAATTGGGGGGAATTTATCTGATTACTTATACTTTTTTTTGTCCCCCTCCTTTACGTATATGAAAAAAAAAATTTTTTGCATGTTTTTTTTTATGTTTAGGTTAAAAAGCAATTTCTATTGCAAATTTTTTTGTGTATGAAAAAATGCACGAGCTACAAAATATTGCCTTACACCTATAAGTGGAGATTAAGGAAGGAGAACAAACATACAAAGGAAGGGGGAAAAAAAGACAAGGGAACCCAGAGTACGAGCCGGAAGACGGGGGGATGGTGCGAGACTTGGAATTGTGCGGAGGGGAACAAGGGGGGTTGATCGGAGTCTGGACGAGCGGCGCTCCGCACCTAGTGTGGGAGTCGTAGGCAGGTGGAAAATCTTTTTGCAGGATCTCCAGTGACACTTGAGGAGGGACGGAGAAAGGGGGAACCAACCAAAAAACTTGGGAGAGACCTTCGCTGGGAGTTCGTGTGTAACTGCAGTGCAGAGCACAAGGGGTTTCTTCGGGCTGGCAGCGTCAGCCCGTGACGTGGAGTCTCGTCTGAAGGTGCTCTCTACACCTCCTCCTCTGAAACAAAGCTGTCAAAAAATAAGCTGTAAAATCCGAAGGTTGTAATTTTTTAGTATTGTAAGAAATTCAATCAGGCTGCGGTTTTGTGGCGGATCATAACCCATATTTTTAGAATTTAATCTTAGACCGGGGCTCAAACCGGGTCTTGTATTGGCGGGGATTACCGCTAATGGTAAGTCCAAGCAAGTGAAGAATTCCAGCTCCTGGAGCTTCTTGGTATGTGCCAACAAAAGGACGGATGGGGCAGCGCTCTTGGTGGTGCTCTGGGACGCTCCACTGCCACACGCTGTGCCTGTTTGCGGGGATTTCCCAGATATTTCCTGCCTCATGCCTGTTGATTCCGAGAACAATACGGAACAGAAAAAGACGTCTATGTCAAGATTTACTGCACAGGAGGTTGTTCCAAGTGTGTTTTTTTTACTATTCCGGTCATTCGTAAATGATAAGAACAATGTCTGGGAGGTTCGAGAGGCCAGATAGGACGGGAGCATGCATTGGGGCAGGCCCAATTGGGCTGTCTGGACACACCCATTGGGCCTGGCTGGAGCCTCCGCAGCCACGCCCGATGCAACGGGGGAGCAGAACGGTGCCGACGCAGCCAAGGCTGGTTGCAGCAACCCTCTGCTCACAATGGCAGCACCAAGGCCGGTGAAACATCCCCCCGACCCCGCGAATCGGGTGTGTGGGCACCCTCCGTGTTTCTGGAACCGTTCTGTTGCAGTCCGCACCGCAACGCTACGCTGGGGGCTCTCCACACGGGACCCAAGACCTCGTAAACACCGCATTGTTGGCAATTTCACTTGGGTTCCCCCCAACTGGCCCCCCCTTGGCTAGCGCTGCACGGCCCGCCGACTCCACCCACACCCTCCACCCATCCCACCATGCCTCAACTCGGCAGCCGGGCCGCATTAGCGGACCTCAGCACATGCCCCCTGCCCACCGAAACCCATCATCCCACGCAGCCTCTCCCTCCGCTGTACAATGCGGACCTCCAGCCTGGTCACTCCCCCTGCAATTGTGCAAGTTTAATCGGGTCTCCTCACTCTTTATCTTCCCCCAGCGTATTTTATTACCCCTTTGAGAACCTTAAAGCACGTTGTCGTCTCCTTATCCTTCCGGAATGATCACCGTGACACAAATCTTGTTTTGACACATCCAACACAAACCGGAGGGCCGTTGTACCAGGGAAAAAAAAATTCGATAAGATAAGAAGTACGGGTTCCAAACTTGAGACGTGGGGGACCACATGGCGTGGCCTGGCAGTGTGGAACAGCTCACAGTTGCGAACAATGTGTCCGGAGCTGCTGACGGAGGTGGCACTTTGCCAGTGGGCCCATTGTAGCAAGCCAAGACCTGTGATAGCAATCATAGGACAAATAGTGTAAGGAGCATAGACTTTTTAGATAGCATGGATTGCAGAGATGCGAGGGGGCAGAACGACGGTTGAGAGGCAGGACACGACGGTTGCTTAAGAGTGGATGCTGATACGGGATGGCATCATCAAGGGTGCGGAGAAGCTGGTAAGAGGTAGAAGTTTATGTTAAGGAGAAATCTGGGGGAAAGCAAAGAGGTAGAAGTTTATGTTAAGGAGAAATCTGGGGGAAAGCAAAGAGGTAGAAGTTTATGTTAAGGAGAAATCTGGGGGAAAGCAAATGTATATGGAGGATGTGTTGTGACATCAGCAGGGAGCAAATGGGAATCGATTGGGAGCAAATGGGAATCGATTGGGAGCAAATCTGGGAATCAATTGGGAGCAAATCTTAATCTATTGTAGGGAGCAAATCTTTATTGTGATAATGTATATGGAATCTTAATCGTGACATTGATTGACGGGGTATCTTTCTATCAATTGATTGCGAACAGAGAAATGACATCTAACACGGGGGAGATCTTAATTGATTGTATAGGAGGAAATCTTAATGGTGAATTGTGTAAGGGGTATCTTAGTATCAATTGACTGTAGAGAAAATGATATCGATGCTAAATACGGGGAGATCTTCATATTCATCGATTTAGTGTATAGGGAGCAAATCTTAATTGATTGAGTGTGGGATATCCTAATCGTGATATTAATTGTGTATGGAATATCTTAATCGTGATATTGATTGTGTACGGGATATCTAATCGTGATATCTATTGACTATATAGGGAGCAATTTTAATGGTGATATCAATTGGGGGATAACATGATGGATTTCGATTGAATGGAATAACGATGGTGATTTCGATTGAATGGAACAACGATGGTGATTTCGATCGTATATAGGGATACTTTAAAGGTGATATCGATGCATACAAGAATATCTTACTATCAATTCACTGTGACAGAGAAATTGGTGGATATCGTTTGCATACGGGAATACTTTAATTGTATCTATTGTATATGGGGATACCTAATCGTGGTATTATTGTACGGGTCACGACAGAGAACCAATCCTAATCCGATATCTAATCCAGAACCGATTGTGCTTGAACTTGGTTATCACACCGATTATGGTTGAACTTTCAATTGGTTATCGATTGTGCTTGAACTCTCAATTGGTCATCATACCGATTGTGGTTGATCTTTCAATTGGTGGATATGGACACTGAAAACCCATATTGGTCGCATGCTAGTTGATTGTTATCTCTTAATAGCCATTATCTTGATAGGTGTGCTCTTAGTAGCCATTATCTTGATAGGTGTGCTTGCACGTTGCTGTCAATAAGAGCATTGTTCAATAGCACATGCCACAGTACCATAATCATAAAGAATAAGAGAAGCCGGCGAGGGGACAAACAACGGCCTCCCAGTGTTTCTGTAGCAGAGGCTATTGCAACAATAACTCTCCGCACCAAACCAAGAATAGCACGACTAAGATGCCGGTGAGGGGCACGAACGGACCTTCTGTAGCAGAGGCTATAGCAATCAAGCACTGGCTACAGCAACAATCAGCCATGGCTACAGCAACAATCGGGGCATGGCTACAGCAACAATCAAGGGCATGGCTAAGGCAACAATCTAAGGCCACAACTAGTGCAGTAATCGACCCAAACCGAAACAATCCAAGACCAGACCTCAACAAACCATGGCCAGCTACTGCAACAATCCAGCACAATCCAGATGACATAATCCACATGGCACACTCCACATGGCACAATCGATACACCATAACCAGACCTCCAACTCCACCAACCCATCTACCACCCAAACAATCGGCTGGCAGCAAGCACAGACAGTCACTGCAAATCTGTGAGGGAGGCTATTGCTTGGCACTGTGAATATGCCGGCCAGGCTAAAACAGACTCCCTATCTGGGGCCAGTTCGGGGATACGGATTGGCCTTGTGCTTCAGTGGCTCTGTCCAGCACCTTTAGCCCCCATTGTCCCGGGTAGGCCACTGCGCTTTTAGCACCTCTAAGCAGACTAAGCAGGGCGTCCAACAAAGGACGCATGCATGGCTTCCGTGGGCATCCCACAAGGTGGGCGGTCTTCTTTGCGGTGCCTGCTGTGCGTCGTTTCGGGAAAGCGCCGCTATTGTTCGAATTCCATCGAAGCCTTGATGATGCCAATGATGGCACTGCTCTGCACCTTCTCGTTGCCGCCTCTCGCAATCCCGTACTCCACCTCCGATAACCCCCTAAAGACGCTGGCCCGGGTTTTGGCCTTCAATTGGTACTTGGACAAGAGCTCCACAAAGCCCGTGATCATGTCCACTAAAGCGAGCCCCTTTGAGTTTTTGTACTGGGTCAACGTGGAGTAGGCGGTGGTCCAGTCGTCCTTCAAGATGGAGTCCAACACAGTCTCAATGTCGGCTGGGTGGGGTGCCCCAATGCACTCGTAGATCATGTCCTGGTCGACCGTGTCGTCGGTGGCGGCCTTGCACGCCTGCAACACGTTCAACGCCCGTCTCATGTCTCCGTTGGAGAGCTTGAGCAAGGCATCCTCCGCTTCCGGTGCAATCTCGATTCCCTCCCTGGCAATCACGTTGCTGACCCGCTCCCGGATCGCCTCCTGCCCAATGGGATGGAAACGGAACCGTGTGCATCTCGACACCAACGCCGGGTTCAACTTGTGGGCGTAGTTGGCCAAGATGCAAAACCTCGTGTTCTTGGTGTACTTTTCGATGATTCGTCTAAGGGAGTTCTGGGCCACCAGCGTCATGGCGTCTGCCTCGTCCAAAATGATCAACTTGAACCCTCTGCTGAAGATCTGCTGGGTCAGCGCAAAGTTCTTGATCTGGTTCCGGACAACGTCAATGCCTCTGTCGTCCGACGCATTCAATTCCAAAACCATGTTTCTATAGTTGGACCCGTAGATCTCCTTGGCGAGCGCCACGATGGTGGATGTTTTCCCTGTGCCTGGCGGCCCGTAGAAGAGAAGGTGTGGTAACCGCCCTTCGTGCACAAACTTCTTCACCGTGTCCACGATATCCTGTTGCCCGTAAACTTCCTCAAGAGAGTCTGGACGGTATTTCTCGACCCTGAACTGTTAGTATTCATCATTCGATCCTCATATCATGCTCATGTGCCTTGTACTTACCATGGTAAATGCTCCTTGTCTGACATGGTTGACGCGTCTTTAAAATTTATCACCAAACTCTTTTTGTACACGAGGTCGTGTCTCACCGCGGAAGGACAGAGCTACGGCATTGTCATAACAGGTCTATTATCTATAAATACGCATGGGAGAGGAAGGGGGGTTGGTTTACTAACGCCTTAAAGTGGCTGTAGGTCGAATCAGAAACCAGAAGTATGCAAATTAGGACTGTTCGATGGTTGTAGTTGAGGACTTTCGTCAAGCTTGGTCTATTTCAAGACCGTAGGTCATATCAGAGTGACGAAACCAGAAGTGTGCAGGGTCTGTTCAATGACAGAATCAGACTCAATTATCAGATCAGGTATCACCGAGAAACCTATATGACCATAGGCCAGAATTATTATATCATTTCGATAGATCTCTGAAAGGACATCTGATTATCTCTGGAGTGTCTGGGTATCTCTGAAACGTCTATGTAATCTTTAGAATGTATGTGGAACACCTCAGATGTCTCTGACCGTCTCTGGAGAGTCTCTGGACATCTCTAGGGCGTTTCTGGAATCTCTGGAATGGTACAGAGCACCATGTCTCTGAACTCTCCAGATCATCATACACTCCTCTGACCACCTCTGGTACATCACCAGTTTCATCCAGGAATATCTCATTAAACTCTAGGAAAAGTTCAAATAACCATTGATTCCAAATTTCCATCCAAATTCTCTAGCACATGTTCATTCAATTCTCCAAATTTCTCTACAACATATTCAATTTCCATTGAAATGTCCAAAACTTCGATAGAACCACATTACCATTGACTCCAAATCACCATTGAAATCTCCAAATTACCATTGAAATTTCTCTAGAATATGCTCACATTACCATTAAAATGTCCACTTCTCCAGAACATGCAAATTTCCGTTTCCACAACCCCCATCTATATATATGCCATCACCACTCCAAATATCAACACCCACCAACTCAACACAACCCTCAAAGCTCCACTCTTAACCACCATGCGGTTCATTCCGACAAAGTTGCATGTGGAGTACTCGCTGGCAGGCTCGTCCCAGTAGTAGGACAAGGATATCGAGTCGTTTGTGTGGGGACACAAGAAGCCAAAGCTGGCGGGACAGTTGCGGGCCATGGCGTAGCACACGTTGACACAGGGGAGCACCTCGTAGTAGCTCAAGTCGGGCTGAACCATGGTGTTGATGAAGTCGTTGCGCAGGTTGTTGACGTCCCTGAACTTGGACCCGGTGATGTTGCGGGTGGTGCAACGGGGGATGGTGACGGCGCATAGCCAGTCCTTATAGGAGGCGGCACAGTGGTCACAGTTGGTGACGGGCGAGAAGACGGCGTCGTCGGTGGTGTTGCACGCCACCTGCTGGAGCGCCTTGGAAAAGTTCTGGTAGAGGGCCCTGGCCTGCGAGTCGTACATCTGCTTCACGTCGTTGATGGTGGAGTTGGACCGAGCAGGAACCAGGTAGGCCACCTGGGAGCAGAAGTCCAAGTCGAAGATCAACTCACACACGGGGGCGTCCAAGGTCTCAAACTCGAACTGGTCGTAGACAGCACCACCCGAATACCCGGCACCACCGGCCCCATTGAAGTCACTGAGAATGTAACCAATGTACTTTGTCGATTCGTTTAGACCAGTTACGTAGAACTGCTGCTGCAACATGCCGTTTCGGAGCGTGAAGCTGGTCTCCATGTCCTTCATGGTGAGGAGCGCCGGACCGTTTCGGATGGCACACCACGACGCATTCAACGAAAGAAAGAACTCCTTGTCTTCGTAGGCGTAGATGTAGAGTGAGGTGGAGGACCGATTCACGTCTAATTCGGAGAGGTTGGCGATGGGCTGGCTCAGCGACAAGTTCCCCGTGAGGATAAGCGCCAGGTCCTCGTCAGTGTCCACCACCAGCGCCCACGATCGGTCGTCCCACTGGAACACCAAGTCGTTCTGCGACGCCCCGATCTGGTAGTTCCATGTGGCAGACACATTGGTGTTCTGTGGCGCCCGGACCGCTATGTACACGTTGGTGCTGTTGGAAGTCACGTTCTGGATCGGAATCTCCGCCAACGCCTGGAAGTATCCCGTTTCAAACAAGCTCATTTGCGAGTCCTGGATGTCTGTGAACATGTTCTGATCAAAAGAGTAGTAGACCGCCAAGCTTGTGTCGTTGGGCTGCACGTTGGACGGCTGCAGGCAGATGTTCCCCGTGAGGAAAATCAAGTATTCATAGTACTGCCCCAACCCTGTCGACGTGTTGACGCTGAACGAGTAGTACTGTGTTTCGCTCTGTTTGATGCTGTTGTTGATGGGGACAAAGTCAGACAAGCCCGTGGAGTTCAGGAAGAGAGACACAATGTCCTCGAGCTGGGACTTGTCGTCCCGAAAACCAAGGTCGACGCTGTCCCGCTGGAACCCGCCAATTGTCCCGTCCACGTACTCAGCGTCCATGATATCTCTGGCCCACGTGAGCACTGTCCAGCAGCACAACACAACAAGAACGGATGGATTCATTGGTGATGATTTTTTTTGTCTGTGCCGTTTTTTGAGATCCCGGTTACGAGGTTCCAGAGGAGCTCATGAGCTCTGGTGGCCGCCAGTGCGGCCACTCTTGGCGATACTTTCCAGCTACGGACTTGGCGGTTGAGGGGGCGGTGTCAACGGGGCGGTGTCTATGGAACAATGTTGCCATCTGGTTGACACAAGAGCACTTGCCTTTTAAGGTTGGTTTGTTGGGAGTTTTTGCAGCTACGGTTTTAGTGTATTGGTTTATTCTAGAGGGCAGATAAGTGGACTATTACTTGGGAAGTGAGTTGGGACGTCTCGAGTGATGTCAAAGATGTGATATTACTGTAAAAGGTGCATCTCAAAAGTTCACAATGGAGGGTTTGGCTTCTGCTGAGCACAACGTAGCAAGCGACGACCCGTGGAAGGTGGAATATTGCTTGGGAAGTGAGGTGGCACGTCCCCAGTGATCTCAGTGATCTCAAAGATGTAATATTTCTGTGAAAGATGCTCATCAAAAGTTCACAATGGAGTATTTGGAGTGTTTGGAGTATTTGGAGTGTTTGGAGTATTTGGAGTGTTTGGAGTGTTTCGAGTGTTTGGCTACTGTGGAGCACAACGACAAACAACGACGCCAGGAAGCGGACTGGTCGAATCTTGACAATGACAACTCCAGGGGTACTTCTGATGAACCTGCTGAACCACCAAAGCCACCAATGTACCATTAAATCAGTCACTTTGAAGCTGTTTTGCTCTTTGAGATCCAATGCTTGGTTGCACACCTACGAGAAAAGCTTCCATAGCTTCTTCATCTTGCTCTTCTTCTTGTATCCATCACTCTTCTCTTCCACATCGCCACTGTGCATCAAAGTGGTTATGTCCGGGTGGGACTTGAGAGGCTCCAACTTGGGACGGGTTGCGCCTGTGCCGTCCTCGATATCGTAAGACAAGGACTTGTGCAACAGAGGTTTCTTGGAACTCTTGGACTTCTTCTTCAGGTCGTCGGACTCAGTCTTGGGTGCTGGCTTGTCCAAGACAAACTTCAAGGTTGTCTTTCTTGGCTCACCGTTGGGGGGCGAGGGCAGGAGCGACGGAGGACTGATGTTGATGGAGGGAGGCGTGGCGCCAGGGGTCCCGGCACTCTTTTCCTTTTGTAGCGTGTTCATCATCAAGTTCCTCTTCATCTCCTTGTACGAAATGCCGGACGAGGCGGTGGTGGGGAGCGGAGGAAGCGTGGGTTTCTCCACAGGGTCCAACAAGGACTTTGTCTTGTAGGGAACGTGGCCAAACTGGTTGGAGCCAGTGATGGCGCGGGCCAACTTGGCGCCCTTGCCTCTGAAGTCAGGATCTATTTCTCGTAACTCCTGGCAAAAGGCGTTGGATTTGTCCGACACGAGCCTGGCAAACTCTGCGTAAAAGTCCTCATTGACGGGCTGCTTGATCAAGTTCTTGAGTGTTTTGGACAAGTCCGATCTATAGTCACAGTACAACTTTGTGATTTCCTCAAACGAAGAGTAGGACTCGTCCGAGGCCACCGAGTCCGACGACGACTCGGACGAGAGAGACGTCACCTCCAGCACGTCCACGTCGTCGTCCGGCTTGGAGTCCTCCTTCTTGTCGTTCAAGTTCAACTGCCTGAGAAAGTCGTCTTGGAGCTTCAACTCAAACTTGTTCATGTTCATGGCAGGTACCACAATGACGGGAAGCGGGAAGTTCTTGACCAAGCGGTCCGTCAACTTCAGCGACAACCACAGTTTCAACGGAGCACCGATCCTGCTGTTTGGTTTCGTGCCTGCACAAACCAAGTTTGGCTCATATAACTTGTACATTTCCTTCAAGACGTCTCTGGTGTTGCCCACGGCCAACTCGATGGACATCTGGCCAATCACGTTGGGGTTGACGACCCTCATGATGTACTGCATGATGTCCTTGGCGATGAATTTGATAAAGCCCGGTCTGTTTCTCTGTCTCATTCTCATTTTGGCGGTCTTGGGCACCACCTGGGCGGCGTAGTTGGAGTTGCGGCGGCCCTGGAACCCGCCCGGCTTGAGCAACTGCTTGGAGTTGATGGCCGACACCACCACCACACGGTCGCCGTCCTCTATAAACTCTCTGAGGATCCAGTCGAGGGCCACCCAGGTGTGTTTTCTGGCGCTGAGGTACACCAAAATCACACGGCCGGGCAAGATGGGTCTTCTGTGGGGGATGTTCAACTTGTACAAGTCCTCAAAGTGCGGGTGTCTTCTGGTGAAACTGCATCCTCTGGTGGTGACAATGGGTCTGGTGGGGTAGTCGACCCTCGATGTCTGCAAATACTTTGCAATATTGGGCGTAAGGGTCGAAAGCCGGGACATTTCCGCCAAGTCCAATCTGTTGGGGGAGCGGGAGGTCCTGCTGGGGGACCCGATGGGCAGCCTCAGTCTGGGCAGCGGGATGGGCGATCTGCCCCGGACCGGCGACCACTCGTCGTCGGACCCCCCGCGCCCCACAGGGAACTCGCCCTTGCCTAGAAACTCCTGGAACTCCTCCTCCTCCGAGTCGTCGTCGTACTGCAAGTTGATTGTGTCAAACGAGACCCGCTTCATAAACCTGGCCCGAACCTGCTCCAAGTCGTCCGGGATCTCGAGACGGATGTTGCGGTACTGGTCCAGTGCCTTGTGTTCAAACCACTCCAACAAGTCGGCAGGCATCGCCGACTCTGAAGGGGGGTTGTAGAGATTGGCCTCAAAGGATCGCAGGGTCTGGACCCCTCCCTGCGTCTTTCCGTCCTCCGGGTCCCCATACACATGGAGATCCGGTGCTGTGTTCATGTGTGGCAATTGAGGTTTGGGAGCTTTCAACTTGTCGTCCGTCATTGCTTGTTTCTGGCCAATGCTTTGCTGTAAACTTTACAACTTTCTGCCGCATCCGCCTAAAGGGCATTTTTTTGGCACCAATCCCATAGGTTCTGCACACAACCTCACGCCAGGCCACTTCTACAGGCCACTGTGATGCTGGGACATGGCCAGTTACTTTGCCCGCTACACAGGTTGGGCTTTTCGGGGCCTTTTTCGTGCAAAAACCGCCACCTGGAACGCCCTTACAATGCCCTTGTTGTTGGAGTTGCCCCAATCTGGCAATTCCCAAATAAGCACATTTTCCGTCCCATACCAAAAAAAAAAAAAGAGGCGAGGCGGTAACCAAAAAAACTGATCTCCACGACATTCAGACACCAGCCAATGGATGAGAACGAGCTACTAGTGGCGAGCCAATTGTACAAGCGACTGGGCACCACCAAGCAGTGGAAGAAGGTGTGGGTGACGTTGCGGCCGTGCCAGCTAGCGTACTACAAGGACTCGACGGAGCACAAGCCCATCAAGGTGGTCCCCCACCACCAGTTGCAGTCCTTCAGCGAGATCACGGACCAGCAGAAATGGCACTTTGGGGTGTACACGAGCCGCAAGGTGCTACATTTCCGGGCATTGGACAAGGAGGGGTTCGAGAGGTGGATGGGCGGGCTAAAGTGCATGTTTGACGAATCACACCACGGCGTGGCACCCGCTGACAAGGACGCCAGCGAGGACAGCGACCTCGAGGCCCCCGTGCCGGCCCCCAAGGCCTTTGCCGACGAGGAGTACATTGTCACAGAGGGCGAGGTGCACCGTCTCAAGAAGAGGTACAACCAGTGGCAGCGCAACTTTGTCATAGTCACCAACAAGTGTGTCTACTTCCACAAGAAGGACTTGGTGTGCAAGCTGATCTTGGTCAAGGACATTGTGGATGTGATTGAGTTGGACCCGATATCCAAGTCCAAGGTCTGGTGCTTGATGATCATCACCCTGAACAAGCGTGTGAGGATCTGCTTGGACTCCGAGGACGACATGATACGCTGGTTGAGTAGTTTGAAGACGGTATTAAAGAAGTGAGCTGCTAGCTCATGACAGGTATAATAAGGCATACACGAGGGTATTAAAATGGTGACCAGAAGAATGGGATGACTAGAGAAGTCAGTGGAATGAAGCTGAAAGCGCCGCAATATCATGAAGATGTACAGTGAAGATGAACCGAAGAGATGGGTCAGTGATGAACTAGTGGTAGGTGCATTGCTTGCACTCCAGATTGCCTAAAACATTGCTTGCACACCAGATTGCCTAAAACATTGCTTGCACACCAGATTGCATAAAACATTGGTATGATACTTGCAGATTGGTCTAAAACATTGGTATGATGCTTGCAGATTGGCCTAAAGCATTGGTAAGTTGCTTGCAACTTACGTTTCTGGGCCCCACATAAATACGGTCTGGTATCTAGTTGAACCTACAGTGTTAACTGGTTGGCTTCTACTTAAACCTCCACTTACATCATTAAATGGTTGGTTAGCAGACCTCCACTTGCTTCATCAACTGGTTGGTTTCTAGGTTGAACCCCACAAATCATCACTGGTTGGTTAGCAGACCTCCACTTGCTTCATCAACTGGTTGGTTTCTAGGTTGAACCCCACAAATCATCACTGGTTGGTTAGCAGACCTCCACTTGCTTCATCAACTGGTTGGTTTCTAGGTTGAACCCCACAAATCATCAACTGGTTTCTAGCTAGAACTCCACTTAAATCATCAACTTGTTCTAGCTAACACCTCCACTACATCACCAACTGATCTGGTTTCTGCTAAAAACCCCACTTAAATCATCAACTGGTTTCTAGGTCTAACCTCCACTTAAACCATCAACTGGTATCTAGGTTGAACTTCCACATCATCACTGGTTGGTTTCTGCTTGAAATTCTGCTTGATCTCGGTCCTGTGGGGTACGCTCTGGATTCTGCACAAATAAGGGTAACATTCTAGGAATGTTTATATAATAACACGATAATGGTACGACAATAACAATGGTATGACGCTGCAATGTAACAGGATACGAGGGGGTGCCTCGAAGAAGCAGCCGGTTTTGGGTCCGTTTCATGGCCTCCTGCCACCTGTAGAGCCGTGGACGGTGGAGATACCGGCCGGGAGCCCGCCTAGCAACCTCCTAGCCAGGCCAGGCTACCCCTAGCGTGCAGCCGCGGGTCTCCCCCCAGCTTTCTCTAGGCGTTGAAGGCAATTTAAGTGGCTGTACATGGCATTTAAAACTAGCAGCAATTAGCACTGCAGGCATCACAGCTGTTGAACGGAACAGTCCAAATCAGGCATCTATAAGCCGGCAGCGAGATGATCCACACCCACGCCCCCGAGCACCGTCGGGCACTGTCGGCGTGGGTTGCCGTGCCGTTTGCCTGGACCCAGACTTGCATCCTGCACCGGTTTGAAGATCTTGTTGATGTTGCCTCCACAACACATGAAACGAAATCCACCAAACGGAGCATGCAACTGGAGGTGCCTGCGGCTGGGTACGAGGTACGAGCCGCTCACAAGACACTCCAGGGCAGCGGAAATCAGCCGATACGGCTCTCAATGCCAACCTAGTGGGCATTCCAGTTGGGCGCTGGAGAAAGGCTAGACCCGCCACGGCGTGCCAACAAGCTGCCAACAGCCCAGCAGCACCAAAACAAACGCCCTTGCAAGGGGCCCAGGTTCCTGGTCGCCTCTGACGCAGCCTTAGCGGCAGTTAGCGGTCTTGGGAACTCTAATGCTCCTCCACGTTAGATTCCCCAGACACACACAAACATGCCATGTAACGCTGCCTATCTTCCGCCAATCACCAAGGAAGCACGCAATTCACATGTGTGCTGGGTAGACCAAGAGGGCCGCCTTGGCCCCGAGACAGGCCCCTCGTGGCCCGTGTGGTGCTTGCTGCGCTGGTGGTGGTGGATCCCCCTTATCTGATCGTTTCCCCCTTCGTGTCCATGGAATCGATAGCAGCGCAAGGGCGGCGGTCTGGGCGGGCGTGGAGGCCCCCAAGTTGGACAAAAACAGCACAGCGTCGTCCGTTGGGTGCCAGGGCCCTCCGCCCTGCCTCCCGTTGTGCTGGGCGAACCGCAACGGTCCCGTGTCTCCTCTACTGTACATCTTCCTAACCGTTCTGGAACCTCGCTTCTGCAAAAGTTAAAAAAATTTAAATACTTTGTATTCACTAGACAAAGAGCCGGGCACCAGCAACAGCATGAAAACAGAGGACCAGAAGGAAGCCAGCGGGTTTCTTGAGTTCGTATCTAGTTGTGACGCTGTGGGACCATATTCGGTCGATTTAAGAGACGAGCACAAGAATTGGGCCTACGATGAAAAGTGTACTCGGTCCATCTTGGAGTTGGAGTACAGCAGTAAGCAGACGGCGTATCTCGTGGGGCATGCGTTGGAGAAGGAGTTTGACGAGCCCACGGGCCCCATCGGGTCCGAGTTTGGCTACTACCCGCCGATTGTGTGCTACGTGACCGCCATCACCGGCTTGCCCTTGGCGGCCGTGGCCACCATGATGAACAAGGGTGAAAACACGCTTGAAATATTGCATTCCGAAATCACAAAGAGAATCATCGAAGAGAGAATCACCAGGGAGAACGGCGGCTCTGTTCACGACGACAAGTGTGCCCAGTTTCTCGCCAACTACCCCAACTTGCTCTCCTTCGGATCAGACACCTTCTTCCGGGCCATATACAGGATGGTCAACCAGGACGAAGGTTTGTTCTTGATGACCGTGGAGTACATCATCAGCAAGAGCTTGAAGTATCTTTTGGGCCAATTGGAGTCCACAGGCAAGACCATCCCCATACCGAAAGCTTCTTCGGGCGGCGTCGAGTCTGATCTCGAGGACAACCGTTTATCCAAGATAACCCATCCTTCGGCCTCCAAGATCAACGAGTTCAAGGAGTATGCACAAAAGTACGAATTGTCTTTCAACAAAAACAAAAGAGACCCGGTCGTGGACCCCAAGAAACATCTCCAAAACCGGGACAAGAAACCCAAGCATGAACGTATGACCGAAAAGCTGGAGGACATCTCCAAGGACACAGCACACGAATCAAAGAGTTTGGCTCTGAATGGCGACTCTCAGTTCTTCAAGTCCATTATGGAACAGCTACAAGACGATATAGAAAAGATCAAGTTGTCAGAACAGAACAAAGAAGAAGAGTCTGCCACTCCACCTGCATCAATGGATTCTCAAGAGTCGAGTTCCACCAAGAACGACAGTGGAAATGACGAATCTAGCTCTTATACGTTGGACGACGAGAACCAGGACCACAGATTGGAGGACCACAGATTGGAGAACCACAGATTGGAGGACCACAGATTGAAGGCAGACCCCACCAAAGAGTACAGAAACGAAAAGAACAAAGACCCAACAGGACTGGTTCCAGCAGAAATATCTGCTTCTAGCGGCAAAACAACCCCAATGGACAGCACCAAAGAGCAAACCACCAAAGCATCCAAGGCTCGAGAAAGAAGAGAAAAGGCCAGGGCCAAAAAAGCAGAAAAGCAGCAAGAAGCTTCCCCACATAGCAAGGGCCCCACGGCACAGGCTCAAAATGACCCCACTACAAGTGTAAAAGCAGGAACCTCTCCAAAACCCCGTTCCAGCAACTTTACTGCAAACCAATATAGTAAACTTTCCAGTAACGACTCGGAGGAGGAGGACAACAAAGACACATACTATCTCATCAACGACGACGACTACACCAAGTACGTTTACGACGAAATTGACGACGACCAGGATTTCTTGGATATGGTTGATCTTTTAGCCGACTTGTTTCCAAAGTACTCGAGAACGGAGCTCAAGATCCGTCTTAAGGTTAGCGAGGATTTGGACGACTTGATCGAGTCGCTTTTCCTCGAACAAGAAACCAATGACATTATCGAGCAGGTGCAAGCAGAAACCCGGGAAAACATCTACCAGGAGGCCTTGAGCAAGTACTCGGAGGGCGTGTTCCAGTTGAAGGAGTTGTTTCCTGACTACGACCTCGATGCCTTGGAGGAGTTGTATCAACAGCACAACGGCGACATGGAGTTGTTGGCGTCCAACTTGTTGAACGGCACTGTTTCTGCAGACTTCACGCCGGCCAAGTCGGGCGCCCAGTCCACCGTCAAGATTGAAAACGGATTGTGGGGTAACATCCAACAGGCTGCCTTCAAGTTGGCCCAAATGACCGAAATCACCAAGGAAGACGCTGCGGGCTACTTGGAGAAGTTCAATGGTCGGTTTGTGGATGCTTTGGTTGACGTTATCCAGACCCACAAGCAAAAGGAAACCACGCCTGAGCCGACCGAACCTCCCGTCAGAACTAGCCGTGTGCAAAGGGGTCGTGTTCAACGAGGAGCTGCCAACATCAGGGTGGTCCGTAACGCTAGAAACACCAAGAAGGTGTACCGGTACGTTGCATCCAGCAAGGAGGCCCAGGAGTTGAAGAGTATCATCGAGAGCAACCCCCAGCTCAAACCTATCGACACTGCATTTTCAAAGAAAGCATTGGAGTATTTCGAAGGAGACGTTTTCAAGACAGTTGACATTTGCCGGTTCATTCTCGAGCAGGGAGGAGCTCTGCTGACGGGCAGGAAGAACGGAAAGTACCAAACCACAGCACAGTACCTTCGAGACAGCGCAGCCAGCAAACCTGGGTCAAACCGTAAGGCAGGCACCAGACCCAGCTATGGGCTGGAATTGGGAACCAAGTTTGCCAGGGTTCGGAGCAAGTTGGACTCTTCTGGTGTTAGAGATGTCCAGTTGAAGGATATCAAGCTCCAGGAGTACAAGCGAACCGGGCAGCTCGACTTGCACCACCTCAACTTGGTGCAATCCATGAGGTTGACCAAGCTGGCCTTGCATAGCTGGTGGGAAGCCGAGGTTGTTGAGAGGGAGGTGAGCGGCGACTTGACCAAGTTCGGGTCCCGGGCGGTCTTTGTTTCCGACTTGCGGATCGTCACTGGGCGTGGTCTCCACAGTGCTGGTGGGATTCCTGTTATCAAGAGAGCTGTTGGTCAGTATTTGAAGGGTAGCGGTTATTTGTACGATGAGGATGTGGGTAGTTTCACCGTGTATGGGTATAGGCGATAGGCGGAGGGACGACCTTGTTGTGAGTGAGTGGTCGACCAGGTGGGGACTTAGAAGCTGAATTGGTGGTGGATTTAGAAAGCTGAGGCGGTAAGGTCCACCAGGTGGGGACTTAGAAAGCTGAGGCGGTAAGTGGCCTCGGCTATGTCATCACCAGAGACCTTGGCTAAACTCTCGATGAAACTTCTCAACCAACCACACAAATCACTCCTGTTCATCGCACCCCCACCAGAAACCAATGCTTTCACAAACCCCAACCTTGCGGTCCACGATGAAACAACTGAAACAAATGTGCCACCAAAGCACGGCTTATAGAATAAACAATGGCTGACCACCCTGTGCTGGGTACAACGATCCCGACACAGCCTGTGTCTGGCACCTAACTAATTGTAGCGAAGAGAGAGATTTGCTTTGTATACAAGAGGGTTTCAGCTGATGTGAAACCTCTATAGATGAAGAGATGCCTCTGAAGGGGTACACCTCTGAAGAGATTCACCACTGAAGAGACACCGCTGCGGGGATACACCTCTGTAGCAGAAGAGATACGACATTCACTCTGTATGAGAAGCAACAGTCACTCTGTATACAAACAGAATGTCACTCTGCATACTGACTACACGCTGTTGATGTGATACGACCCAATCCACTAGGTAACGCAACAAGGGACACTGGAACTACGATCTGGTCAAGATTCGAGTTCGCTGGGGACACTAGAACCCAGGTAAAGTTGGATAATTGTAAGATAACGCTAGTCTGGTGATGCAACTAAGAAGGGACACTGAAAACTAGGGCCTGATCAAGATTTTGCTGGGGCCACTACAACCCAGGTAGCTTGGGGACTGAACTAGTAAGGGACACTGAAACTACGACCTGGTGGAGGTTTGAGTTTGCTGGGGCCACTAGAACCCGGGCAGATTGCTACATAGTAGAGTTGGATAATCTCGAGATACTTAGTTTGGTGATGCAACTAAGTAGGGACACTGAAAACTACGATCTGGAGGAGGTTTGAGTTCGCTGGGGTCACCACAACCCAGGTAGATTGGGGATTGAACTAGGAAGGGACACTGAAAATTACGACCTGGTGGAGGTTTTAGTTCGCGGGGCCACTAGAACCCAGGTAAAGTTGGATAATTGTAAGATAACGCTAGTCTAGTGATGTAACTAAGAAGGGACACTGAAAACTAAGGCCTGATCAAGATTTCGCTGGGGCCAACTAGAATAGGACACTGAAAACTACGACCTGGTCAAAGTATAAGTTTTCTGGGGTCACTAGAACCCAGTTAGATTGCTAAATAGTTGGATAATCTCGAGGTACCTAGTTTGGTGATGCAACTAGGAAGGGACACTGAAAACTAGTGCCTGGTTGAGGTTTGAGTTCGCTGGGGCCACTAGAACCCAGGTAGATTGCTACATAGTAAAGTTGGATAATTTCGGGATACCAAGTTTGGTGATGCAACTAGGAAGGGACACTGAAACTGCAACCTGGTGGAGGTTTGAGTTTGCTGGGGCCACTAGAACCCAGGTAGATTGCTACATAGTAAAGTTGGATAATTTCGGGATACCAAGTTTGGTGATGCAACTAGGAAGGGACACTGAAACTGCAACCTGGTGGAGGTTTGAGTTTGCTGGGGCCACTAGAACCCAGGTAGATTGCTACATAGTAAAGTTGGATAATTTCGGGATACCAAGTTTGGTGATGCAACTAGGAAGGGACACTGAAACTGCAACCTGGTGGAGGTTTGAGTTTGCTGGGGACACTAGAACCCAAGTAGATTGGGGATTGAACTAGGAAGGGGCACTGAAAATGACCTGGTCGAGATTTGAGTTTTCTGGGGCCTCTAGAACCCAGGTAGTTTGCTAAAAAGATGGATAATTTCGAGATACTTAGTTTGGTAATGCAACTAGGAAGGGACACTGAAAAAGACCTGGTCGAGATTTTGCAGGGTCTAATTAGGAAGGGACACTGAAAACTAGTGCCTGGTCAAGATTTGAATTCGCTGGGGACACTAGAACCCAGACAATGTTGGATAATTGTAAGATAACGCTAGTCTGGTGATGAAACTAGGAAGGGACACTGAAAATTACGACCTTGTGGAGGTTTTAGTTCGCGGGGCCACTAGAACCCAGGTAGATTGGGGATTGAATGTTTTCGGAGGTAGTTTAGCGTGAAGCAGTGGTGGGAATTGAAGCAACATAAAGTACTCGGGACGCTGGAAGAGTTGCAGCCGGCATGTGTGTAGAACGGAATGAGTGTTGGTGTTAGAGTGACAATCAAGTAGTTCTCTTACAGAGAAGTCATCACCACACAGTGTTATCTCATCAACAGTCACTTCAAGTGTAAACGCAGGACAATCAGCTTGTATAACTTCAGACTGACGGTAGTATCAGAACAGTTGAGCCTCATTGACTATATGCGATATTTCACAATTATCCAACTTTACTAGCGTGTTTCATTGAGTAGAGAGGTAGTATTGCACCTTTAACTGTCACTCTGGTGATGTGAAAGACCAACCTGTCAATCTGATCACCAACATTCACTCAGTGGTGAAACACAACTCGAGTGTCCCTGGTGATAAAATACTACTTGGGTGTCCCTATTGATAAAATACCACTCGAGTGTACCTGTCAATCTGATACCCCAACACTCAGTTCGTTCACGAGTGCCCCTACCTCTCACTCTGATACCCCAACACTCAGTTCGTTCACGAGTGCCCCTACCTCTCACTCTGATACCCCAACACTCAGTTCGTTCACGAGTGCCCCTACCTCTCACTCTGATACCCCAACACTCAGTTCGTTCACGAGTGCCCCTACCTCTCACTCTGATACCCCAACACTCAGTTCGTTCATGAAATACCACTCGAGTGTCCCTCTGATACCCCAACACTCAGTTCGTTGAAATACTAGTGTGTTCTCTCCAATAGCTGCAAATTTTGCAGCCAGGGACGGCTGCGCATGGCGCAGATGCTGCGGTAAGCGTGGGGAGTGCCTGCGGCGCACACTGTAGAGTGGTGGACGGGTCTGCACGCCTGGTGACGGTCTGCACCTGTAGAGAGGCGGCACCAGCTCTGCATGCCTGGTGTCAACGCTGCACGCCTGGTGCCAACTGCACGCGGATGGCAGACATCTGAGCCCAACTCCACGCCAAACAGCTGCATCTCAAACAACCTGAAACAGCCGGTCTCAGCCAGTTGGGGACATCCGCTGCACCCCTCCGGGCCTGCAAACTGCACCAGCGGCGGCACCCAAATCCGTCGGGCAGCGCAACGCGTTCGTCGGCAACCCAGCTCTGTCGTCTGCCCATGGCTGCCCCAACATTAAACCCCAAAGAGGAAACCGTACACGTCCTAGCTGCCACGTCAACGCATTGCGTTGCGGATGCAACCAGCGTGAGGGCTGGTGTGGGCCAGCCAGGGTGGGCTCTGGTTGGCAGGGTGGGCCCCTCGGTGGGTGCCACTGTGGGCCCCTCCGGTGCCCACAGCAGCACCCACAGCAGCACCCACCGCCGTGCCCCCACCGCCGCCCCCACCGGTAATCCCAAACTCGGACGCGTCGCACCAGCGACACTCTTTATCTGCTGCGTTTGAGGACAGAATGAAACTACGACCCCCACCCCTCGTGCCCGAGAGAAGCTGGGACATGGCCGCGTCGCCGCCGGCGTGCTACCCCATCTCCTCGACCACTCCCACACTCAAAAAAGCCCATACCGGGCCCATTCCCGGTCCCAGCCCCATACCTCATTCTCTACGTCTGAATCATTCTCGGCTAAACACGTCGGTCCCGTGCATTTTTTTTTTTTTTGGCTTTTTACAGGTTAGAATTTCATATTCCAATTACAAAAGGGGTAATCAACGGAAACGTTGATGAGGTAGACCTCTCGACGGGGTCTGCAAACAAAGAAAGGATCTGGCGACCCCAACCCCAAGCTGGATCGCTCGCGCACCAGGCGCCCATTGTCCCGCCGGGGACCTCGTAACGACCCTCTTCTCTGCACGCCTAAAACACACACCTCTGTCGTTGCCTTCAATGTTGCTTGTGAGTCTATTGTCACCTCAATTTTATTTTTCCCCTACAAAACCTGACTTTTCAGAATTTTCCAATGGGTAAATTTTTTTTTTTTTTTTTTTTTTTTAAGGGAGGAAAAGCGAGGAAAAAAAAAATCATTTAGCTTCAGTCACTCGTTCCTTAATAACAACAACATCAAACCAACGTGGATATTGAACTCGGATAGCGCCGATACACCATGTCAATGACCAATCAAGAAACGAGTGGAGAGCCGATCGGCTCAGCGGGGCCCCAGGAGAATATTTTGGGGTCGCCCATCAACGAGAAGTTGGCCCAGTTTACAGACCGCATTGTCAGCGGGACACGTTCGTTGTCGACGTCGTCGAGGAAGACATCCAACACGGAGAGCTCGATGACGGGGCTGGGGGAGGAGGTGTCGATGGAAAGCACGCTTCCCCGAATGCCCGGGACGTTCAATGTGAGCGGATTGCAGGCCAACCTGGAGGAGTACACACAGCTCTCGCACCTGTTGCAGAGCAACAACATGACGCTGGAGTCGTTGGGCGAGCGGGGCGACGCCATGGACACGGCGGACGGGTACCAGGACATATCGCAGGTGCACCTGATCCACCTGGTGTCGACCAAGCTGGTGCTGACGAGGCTGGCGTTGGAGCACGACATGTCGCTGATTCTGACGGGGCCCCACCCACGCTCCGTGTCCAACAAGGACTCGTCCAAGACCTTGTCTGCGGCGGGCAGCACGCCGGGCTTGAACGGCTCGCCCGCCCTTGGACCCGTCTCGGCCGCCAGCTTGCACGACCCCGCCACCCCCGAGTTGGCGCTGTTCAAGTCCACCTTGGACCCGGGCAAGCCCGCCACCAGCCTCTCGGGCCTCAACGACATCTTGGCCTCGCTGAACCTGTCATTTCTCAACTCAAACTACTCCAAACTGAGCGGCTTGACCGCAGACGAGACGGACGACGACCTGGCGCCAAACAACAACGCCAGCCAAAGCAACGACGACATACTCCGCAAGGACGCCTTGCGCAACATCCCCACCACCCAAGACGAAAACATAGACGACTCCACGCCCAGAAAGGCCCCCGCCAGAAGCAACCACTCCCTCAACGGCGCAGCCCACCACCCCTCCACGCCCTACGCACAACCGCTCCCCCCAACACCGACCCAGCACCACCAAAACAACGACCCCGACATTGCCAACCTCCTGATCAGCTCCACCTCGCTGACCCAGAACACCGTGGGCTCCAGAAACACCTCCAACAACTCGGTCATCAGATCCCCCATCCAGGGCAACAACCAGGCCGTGTCCACGCCGGTCATGCATCAGAACAAATTTTCCTCCCCTTCAGTGTTACAAGGCACCTCGCCACAGCAGGGCTTGAACTCGCCCAAATACGTCAATGTCAAGAAGAGAAAAAGCGGAAACCGTGTCAAGGGCGTCTTCAACCTGATGTTTGGCAAGGGCAAACCAATGACAAACCTGCCCGGCTCCTACTCCAGCAACATGTCGCTAGCACTGCTGTCGCCCGAAGCCTCCATCTCGGCCGTCAACATGAAAATCAGCACGCCCTTCAACCCCAAGCACGTTGCGCATGTCGGCATTGACGACAACGGCTCCTACACCGGGTTGCCGATTGAATGGGAACGTCTTCTTTCTGCGAGCGGGATCTCAAAGATTGAGCAGCAGCAGCATCCTCAGGCCGTCATGGACATTGTGGCCTTCTACCAGGACACCAACGAACACAATGCCGACGACATGGCCTTGAAGAAGTTCCAGGTGCTGCGGGACAGACTGAACTCCCAGCTGCAGCCCCATTCACAGCAGTCCAACGGCTCCTCCTCCAACGGCTCCAACGGCTCCAACGGCTCCTTGACGGAAACACCGCCAACTACCCCCAGACCCACCATTGACGGCGGCCACAGCCCGCTGAAGGACCCAATCAACACCACGCCCAGCCAGCAGCACCCGGACGACAGAACCATTGGCGCGCCCCCACGGACCCCCAACGCAAACTACGAAAACCAGTTCATTCCGTCGAGACCGGCCCCAAAACCACCGGCAACAGACCCAAACTCGTTGGAACTGTCCCAGACCATCATCAACCAATCGCCCAATGGAAAGAACTCGTCCGTTCAACAGCTGCCTTACCACAACACCCCGCTCTCGCCCGAGTCCGCCGCCTCCCCCACCAAGAAATCCTTTATGGGCCGTTCCTTCTCGTCCAAATCCATCAAGTCCCTTCGTTCCTCTTCTAGAAAGGAAAAACAGCACCCCCACCCTCCTCCTCCTCCGCCCCCACCAACCATGGCAAATGCTCCTAATTCCGACCACGGCTCCAAGATCCCCAAATCAAAGTCCCACAACAACTCCCTTGCATCCCAAACCCGTATCGAGCCTCTGCGTGCCGGTGGCTCCACCGCCCCCATTGCCCAGTCCGCCAAGTTTAACGAGGACCTGTTGAACTACCCCAAGCAACGCTTGAAGGAAGAAATCATGCATCATAGAGCCCCTCCTCCTCCTCCTCCGTCCTCCACCAAACCGCAATCGGTCGTCTCGTCTCCAGGAAGTGGTGTCCAACGTCAACCTTCCCAAATTGAGGTTAAGCGCAAGCCTTCCTTGGCCTCTGCTCCTCAACAGGCATTGGCAGACGTCATCTCGCTGGGCTCTAGAGAGCAGTACGAGCAGCTGCAGGTGCAATTGCAAAAGCAAATCGCCTTGCAACAAGCACAGCAACCACCACAACCACCACAGCATAATCCAGAATTCACAAGACAGAAGTCCCAACAGCCGGTCCGTGACCCCAAACAAGCTGCGCTCTTGGCCCAGAAGAAACGTGAGGAGAAGAAGAGAAAGCATCAACAAATCATTTCCAAATTACAGTCGATATGCTCAGAAGGCGATCCAAACGAACTCTACAGAGACTTGGTCAAGATTGGCCAAGGTGCCTCGGGTGGCGTCTACATTGCACATGAAGTTCGTGATAAGCTGCGCACCGTAGCAATCAAACAGATGAACTTGGAGCAACAGCCAAAGAAGGAGTTGATCATCAATGAGATCTTGGTCATGAAGGGAAGCAAGCACCCCAACATTGTCAACTTCATCGACTCGTTCCTTCTCAAGGGCGACTTGTGGGTGGTGATGGAATACATGGAAGGTGGCTCGCTCACAGAGATAGTGACCCACAGCGTCATGACAGAGGGCCAAATCGGTGCTGTTTGTCGTGAAACGTTGAAGGGTCTCAAGTTTTTGCATTCCAAGGGTGTGATCCATCGTGACATCAAGTCCGACAACATCTTGCTCAACATTGACGGCAACATCAAGATGACCGACTTTGGTTTCTGTGCCCAAATCAACGAAATCAACTTGAAGAGAACAACCATGGTTGGTACCCCCTACTGGATGGCCCCAGAGGTTGTTTCCCGTAAAGAGTATGGTCCCAAGGTCGATATCTGGTCGCTTGGGATCATGGTGATTGAGATGATTGAGGGAGAACCTCCGTACTTGAACGAAACCCCATTGAGAGCTCTTTATTTGATTGCAACAAACGGTACCCCCAAGTTGAAGGAACCCGAAGCCCTCAGTTACGACATCCGCAAGTTTTTGGCTTGGTGTTTGCAGGTGGACTTCAATGAACGTGCCAACGCCGACGAGTTGCTTGCATCCAAGTTTGTCCAGGAGGCCGACGAGGTCACCTCGTTGCTGCCTTTGGTCAAGATTGCCCGTATGAAGAAAGCCACCGAGGTCCAGGATGACTAGGCATATGGCAAATTCTCATTTCTACATGACTGAAGCTGAATTAAGAGTTGTCAATACTCACAGAATTGATTGTACAATATTAGTGGAATATGAAGGCATTTAAGTATGTATTTGTATAAGTAAAAGGTATTATATTTTAAGTTAGATGAGAGTAGGAGGTGTGAGGGATGTCATAATAGGGTGGGGGAGGTGTGAGTTTTAAGATAGATGAGAGTAGGGGGAGGTTTCTCACGGTGCCAGCATATAGTTCTAGTGGGATGGTGGTAGCATGTGAAGAGAAGATGTTAGCATGTGAGAAGGTGTTATAATCGTTTTGTCTGAAAGAAGCATGTTTCAAATTATGAGATCGTTGCTAGCGTATATGAATAGTGTTGGATCCAGCGTATGAAGGAGATGTTGGTCGATTCAGCCTGTAAGAGTAAATGTTGGTTGATTCAGCGTATGGTGGAGATTTTGGTTGAATTTCAGCACATTTCATGTGTTATCGATCCAGCGTATAAGAGTAGGTATTGATCTTCGCCAAATAAGAGGAGATGTTGCTCAATTCAGCTGAGAGCAGATGTTGGTCGGTTGGTAAAGAGTAAATGCTGGTCGATTTAGCTTGGAAAAGATGGCAGCGTATGAAGAGAAGATGTCATCATCGCTTGATCTGAAAGAACAGATCCACGCCAACGTATATATGTTGAGCTATTCCAGCCATATTCGAGTGTTATCTGAACAGATCAGCGTATAAGTAGATATAGGCAGGCTTACAAAGATTGGTCTATTTCGTTTGAATTCAAATCATTTCATAGGATGTCAGCATAGACATCATAATCGTTAATTGGATGCCAGCAGAGTTATTCGAATGCCAGCAGAGTTATTTGGATGCCAGCAGTTATTTGGATGCCTGCATAGTTATTTGACATGGTAATCGCTCTTTGAATGCCAACATAGTTATTTGAACTCGTAATCGTTCATTGATGCCAGCATAGATTTTATTATCATAATCGTATATAGTGGAATGCCAGCTCGGATGGTAAGATCAACTTACCAAACCTATGCTGACGAGAAAAGTATCACCTATAAAGTATGGAAAGAAAGCACCCGTGGGGAAAGTTCCCCACAGGTGCACCATCTCAGCACCACCTGTGTTCGTGGAATACACCATCTCAGCACAAGCTAAAGTGGCACCCACTGTCCTTACAAAGTGTTGTTCAAGTAGGTGGCGATTCTCTTCATGGCAAAGTACTTCTCACTGTCCAATTGGTCCAACTTAAGCTTCTCCTTTTGAAGAGTCTCCAAGATGTCACTCTCAAAGAAGAAGAAAGCGTCGTGGATGCCCCAAGGCTCGACGTAGCACTCGACATGGGCGCTCTTGGCGCTTCCCTGTCTAACATACTGGTGTTCACTCTTGTTGAAGATGTTGTTGGAGGTACCATACTTGTACTTGGAGGCCAAAGGAACGTCCAAGGCGTACTCAGCCCACTCCAAGATGTCATCTCTAAAGACCTCGTCCTCACCACAGATGAGGAACACACTGTGGTCCTTCTTCTTGAAGGTGTCGATGTCGGCCCAGTCCAGACGCAAGTGGGGCTTCTTTGTGTGTGGAGACACCAACAACTCGTTGTGCTTGACCTGCTCGGTGACGGGAAGAATGGCCTCGGACTTGGTCAAGTCTCTGAAAATGTGGTACTCAATCATGTCTCTTCCCCTGTTGTCGTAGTACAGGTTGCCTGGAGTGAACTGGTATCTCTCCGGGAGCAACTTGACCCAAGGACTGACCAAAACAACGTTCTTGGGGTAGGTGAGGTGCTCTTCGGTACGGTCCAGGCGGTTAATGTGGGCGATTCTCTGGAGCAAGTTGATGGTCATGTTGCCTCCGGCCGAGTCGCCGACAACCACAATGTTCTTGTTTCCGTCCGTCTTGGTCAACTGGGTGTAGGTCTTCAACAACTGCTCTGTTTGGTAGGGCACAGGGTAGCCTTCGCCCACCAACTTGTAGTCCAAGAGCAAGATGGAGAGCCTCTTGCGCTTGTCCTCGTCAAGGAAGGAGGGCAAGGCCAAGAGGGACTGCATCTGGAAGGGCGCCGTCTGGATGTAGTAGCCTCCGCCGTGGCAGTAGATCAAGATGGGGTCCTCGGGCTTTCTGTCGGGCTGCTTGCACAACCAGATGGCGTCCTGGTTGTACTGGGTGCCGTAGCCGGGCAAGGCGCCGGTTGTCTTGGGGAACCGCTTGGCAATCACCTTGGACACCAACGTCTTGTTGCTGAGCAAATTGATGTACTTGGCGTCCTTGACGGGCACCAACAAGGCGGTTCGGCAGAGCGTGAGTCTCAAGGCATGTCTGAGGTTGTTTTTGAATTTCCGGTATGGGGAGCCGTAGATGAAATAGGCAATGATCTGGAGGATGAGCCTGGGGGGGAAGTTGAGCAAGAGGGCAAGCGCCTTGAAGGAGATCATGGCTGGGTGCTGGCGGTCAACAGGAGGGTCGGGTGGCCCAAACGTCGTGGCACTACCCCAACTTATATTGCCATACACATTTTACATGTGAAAAATGGCCGAGGAATAACCTGGAGAATCATGGGGCAGAACGGGGTTAGCTGGACCCCACAAGACCGCTGAGGCTTGTCAAATCCGGAGAGCAGGGCCCGCCGGAGCGGGTGGCCTGGGCGGCGGGATCCGAGCCGGTCCACTGGCAAAGTGGCAGTGGCTCTGGCGGGAACCACGTCAAGGATGCTGTGGTGGGTCTGGCTGCGTTGTGAGGTTGGTGGCCTCAGTGCTTCAAACGGGCAGCGCTTGTATCTTCATGTGTCCGAAGAAAACGGGAAAATGGGAACGCTGGGAAAGCTGGGAAAAACGGGGGGATCGCGTGGCTAAATAGTCTGGTCCCGTTGCCAGAGGTACGCCACCGTCAGACAGGGCTCTGCCAAAGCTGCCATGTACCTTCTCAACTGACCTTCTCAACTGACCTTCTCAACTGACCTTCTCGACCGTACCTTTCTGGACATCTAGAAATAAGCTTTGACGTCCGGAAACTTTGATTTAACACACAGTCTAGGCGACATCTGGCTACTGAATAGGTCTCTGGCAGTGCCAACTCTCTACTTTAATATCTATTGTAGCTTCTTAGATGTGCTTTGTCTTTTGGTTGTGTTGGCGGTCCCCTCATCTCGACAGCCACGTACGCTCTCTTGACGTGGTGTCAAATATGCTTTGGATACTAAATATGGCAGGCGTCTACTAAATACGTCTGGCTATGGTGTCCTCTACGAATATCCTACTCTTGTCTTATTGGATGGGATTGTCTTATTGGACGGGCTTGTCTTGTTAGATGGGCTTGTCTTGTTGGATGTGCTTGTCTTCTTAGGTGGGCTGTCTCGTTGGCTGCCACGTACCGTTCTTGACCCACGGTCTCGTAGCCAAATAAGCTTTGAAGTCCGAATTGGGCGCACACAGACATTTGGCTATTGATCAGGTCTGGCTATGCCATCCCGCTAAGTATCTACTGTGCCTTAGATGTGCTTTACCTTTGGTTGTGCTGGCAAGTCTCTGGATCGACCCTGCCACGTACCGTTCTCGACTCGTTCTCGACGCAGTCAAATAAACTTTAATTCCGAATTGGGAAATGATTTAACAGGATAGGCAGGTATCTCTGGTTGTCGTGTTGTTGGAACTTTTGGCTTGTTGGATCTTTTAGCTTGTTGGAACTTTTGCCTTGTTGGATACTGAGAGTGGATTGTGCCTACCTTGGATCTGCTAGTCTCCACTCTACCACGTACCGTTCTCGACCCTACCGTTCGACCCTACCGTTCGACCCTACCGTTCCTACTGTTCTCGACTACTAACCTTTGAAGGTCCGGATTGAGTCAAGGCAGACATCTGGCTACTAATTAGGTCTCTCCTTCTACTTATATATCCACTGTTGCCTTTTGATCTGCTTTGCCTTGTTGGTGTGCCCAACTTGGATCCGCTGGTAGCGTTCTCGACCACATCGTTCTCGACCACACCGTTCTCGAACAATAAGCTTTGAAGTTAGGAGTCACATACAGGCACATCTGGCTACTGATTAGGTCTCTTCCTCTACGTAAATATCCACTGTTGCCTTTTGATCAGCTTTGCCTTGTTGGTTCCGCTGGTAGCGTTCTCGACCACCGTTCTCGAACACAAATAAGCTTTCAAGTTAGGAGTCTACATACAGGCACATCTGGCTACTGATTAGGTCTCTGGATATGCCGTCCCCCCACGAAAATAGCCCTGTGGATGTTCTTTTCCTTTTGGTTGTGCCGTAATGTGGATCGCTTGCACAGTTCCCTTTCTCCACCATTCTCGTCTACACAAATAACCTTTCTTTAGTTCCAAATTAGGGACAACACTGACACGTCTGGGAACTAATCAGGAGTGCCGTTTCTCTAATTGTCGACTTGTTGGAAGTGCTTCGCCTTTTTGAGTGCTGCCTTTTGGCTCGCTAGCACAGTTCCCGTTCTCCACCATTCTCGTCTACACAAATAACCTTTCTTTAGTTCCAAATTAGGGACAACACTGACAGGGTACTAATCAGGTGTGCCGTTTCTCTAATTGTCGACTTGTTGGAAGTGCTTCGCCTTTTTGAGTGCTGCCTGGATTTTTGGCACAGGTCCCCATTCTACACGATACCGTTCTCGTCTACCCTAACCTCTCTGTGCTTCCGAATTAGGGACTTCGATTCAAAACACGTCTGTCTATTAATCAGATATGCCGTTCCTCTAATTGTCAAATTGCTGGATGTGCTTTGCCTTTGAGTGCTGCCCAGATCTGCTGCCTTTTGCGCTGGCAGGGACCCAGTTCTCCAACATACCGTCTCGTCTACCCAATTAACCTTTCTTTAGTTCCAAATTAGGGACAACACTTACACGTCTGTCTACTAATCAGATATGCCGTTCCTCTAATTGTCAACTTCTGAGTGCTTTGCCTTTTTGAGTGCTTGTGGATCTGCTGCTTGTGGAGCTGCTTGTGGATCTGCTGCCACGGGACCCGTTTCAAACGTACGGTTCTCCACCTCATCCACCTCATCCACCTCTTCCACCTCTTCCACCTCTTCCACCTCTACTACCCCCACCACCTCAACTAACCTATCTCTGGTCCCATCAACCTACCACGCTACTAACCGCCCGTCTGTGATTTCAGGGTCGCCTGTGGCAAATGCCTGGTGCTTGTATGCACTACCAACAAAGAGGCTAGTTGCTAGGCCGCCAACAATCGGTCTCGACCACAAATGGGGATATCGGGCAGAACCCGTATCAAATGGCGCAGAACTCAGGCCACCGCCGGCCCCACCATGGTTACGACTCCCCCGAAGGCAAACGCACGGGTAGGTCGAAGGATTGGCGGTGTTCCAGTGCTCTTACAGCCATTACGAAGGGCCTGGATTTTGTGAGAGATGAAAAATGCTCGGAGTAGCAACCAAAGCAACCACGACGGCAGGCGCCAGGGAGAGCCCGGGGGCCCGGCCACACCAAGTGCAGCGAGAGAGGCCCGCCAGAGGGCTCGGGCGCCGCCCCATTGAGCTCCCTGCTTCCCCTTGGCAACTCTGCCCCACCAGGCCCCAAGGAACACGTTTCGAGTCTGTAAATTCCGCCCCCTGTGTTCCTTCCGCTTTGCGCCAATTTAGGGTTATGACATCATAGCCATACTGGCAACGAGCCTTCCCAAAAAGTATATATATAAGGTGATATTTCCCCTCTGGAAAAAGTCTCCAAACCATACACAGCAGGAATTACACAGCAGCATGGCCAACTCCGAAGACAAACCAGCGTACCAATCGTATCTCAACAACGACGGGATCGATGAATTGCAGCCGCAGACGAGAAAGCACCGGGTTTCGTCGCTCTCGCTCTCCGACTTGAACCAGTGGCAGACGGGGCTCACCAAGCTCTCGTCGTCGACGTCGCTCAGCAAGAACGGGTCGCAGTCCAACTTGAAGAAGGTGGACTCGTTGGCCAAGTTGTCGAGAAACTCGTCCATCATCCGCCGCAAGAAGAAGCTGGTGATTGACCACGAGAGAGTGGCCTCGTACGCCTTCTGCTTTGACATTGACGGCGTCATCTTGCGTGGGCCCAACACCATCCCCGAGGCCAAGGAGGCCATCCGCCTCTTGAACGGGGAAAACAAGTACAACATTAAGGTGCCCTCCATCTTTGTGACCAATGGGGGCGGCAAGCCCGAGCTGGTGAGGGCCACAGATTTGAGTGAGCGCTTGGGCGTAAACATCACCCCGGAGCAAATCATCCAGGGCCACACGCCCATGAAGGACTTGGTCAGCGTCTACAAGAACGTGCTTGTCGTTGGTGGTGTCGGCAATGTCTGCCGTAATGTGGCCGAGTCCTACGGCTTCAAAAACGTCTTCACCCCGCTCGACATTTTGAAGTGGAACCCGGCCGTCACGCCCTACCACGACCTCACAGAGGAGGAACACACTGCAGCCAGGGTTGTGGATTTCAGCAAGATCAACATTGAGGCCATTTTGGTGTTTGCCGACTCGAGAAACTGGGCCGCAGACCAGCAGATCATCTTGGAGTTGCTCTTGTCCAAGAACGGGATCATGGGAACCGAGTCCAAGACCTTTGACGAAGGTCCCCAGATCTACTTTGCCCACTCAGACTTCATCTGGGCAACAAACTATAAGCTCTCCAGATACGGAATGGGTGCCTTGCAGGTGTCCATTGCCGCCCTCTACAAGGAACACACGGGCCACGAGTTGAAGGTGAACAGATTCGGCAAACCACAGAAGGGTACCTTCAAGTTTGCAAACAAGGTGCTTGCGTCCTGGAGACAGGGTGTGTTGGACGAACACTTGAAGAAGTTGTCCATCAACGATCCGGACGCCGGCGACGCAGACATCTTGATCAACGACGACGGCGAGGAGATTGTCAACCAGTCCAAGTTGGAAAACTACGACTTTGTCGAGTCTGACGACGAGTTGGACGGCGGCAGGTTGGATGTGGTGGCCTCCTCCAAGGCCGACCAGATCACCTTGCAGTTGCCCCCAGCCTCCACCGTCTACTTTGTGGGCGACACCCCCGAGTCCGACATTAGATTTGCAAACTCCCACGACGACTCATGGCACTCCATCTTGGTCAAAACTGGTGTTTACCAGGACGGAACCGTGCCCAAGTACAAGCCCAAGCACTTGTGTGAAAATGTCTTGGAGGCCGTCAAGTACGCCATTGAGCGTGAACACGAGAAGGAGTTGGCCGAGTGGAACGAAACCGCTGACCACGAGGTGGCCATCGCTGAGTCCGACAAGGGTGTCAGAATCAACTTCAACGACTTGGTCATGACCCCAAGTGACAAGAAGAAGACAAGTCCCCCAACCTCCTCCAGTTCCACCGCCCAGCTCTCTACTCCTCTTCTCGAGGAGCCGGGTTCTGTTGAGTTGCCCGAAGGTTTATCCCAACAGATCGAGAAGCTCAAGAATGTTGGTATTTAGGTTCAAGATAGAGTGCAGAGGTTTGAAGAAGCTGAGAGATGGAAAGAAGCGATTATGTCAAAGGCTTGAGGCTAATGTCGGTATCGAAGATCAGAAACTGCTCGAATTGACATACAGTAGCGAATTGGCTTGCCAAGAAGCTCATGTTAAGATAGTAGGCATGCCTTTGAGCCTAAGAATGGTGTATAAGAATAGATTCTAACAGAAGAAGTGTAGATCGAGATGGAGATGTGAGTTTAACAAGATACCAAATAAGGTCGAACAAGATACCAGAGGAGAGTCCAACAAGATACCAGATAAGAGATGAGAGTCTAACGAAGTGTAGGAGAGGAGCTGTGGAACTCCACGCAGAAACTCGGAGCAGATCCTCCCATGGGACCTTCTTAAAGGTCTAGCGAGGTTTCGTGCTTTTTGTGGGGTCGACTGCAAATAAGTACCTCTTGAACGCCGTCACCCCAGCATACCCCAGCTACCCCAAACCTGGTGCCGACTCTGCCGGCAACTTGGGAACGCTCTCGCGAGGTGTTTCAGGCTTACGTGAGGTTTGGGGAATGTACTTGTGTGGTCCCGTACGCTCACCGGCTGAATTGGCTAATGCTACTTTGGTCCAAAAATTAAATTATCTCCTACAACCACAAACCTAACATGCTGAATTCCTATACCTCTATTAATACTCATATCCTCGTTTTGATTGGTCCAGGTGCTCGTTCCTGGTGTCTTTTCTGTGGTACGCCATTGTTGTGTGTTGGAACTGACAACATGGTGGTGGCTGATTCTGGTACACCATGGTGGTGGTTGACTACTCTTGCACATCACGGTTGTGTGCTAGTACCTATTCTGGTACGCCCTGTATATCTGAACCAATTCCTTTCACTCTAGTTGCTGAGACTGAGCAGATTCCTCTTTTACTTCTTCTGGTTGATCTTGAGCTGATTCTACCATGGTTGTAGTTTGAATAATTCCTCTGGCACACCATGGTTGTAGTTTGAACCAATTCCTTTGACACACTTGTAGTTTGAACATTCCTTTGACTCACCATGGTTGTTTTCACCGATTACTATGGCAAACCTATGAACCAATACCTTTTTCACTCTAGTTGCTGCTCTTGTAAATCCTCTTTCACTCCTTCTGGTTGCTGCTCTTGCAATTTCTCTTTCACTTCTGGTTGCTGTGCTTGTTGTGCTTGTTGTGGTTGCTGTGGTTGCTGTGGTTGCTGTGGTTGCTGTGCTTGCAATTCTTCCAATTCACCCACATCAGACAGTCTGTCCACTAATTGACCGTCTACCATTCGGCCCCTCACCACTCTATTGGCCACACTTTCGACCTTCTTCTCTCCACCCAGCACTTGTGCACGAATAACCACCTCTCCATCCCACCCAAACAACAGCAAATCATCCAACACACTCTGCTCTTCTTCAGGCTCCTCTTCTCCGTCGTTGATCAACCTCCAGACAATCACCCAGTACCATGGAGGCAAGAGCAACCAGGTCACCACCTCCTTTGACCATTTGGGACTCTCTCTGCCTGAGTAGGCCAATATCTTGGCCTCGGATCGTTCACCGTCTGTGTCGGTGTACACTGAGTCCATCAAGAAGTAGCGTACCCACCACCAGAAATGGGAAACCGCGGTGGGCACAAGAACAAGAAGGAGAAGCTGCAGCTTGATGTTGCCTTGGGAGAGAAAGAAAAACAGCACTGCCAGTTGCACGTACGGAACGTACACACGCTTCATTCCAACCCCCATGAGGAAGATGTCCATGTCTGGGAATCTTCGAGCCATGATGTACTCCAACATGGCGGTCATCAACCCAACAAGTTCAATGGCCTTTACATTCGTCATCTTCAGTGTGGCCCCCATGGTGAAAACAAGCATGGCAAACATTTGGAAAATAAAGTACGTGTAATCCCACGAGCGGTGCGCTTCAAAGTGCTTCATCAACTTGACGAGCTTTCGTATCGACAACCTGCGCTTGAGCACATACGGAACAACCCCTTCATGCAACACGTATGATTCCTCAAACTGTGCGCTGGTCCATATCGTGTATGTAGTATACAAAACTGACACCCACAGCTTTCCCGACACGTAGCAGAAGCTGCTAGCCAACCTCCACGGTTGCTTCCACACACTTCCATCCATGAGCAACAAAAAGTTCATGTAGTAAATCCCCAATGCCTGCTCTGCCACCTTCAAGAGCACACTAGACGCTATCCACAACCGTGTAAATGGTGGTGTATTTATGATTGCCTCGCGTACGACCTCCATAGTGGCAATAACGTTTTTGTTTTCGATTTTGGTGATCTATTTTTTTTTTTTCTGGCCAGGCTGGGGAGCATTTTGGCTGCCAAAATTTATGGCTGCCAACTTCTAGGCCAACGGGATGTTCTTCGACGGCGACGCCTGGGGTTCCGACAACGAGTCAAGGAAGATGTCCACGTCACTGTGGAGGTGACTACGGAGAAGTGACCCGGAATTGGGGTGATAGAAGTCGTTTCCGAGGTAGAATCGCTGCTTCTCCTTGGTGATGTCTTTGGGAATGAAGCCGTTGAGGAGGGGAATGTCGAGGTCGCCAAACGAATTGTGAATGGCATCGATTGAGTCTTCGTACGACTTGCAGAGCATCACTTGGTGCTCAAACAGCGAAATGTGTCTGGGGTGGAAGGCTGCCGGTGCCGTCTTTGGTTGGCGGGCCGCCGGCGGCCTGCCCCCGGCGGTGTACTTGGGCCTCGAGAGCTTGACAGCAGGATATTTCTTCAGCCGATCTCTCTGGGCGGCCGGTTTGGCCCTCTGCTTGGCCGGCAACGGTTCTTTGTGGGTCCTCCGTGATCTGGTCCGCCGGGATACCATCTCTGTGTCTGGCTCCGGCTGGAGGAGCAGCGGCACGGCCACAGCGTCCTCGCCCTTGCGTGTCCGTTTGGGTGGGATGTCCTTCTCATAGTCAATCCCCGAGTCAAGCAACTCCTTGTACAGAAGGATGTCCTGCTCAAAGTCCAAGCTTTTCCTCCGTTTGAGCTTCTTATCGTCCATGGCTCGTTAGTGCTATACCTTTGAAAAAATCGCGATGAGATGTCTGGCCAAAAAATTCATACACCATCAGAGAATGCTTTACTTGATTGGATTAGGTTTGTCCCACGTCTCGGACATCACTGTGCGTGGGTTGGAGACGGTTAAGAAGTGTAAGAGGGTCTACTTGGAGGCCTACACGTCCATCTTGATGGCCGCAGACAAGGAGTCTCTCGAGGAGTTCTACGGCCGTGAGGTCATCTTGGCCGACCGTGAGTTGGTTGAAGGCGGTGCCGACCAGATCTTGGAGGGTGCCCAGCACGACGACATTGCATTTTTGGTTGTGGGAGACCCATTCGGTGCCACCACCCACACCGACCTCATCATCCGTGCCAGAGAAGAGGGCATTCCAGTGGAGTCGATCCACAACGCATCTGTGATGAACGCTGTCGGCGCCTGTGGCTTGCAATTGTACCAGTTTGGCCAGACTGTGTCTCTTGTCTTCTTCACCGACAGCTGGAGACCAGACTCCTTCTACAACAAGGTGATGGAAAACAGAAAGATCGGGTTGCACACCTTGTTGTTGCTTGACATCAAGGTCAAGGAACAGAGTATCGAGAACATGGCCAGAGGCAGATTGATCTACGAGCCTCCCAGATACATGGACATTGCCACTGCCGCACAGCAGTTGTTGGAGATTGAAGAGTTGAGAGGCGAACAGGCATACACTCCAGACACCCCATGTGTTGCTGTCAGCAGATTGGGCTCCCCAACCCAAACCTTTAAGGCTGGTACTTTACAAGAGATGGCTGAATACGACTCGGGTGAACCTTTGCACTCGTTGGTTATGTTGGGTAGACAAGTCCACGACTTGGAGTTGGAATACTTGTACCAATTTGTGGATGACAAGGTGAAGTTCAAGGCTATTGTTGAGGCTGACCAAGAGTTCTTCAAGCCTCCTCCATACGTTCCACCAGCAGAGGAAGAGGATTAGATGAGAAGGAGTAGACGGCTGAAGAAGCTTATAGCTAAATAGTAAAAGGTATTGAAATAACCATGAATGTAATTGCTAGAAGACCCACCGCAAACAAAACATGGGGTTGCTACAACCATCTATACCTGTGTTAATATTAGCTTTACAAATACCTAAATACATATAAATACGTCTAGTCGTTCTTGTAATTGCTAAGAGACCCACCCCAAACAAAACATAGCGTTGCTACAACCCTCCATACCTGTGTTAATATTAGCTTTACCAATACCTAAATACATATAAATACGTCTAGTCGTTCTTCTTTTTCACGTCGGCCTCAACCTCTGCCCTGACATTGACGTCCAAATCCCATACGACCCAGTCGTACCAGCCAAAGTAGCCTGCAAAAATGGTGACCAAGTGCCACAAACTGTGGGCGTCCACCAAGTCGTAAAAGACCGGCGGAAAGTCAAACACCTCTAACAACATGCCTAGAATGACAATCGTGCTGAGGAGCAAGGGATACAAGGAGTAGAGCTTGGGAGAGCCCGAGTAAAAGCTGGGCAACAAGATCTTGCGGAAGTTGATGTAGGACAAGTGGCTCAAATCAACGGTATCCTCGTCTTGCTCTTGCTGGTAGTAGTCGCTGTAGATTTTGTAGACGACAAAGTACAAGCACACGTTCTGGAGCACGCCAACTGTGATGTTGGCTTGCATGTTGTAGGTGTACAGCCAGTCTGTCTCCAAGCGGTAGATGTGGGCGGCGTAGGCGGCGACACAGGCGGCGGCCCACAAGCAGCGGGCAGCCCAGCGGCCTGGCCGGTGCAAGCCTAGGTAACGTGCCGCAATGTTGTGGAACAGACTCAAGACGGTCAAGCCGGCAAAGTAGTAGTCGAGCTTCTCGGTGTACTCAAAGTCACGGACGTGGAAGATGGTGGAGAAGACCCAGGCGGCCATGGTGACCAAGTTGACCACCACCAAGTTGGCAAATGGGTAAGCCAAGCTCCATGACAAGCCATTGGCGGCGTAGCGGACCAACTGAACAAAGCCCATAAAGTGCACGACCCAGTTGCCAATGGAAAAGACCATCGAGGCAAGCTCCTGGATGCCATATACTCTCAAAAAGGGCCACTTGCCGTGGAACTGGTAGATCTCCTCGTTGTTTTGCTTTCTCAACAGCGTGATCAAGCGCTGGCACTGGTAGTCACAGTTGGACGGGCAGTCCCACCCAAGCACCTCCAAGTGGCGCTCGAGCGGGAGCTCCTCGAACACCCACTCTGGGTTGTAGTACTTGAACTCGTAGTCCTGGGCCTCGAGCTCGGCACGGAACTCCTCCTGGATCATGTGGTAGTACGGGTTCCCGTAGCACGTCACTTGCTCACACTGGTACACGCAGTCCTGGAACGCCCAGAGGTCGTCCCCGGGCGAGGCCGCTCCTAGCGACACGGCCCCAAGGAGACAAACAAGACTTGCTGTCTTCATGGTACTCGTTATTGGAGATGGATGGACTTTTTGGAGTGCGACACTTGTTTTTGGTGGAGACGCTGACGAAACCGTGGTCGGTGGAGAAGACCCGCCGTGGCCACAGTCGGCCCGCAAGGTGGGGGAACGCCAAAGGGCGCTAAAGTGCAGTGGAGGGAGGTGCCAGATAACCTGTCGGCATGTTCCCTATGTCGCCGGAAGGTATCGGATGTTAAGTCAGATTCCCGAGGCCAGCAAGAGGACATGAACCATCTGGGCTCATGGTTCACCAATTGGCGTCACCACATACCAACAGCCATCAGGCAGAAAAGAGTGGAAACAAGACTTGCAGCCTACAAGGGTTCCAGCAGCTACCCCAAAGTGGGTAGTTTCTGGGTGTTTGTCACATGTGGACTCCAAAATAGTACGACTCGATTCAAGTTGTGTGATATCAATCAAAACGGGATGACTGAAGGGTACAATTGAAAGTGACAAGCAGCATGAAGAACGTATGTGAGTGTTTGGTGTGTCTTTTGAGTATCTTTGGCGTGTTTTAGAGAAGATATGTTGCTTTCTTCAAAAAAGACGCCAAAGCAGTTTTTGCTGCAAAATCTCGAAAATGCTGCCAAATTCAAAATACCAAGCAAGAAAATTAGAACACCCAAGTACTAAGCAAGAGAATTAGAATACCCAAGTATAGTAGTTTCAAGTTTGGAATTTATATGATTTGCACCATAAAGCTATGCAAAGATCGGTGTCAATGATACTACAGTCAATGCTTTTGAATCTTCTCTATATGTGTTAAGGTAGTTTGTTTCGCTGCCTCTAGTCACGATACCTCCTCCTTCTTATTATTCACCAGCCCCATGTATAACTTCATAAGCATTAAACAGCAATATGGTCTCAGTTGCCCTACTCTCGTTTTCTAGCTAGCTTGTTAGCATATTAGTTTTATCCAGCTACAGCAATTGTAACGTTGTCCTTCTACTCAGTCGACACAATAATATTAGCTATTTACGGTTGCTGTGGGAAAGGTGATTTTGCAACAATCTGCATGGTTGCAAAAAACACATTGGAAGACTTGGGTAGTAATGACTTGGGTAGTAATATGGCCCATGTCGGAATTGTATTCGTGTGAAGTTACAAAGCCATGTGTTCTAGGCAGTGACGTAATGGGATTTGCTTCGCTTAATTTGCAGCTTCTTGTGGTAAAAGATTCACAGTTCCCCAAATTTCAGGTGTTGCAAAAACCTTTCAGAGATTAAAAGGTACCTTGATTCACCAATCGTCTGGTCAGGCGTTCAGTTTTTCAAGTTTTGCAGCTTCTGCGGTGATGACTTCACAGTTCTTCTTATTCAGTTGTTGCAAAAATCACTCTATAGGAGACTGTTATGTATCTTGATTAACCCTATTGTAATATCGTCAGTTCAATCTGGCAGCTGCCACATTAAAGCATTAATGTTAATCCCCTCTAATCCTCCTTAAACCTCTAAAGCTCCATTTGAAAATCATACCCAAGGGCATTCTCGAATAAATACTCCAGCAGAGTGGAAGAACTCTCTGAAGGAACAAAGTACTTCTGGAAATCCAACAAACTTTGAATGGTGTCTGAGTTTATTGTGGTTTCCAAAGAGATTGGGTTCTTTTTCATGTTGATCAGGGCCCTCATGGTCTTGAGGGTTTCCATGCATCTATACGACATACCTTCTGTGATTGCAAAGTAGTCCAAGATCTGAATAGCAATATCCAATCCGCCTGCGAGTTGGGTTTCGGAACACACCAAGCCTGTTTCGTCATACTGCGCCGGGTGCTCTCCTCCCAACAACTCGGCAGACAAGATCAAAGAGGCCGAGAAACAGGGAATCACGATATCACACACCTTCCTCTTGATGTCCTTGTAGGCACCAGCAAAACAAAACCGGATAAGCTTGATGCTGAGCAAGGCTGCTCTCAAAGCAGCACGGTAGTAGTTCTGGATCTCCATGTCGACGGTTTCGTTCTTGAGCTTGGAGTGGGCAACATGCATATAAAATGGCCTGCAAAGCAATATGATGGAGTACAAGTGAAACAAATGGAGCGAGAGCACAATATGGATGGTATCTCTGGGGTTCTGGAGAATGTTGCCTGCGCTCAATTCCACGTCTAGCTGGCCAGACCACTGCTTGAGTTCGAACGCAAACCGTCGCACGTCTCTCATGTTGACGGAGCTTCCTCTATAGAGCTTTGTGACAATGTTTCCAATGATGGTGCTCAATCGGGACATTTCAAACTGTGCACGCTGGGCTATTGGGTACTTCTGCAAGTCATCCTTGGACAACTTGCGTGCTGGGTCCTCCCAGTCTTGGTCCGATATGGCCAACGGCCTGCCTAGAAACACGCCCAGAAGACGGTCGGACGTGTACAAGCTGCGGAACAACCTCACAAAGTCGGCCAAGGATTGAGTGTCGAAGTTGAGCATTCCGAACACCTGTGCATGCTTGATTGCCGTACTCAACTCTATCCAGCCGGTCAGTGGGCGGTCTGTGATCTGGTAGTAGTAGTGAGCAATGTAGTGGTAGAGGATCAACCAGTGGCCGTCCAAATGACTGCCGTTTTCACGGAATAGCAAAACCGCCGTCTCAAAGTAGAGAAACGCCTTGGACGAGGTGTCGAACAACAGCTGGAAACTGACCTGGAGGTGCCTATCGTGGAAGAGACAGCCTAGACTCATCACCAAATAGGCCACCACCAACTCGTTGTAGTGCTTCTTGTGGGGATCCAATGCCCTGGGGAGTATATTTTGCTCGAAATCATCCATGTCTAGCACATGCAGAATGTCATTGACATTGACCCTGAAAAAGTACGAGAACAACAAGCAAAGATCACGGCTGGGGAGCGGGATTCTGTTCTGTTCTCTTGGCTCGATCGGTTTGTCGAGTCCTCTGGGCTTGGGGGTCACGTCGTCGAGCTTCAAGTCGTACATGGCAAACAAGCGTCGTACCTCTGCCCCCAAGGCTCCTGGGCCCGTGAGCCCAATTCCCTTACAAAAACCGGTCGCTTCGAGTGCTGCCAGAGACGCCGAGGGTGCCGGTGTGTCGCCCATGGCCTCGGGTCCATCTGTGGGATCAGACCCTTTTTTGAGCTGGTCCTCCAACGGGAACAGCAACAAGATCTCCAACGACTTGGGCACGTAGAGCTTGGGGTTTCGAGGCGAAACCGCTGCTGGGACCTCCAGCGGTACCGCTGGGACCGCCACCGGCTCAACACTGTCTTTTTCGGCCTTCAAACGGGTCATCCGTTCGGCCTTCAAGGACCGCTTGTCAATGATGGTGAACTGACACTCTATCCCTTTCTTGGAACACGACGAGCAGGGCTGATCCCCAGAGCACTTGTACTTTCTTTTTTTGCAGCTGTCACAGGCCGTGGACACCTTCTTTCGCTTATCGGGCAGTAGGATCCTCCTTCTCTTGGGTTTGGCATCGGTCATGGCACGGAGTAACAAGGTGTCTGCTTTGTAAGATTTGGATTTGGACCGCTTTTTTTATTTTTCCCAAGGTGCGGTGCAACGGAAATGTTAGGAAGCACTGGTTTGAAGCGGTGGATTTGTGACTGCTGGAGATTCTGGTTGTAGATATCCGCTGCCTGTGGGTGGAGGTTGCTGCTGACACGAGTTTTGGGGTGGATGCTACGACAATATAAGGCTAAACTATGTGGAGTAGGCCTAGGCCAAAAAATCGCAGCCAAAGCGGCTCGTAAATGTTCCTGCCGGTGTTTGGGCAAGCTCATGTGGAGATCGGCGCTACGAGCGCTTCATCCCGACTCCCAACGAAAAATAGATGCGCAATCGGTTACACAATGAGCAACCGGGGGAGCAAAAGAGGAGACATGTCGGAAATGCGCAATCTGCGACGTTTTCTGACACAGGAGTGGTCCAAAGTTTTGTCTTGAACACAGCATGGTCTTTTGCAATGTGTGCCGCAAAAACGTGCACAGGGGAGCAAAAGAAGCAGAAGCCAGGAGGTTGGGTACTGTTGGAGGTTTAGGCATTACAAAAAATGTCATGGAATGGGTCCAACCAGATAGATGACGCCAAGATGCTGCGTGGCCAGATGTGTGGCACATTTCCGACGGGCTCTTTTGCGGTGGGACGAGAAGCAGCTCACGACATTCCAAGTCCGGGCAAACGCAGCGTGTACCTACATGGCAGAAAATAAGTCGGCGCAGCAGCGACCGCAGAGATGTGTGAACGGCTGCTGGGCTTTGCGGCCGGGCGCCATGGGGGGTGAGCTGAGCTCATGAGACAACCACTCATACTTCCGGGTGGTTATGAGTGTTTGGGTGCCACCAGCCCAGAAAAAAATACTGCAACTTGTACGGTGCTGCTCACGAGAAGCGTCCCACACGAAGCAGCACAGCCAGCGGGACGTCCAAGACAACACGGAAGCAGGAGTGGATCCGAGCTAAGCAAGAGCCGCCCCGCGTCATCCATCCTAAGCCAAAGTCTAATTTCAGCGCAATCGGCTTAGTGTGATGTAATCTACGGCATTTATTTTTTTCTTTTTCATTATCGTATATTATAACAAGAGACGTTTTAGGAAGAGCCACTGACAACCAACTTCTGCAAGTGGCCCATAAACACTTGCAAGGACACGTCGTCGGTCAAGACAACGGCACCCTTGGACATAGCAAACTCCTGGTTGTTGTATGCGACGGATGGGTTCAACTTGGAGTACAAGAATCTGGCCTGGGAGCCGCCCTCCTCGGTGTCGATGAATCTGGGCAACGGGTAACGGTCAACCAACAACTCGGCAGCCTCCTGCTTGGGTTCCTCCAAGAGGGCCTTGAAGTTCTCGTACTCGGGCTGCTCTTGGTAGCCGGCCTTTCTCCACTGGGCAATGGTCTTACCGTGGAAAATCAAAATGTGGAAAAAGGTGTCCAACAACAAGATTCTGTCGTCCTTGATGGAAACAGAGTCCAACAAGACGGGTTCGGGCTCGCCGTCCAAGGAGAACGAGGTCAATGTTGGCTGGATCATAATCAACGAGTTGTTGGTGTCTTCAATCAACAAAACGTGTCTGTAGAATGCGGTTTCGTCCGGGGAGTTGTTGAAAACCTGCAAGAACTGCGATCTTCTCAAGTAGTAGATGAATTGTGGATATAAGGAGAACTGAGGGCCCAATCTGAAGGACTCCTCTTGGTCCTTTCTGTAGTCGGCAAACTTCTGGCACAACTTGATCAAGACCCTGTCGATCCACCTCAAGACGTCGGCACCGTCGTCCTGCTCCGACTTGTGCAACGTGACTCTGGCCATCAACACCGCAGCCGCCTCCTGGTCAAAGGAGTTGGTCAACGCCATCTCGTCGCTGGTCATGTAGTTGGACAAGGTTGTGACTCTGATTCTATACGTTCCCGACGAGTGTTGGTAGTGGGTGATGAACTGGATGAAACTTTGGTGGTTTTGCGGCAATGCTTCGGTGTTGGCAACGTCAAAGAAGACACCGTAAGAGTGTTGTGGCGAAATGGTGCACAATCTGTATCTTGAGGTGCCGCCAATACCCAATTCGTTTTCAGACACATTGGCCGTCTTGTGGGTCAAGCTGGAGGCGTGGCCAATGACGCCCGACACCTTCAACTCTCTCGAGCACTTGACGTCAAAGGTCCCGTTGAAGCCCATCAACAAGTAGCCGTCGTTGTCCTTGTTGAACAATCTCAAGAAGGACTGCTTGAAGATGGAGGTGGTGAAGGCATCCGACAAGAGGAGGGTACCACCGGTGGTGTTACACAAGTTTCTCATCTCCAACATACCGATTTGATCGTAACAACCGGCAAAGATGTCGACTGTGTGTGAGTTCTTGACAACCTTGGCGGCAAGCCCGTTGTAGAACTTCAACGCCTTCTTGTAGTGCTTGGCGTTGTCCTTGTCAATGTCGGAGTGGGATCTGATTGGCTCCTTCAATTGGGTGCTGACAATCAAGCCCGGGTTCAAGGTGCCTGGGCCTGCTGCAAACAACATGATTCTGGCTCCAAAGCCGGGGTAGGTGGCACCCAACAAGGAGGCGGCAATCTGCAAGGCAGCACCGGTGGATCTGATGGGTCTTTCGTCCTTTTTGTACACCCAAGGGTCTGGGGTCAAGTTCTCCAAAATCGAGGTCAAGTTGAACTCAACGTCTTCGACAGGCAAGAAGAATCTGGTCAACGAGTTGGCGTTCTGGGTGCGTTGGGGGTCCAAGACAGGTCTCTGCAACATGGAGTTGATCTGCTCGTCGGTGTATTCCTTGTCGCCTCTGAAGGCGTAGGATCTCTTGACCTTTTCGTAGCCAATGTCGTGGACCTGGACAACAGTGCCAAAGGTGATCAAACCAATCAAGGCGTTGGGGGGCAACAAACTCAAGGAGATCACCAAGGTCTCCTTCAAGGCCTGCAAGTTCTCGGCGTCTTGACACAAGTCAATCACCAAAAAGAAAACAGGAGGGTGCTGGACGGGTCTGGCGGTGATGTACTCAATGGTGGAGCTGGTGGCATTCAACTCCAACGGCAAGTTGTCCTGGGTGATTCCGTGGTAGTGTGGAGGCAATGGGTTTCTGAACTTACAGATGGGACAGGTCCAGATGCCGCTGGGCTCAATCATACAGTAGGCGTTCAAAATGGACCCACAGTCCTTGTTGTTACAGAAGCATGGATCATAGTGGGCAATGGGCAAGTCTTCTCTCAACTTCAACGGAGAATACAAGGCCCCGGTGGGCACCACAATCTTGGCGGCTTCGGCCTTGGTGGATGGAAACGAGTTCCATGCAAAACGAACACCGTTGATGTCCTCAGCTTCTTCGAAGTTCATGATTGATGTTTTGGACACCTCATGAAAATTGAATTTGTTGTCGTGTCGTAGAGACCGCGTGTCACGTGGCACGGTCGTGAACAGCCAAGGCGCTGGCGACAACGTACCATTATTGCGACAATCTGGCGCTCGGCGGATAATGGCACGACAAGGGTGTCGTCAGGGTGGGTGGTGTTAATGAAATGTTGTAAGGTAGGCAAGTGTCACTGAGTTGGGTGAGCTGGGTTCGATTGGTTGGGTAGCTGGGTAGCTGGGTAGCTGGGTAGCTGGGTAGCTGGGTAGCTGGGTGACCTGGGTAGCTGGGTAGCTGGGTAGCTGGGTGACTTGGTAAGCTGAGTTAGCTGACGATAACTGATAAAAGTTATGTGGTTTGTGGGAGATTGAGACCTATTGGGGACCCTGAAACGTTATGTAGGTTCATTTTGTAAGACGTTACCACCTAAGGCTCTAAACAACGTTCGTCCCACATTAAAAACGTTATGTAAGATACCGTGCGAGGATGGGAGACCCATAAAGGGAGTGGATTGGTGGCGCCTTTCTTGAATAGCAGTAACAGTACTTCTAGCACTCCTGAATAGCACTTCTAAATGGTACTCTGAATAGCACTTCTGAAAGGTACTCTGAATAGCACTTCTGAAAGGTATAGCACTTCTAATAACAGCACTCCTCAATAGGCACTCCCCATAAATAACGGCACTTACCCTAATACGCCTCGAACACCTCCCTCACTCGCTCTTGGTTGCTGTATGCCCTCACACGTCTCTGAATGTCTCCCCAGGCCTTTCCATGCCGCCTTCACATCCCAATAACGCATTAACGAGCAAGAACAAGGCTTTCGAGTTCTTAAGTCCAGATCAAAAGTTGCATCTCATCAGCCATGCAGAATAATATTCCCGGACCATGATCCGACGTGCACGGTCCGAGAGATCATCTTGCAGTGAACGCCGAGTGGGTGGCCCGCCAAGTGTGGGCACAGCAGCAGCAGCTCGGCGGTCAGCTCCCTCCTTCCGTTCGCCTATCCCTACGTCATGATTGGGTTGCGGCGTGTATGCTTTCCACGTGATCTTATCACCCCCGCATGATTGATCCGCTTTGTGAAGCAAATCTGGGGGAGACAATTGCCGAACGACACCTATATCCGGGCGACAGGCAAACAAAGCCAAAAAAAGCCAAACTCCAACAAAGGCGCCGGATATTGGGGAAATCCGAGCACCTTTCGTCCAGAGGCTCCCTCTGCCGTGTGGCAGTTGCCCAAACAGCAAACCCTCGAATCTCCTGACTTTTCCGGACCCACCCTACACACGGGGCCGGGTCGTGACCTCTGCCGCCGCCCGTGGCGCCTCTCTCGGACTGTCGCTCCGTGTGCACTCACACTTGTGTTTGTGGGGTTAAGGCCCTATTTTTGTAAGGGCACATGACTTGTGCTGGACGGGAAACAAACAATAATTTTCGGCGTTACGGTGTTCACATACCTCCGAAGCCGTTTGAAAGATCCATTCAGCTGGCGGAAAGCAGCGCCGCCACCACCGTCCGACACTGAAAACCTCCCCGACCGTAGCCAAAAGACGTAGCGGCCGCCCCGACACACCCCCGGCACACTCCCCGGCGTCTCCCCGGTCTCTCTGGCCGCCTCTAACCCCGTCACAGCCCGCTGGAGCCCTGGCTCGCGGATACAGATCGCTCCAAATTTACTATCCCCAACTTTTTCTACCAGACATTTCATCTCACCATCCCTTTTTTTCTCTACAGGCAGCCACCATGAACAGCATAGGGACGATGACACAGCCGGTGAAGACGGAGGCCGGCGACTACAACGGGTTCACGCCGCAGGGTGAGCTCAAGGTGCTTGCGGACGGCAAGGTGATGAAGGTCCAGAAGTCACGACAACGACGGATTTTGAGCTGTGTTTACTGCCACTCCAAGAAGATCAAGTGCTCCCGCCAACAACCCGTATGCAACACGTGTGAGAAGTTGGGCATGGAGTGCAAGTACTTTGTGAACCAGCGGGTGAGTCGAGGCGGTAAGAAGAGTGCCCGGCTCAACAGCGTCAGCTCCAACCTGTCGTCAGGCTCCTCCACGTCCCCCAAGGAGACGGAGTTAGCATTGGAGGCGCTGGAGCTAGAGATGCCCCGGCAGGAGCAACCGATCAAGGCACCGTCGCCGCCAGAGGTGCAGATCCCGTCCCACCACGACTTGCAGCCGCCCCAGCCCCAGCTCCTCCAGCAGCAGCTCCAGCAGCACGACAAGATGTTTTCTCCGCTCATGGCCCACCCGACAAACAAGTTCAAGGACGACGACCTGTACTCGTTCAACAACTCATCCTTCACCATCGCCAACAAGCAGATCACCAACCTCAAGTCCACACCACAGAGAAGCCCATCCTCTTCCAACATCAGCGCCTTTTTCTCCAGAAACCTCAACAACTTGTTCAGCTCAGAAACAAACTCGATATCCACCAACCCCTACAAGTCGAACCCGTCGACCTCAGTCAACTTTTTATACGGCACAAACACATACTACGGCAACGAGAACTTGTTGGACGACTTGTTGAAGCACTTGCCCACCTCCAAGGACAAGTCGTACGAGCTCATCAACCGCTACGTCAACTCGGTGCACATCTTGTTGCCCATCTTGGTCAATATCGACGACTTTCTCGAGGTCCACAAACAGTACTGGGACATGTCGTGCAACGAGATCTCCCAGCCCGACTTCAGCTACCTCGAGTTCTACACCCTCTACTTCCCGGTTATCTACGCTGCCACCATCTCCGAGTTTGAGGAGTACGACAATCTTCTTCTAAACCAGGACATAGACAAGTATTTGAGGGCATTCAACAAGATATGCCAATACTACAACTACCCGCATGGGTTGAAGACTATCCCCTTGCTCTTGGGGAACGTGATCATCCAGTCCACCTCACCCAACCCGTCCACAATGGAGATGTCCTTGATCATCCGGTACGCCAAGTTCTTGCAGCTCCACAAGGACCCATTGCTCACACTCCAAATCACAGACTGGGAGATAGTCAAGTTCAGGCGGTTGCTTTGGTGGGTGATCTTCGGCTTGGACGCCTTGACGTGCCACAACTTCTGCTTGCCTCCAGTGTGCCAGTTTGTGGATTTCAACGTTTTGATGCCGGACGACGAAGAGCCTGTGTTTGACAACATGGGCGAGTTGGTGGCAACCAAGCTCAACCTCACCATACTCTCCATGAGAGTCAAATTCAAGTACGACCGCATCTTGAGTGAGTTGGTGTACCATCTCCACAACGGGTTATCCTCCAACATTACAGAACAACAGATTGGGGAGATCAAGGGGATGATCAACGAATTGTTCCAGTTCATCCAGGACTCCTTCAAGCGCTTGGATGACTTTTTAAAACTCAACCCGCCGTCCTCCGTGCAAGAGATGAACTTGATCAACTTCATCAAGAACCACTCGTGGAGTTACGTTGACCGTGCTCTTATGCTTTTGCACAGAAAGATCTTGATGAGTGGGCCCGACAGGTCCAACTCGTTGACTGTCACCAGCGCCCTCATGGAACGCAAGGACGGCGTCTTGAGCTTGAGGAGATACGAAGACACCTATGGCGGCATGCAGGAGGCCAACATCATCAAGAACTTCAACAAGTGGTCCATCTCCCAGTTGAAGTTCAACCACTTGGAGGACTTTTCCTACGACAACATGCATAATAACTTGATTCCTTCAATTCTTCACAACCTCAACGATTTCCTCAAGTACAACGACTTTATCAAGTTTGGCAAGTACAACTGGTACGTCAAGCGGACCATCCCTATCGACTCCATCATCTTGATGTTTATCATCATCACCATCAAGTTCAAGTACGAGTTCATGTTGATGGACGAGTTGTGCATCTACGTCAAGCTCATCAACAAGGCCTTGTTCATCTTGAACAGAAAGTGGTTCAAGAACGAAAAGTACAAGCGGATGCTTGGCTTGACCAACTCCACCTGGGAGTTCATTCTCAAGCGTTACGACGTGATTCCGCTCATCAACGACTACCGGGACTCTATGAACCCCAACAGTGGCAGAATCGAGTTTTACGACTACCAGTTGACGGGCTACATGAGCATGCACGACTTGTTCAACGTCATGGACGTTCCTGAACCCATCAAAGATGACAAGTCCACCAGATACCAAAACGGTGGCCAGGCTACCATCGAGCCAGAGTACTCCAATAGAATGGTGGTGGAGAACGTCGAGATGATTCCCAAAAGCAACAAGTTGGCCATCAGCTCCACAAATGTCTTTAACAGCGAAACTAAAGCAGACATTGCTCACTTGAATGAGAAGATATACTACGATTTGAGAAACAATTTTGTTGATATAAACGATTACTGTGCTTTCTATACTAGTTTGGAGCACATTTTGCATGATTTGATGGACTACATTCACACAGCGTGAGCAAAGAAGTTAGGTTGGAGTAAGGTGAGGCTGTCGGGGCTAGTCTATTACAAGGCTAGGCTATTATCAATGCTAGTCTATTGTCAATGCTAGGCTATTGTCAATGCTAGACTTACGGCAACTACAGCTTTAGCTAAGGCAAGAACTGAGGCAAGAGGTGAGCACCGAATGGCCAATGACATGACAGGGCACTTCAAAAATGGAAGCGTCAAAAACATGCCCCCAAAAACACTCCACCCAAGAACACTCGACCAAATACTCGGTCAGTCTCTTAATCAAAAGTTTGGTTCAGTCTTTGGAGAAGACTGATCTTTAGGTTTGAATATTTAATGTAAATTAACACTACCTATGGTAGGTTTGTGAATCAGATACTATCGTAGTGCTACAATGGTTGATTTCGTTGTAATTGTAGATGTTATCTCTGGGAGGTCTTTTCATTGACCGTTTATTCGTACATCTGCTATGATAGACTCCCACATGGTCTTCAAACTTATCCTCTAGATTCTTCATGGGATCCGCTCTACACATCTCCCTATAGCAAACCTGCCCCTTTAGTGAACCTGCCCCTTTAGTGAACCTGCCCCTATCGTAAACCTCCCCTTCTCTACACTCCACTGAATTAACCTAGTTCATTACTATATACAATCACTTGTTATCAAAGCAGCGTACACATCCAAACACACAGCAGAACTTCTAAGGTGCATGTCTGGCAATTACCAAACCTCAAACAAGGTCAAGAAAGTTATTTGATAGCATAAACCTACCAAACATCCTCCTCAATAGCTTCCCCTTGGCTGTCCCACACTCCCGTACCGCTTGCACAGTCTACTCCGCTTAATGGTGGCTCTTCAAAGGCTCCACGACCAACTTCTCAAAGGTGAACAAACCGGAAACAGTGACCTGTCTCTTCAACGAGCTCAACTCGTTGATACCGTTGTTGTAGAACTCGGTGATGGCAGCCTTGTCAGTCAAACCCTTGTTGGACTTGAACGAGTCCACAATCTTTCTCTTGGAGTACTCTCTAAAGTTGTAGTTGTTAAACTTGCTGGCGCCGCTCAAGAGCTGCTTGTATAATGTCAATACTTCCTTGCTGGTGGTCATGGCGGTGGTGTTGGTTCTGGTCTTAAAAGAAGCAGTAGTGGTTGGAAAGTCCGTTACTAATCGAGAAAAGTTCCGCTCAATACTAGATCCGACGGTCGTGCGCCTGCCAAAAGCGGTCGGGCCGTGGCACGGAGAAGGACCACGGAGATGGCAGGCGCCTGCTCCGCTGCTCCACGGGCGGTTTTCTAGTGGTGTTGGGGGACTGGTAGGTGTGGAGTGTGTGGTAGTAGCTGAGGGAAGCGTCAGTGTGGTTGCTGGTACAAATAGTTGTACCATTGGCTTGGAGTGTACTCTGGGGTAAACTCTAGTAAAGCGCTACTCGGATGGGATTTTGCAGCTTTCGGGAGTCCTTCTCGAGGGCTCTTCTCGGGGGAAGACGTGGGTTCTGTATACACTTCCAACAGGGAACCTCCCTCAACATTTTGTTCAACTGGGGATCTCGGTGGACTCCCCAGTGGTCTCCCCAGTGGGCTCCTCAATGGGCTCCTCATCGCTCATCTACAATTCCGTCTACCACACGGCTTCAAATGTGATCTTGTGTCCTGGTCCGACTGACACTTGGTAGCATTCTAGCTTTGCAATTTCAATTTTCTATATAATAAGCATTCAAGAACTGAAATGGTGGTAGGAGGACAAGGGGAAAGTTATGCTGTTTACTAGAAACATAAGGAGAGTACCGTTGGGTATGAGATGCGATGGAACAATGAAGAAGACAAATGTCAGGGTGATAAACACAATCACATCACCGGTGTTATCACCAGTGTCAGTGTTTTCACCAGTGTCAGTGATTTCACCAGTGTTATCACCAGTGTTTCATCAGCGTCATCACAAATCGCAAATATCCACAAATATCCAATAAGGGCCTCAAAACGTAACTCACCATTACCTTCTCCCACTCTATTTCCTGGAGGACTTGTGCTGCTTCTTGGCTTGGGCATCTGCCATCATCTCCTCGAAGATCCGGGCTTCCTCCTCCTCTTCAAAAGTTCTGGATACCATACCAAACTGCTTACCGAGGAACGCCACAGCTTCTGCCTTTCTCAATCTCTCCTTCTTGCCCAACTTCTTGTCGTTCAAGACCTTGTCACAGACCTTGTTCAAGACCAGGGTGACCTCGAACTTGACGAGGGCCCAGGAGGTGGCCAAGAACTTGCCTGTGATCTGGCGCTCCATCTCGAGTTGCTGGCGTCTCTCGTCGTCGGTGAGCTCGATGCCCGCGTCCGCCATTGCCTGGAAGTCCTCTTGTGACTTTACCATCGATTCAAGGGCAGTCCGTGCATCAATGGCAGACTTCATCACCTGGTACCCGTTCTTGACGAAATCGGTCTTGGTCTTGACGCTGGTGAAGATCTTGGACACGCCGAAACTCTTCAACGAGCTCGTCGTGGCATTGGCCTGGTTGGAGTATATCTTACCAATCAAATGCAACAACTGGATGCCGAAACTCTCGATTTTCAACTCGTCCAACTCCTTTTGGAGTTTGGCCTGGAAACCCGCCAAGTCCTTGGCGGTTATGTGTGCCTCGTACTCGTCCACCTTCTTCGAGAGGTGCTGTGCCAACTCGGCAATCCGCTTCTCTTTGGCAAGCTTCTGCTCCTCGTGGAGTCGGAGAAGCTCTTCCCTCTGTTCCTTGGAGATTTTCTGCTTCTTTTTGGCCTCAATGTCTTGGGACGTGAGTTCCGACACGCCAGTGGTGCTTGTCTTGCCACCAGTGGAGGCAGTCGACACCAGGCCCGTGGCGCCTCCCACCTGGGCAAGCTGGGTTTCACTGCCGGCCCCGGCGCCGCCGTCCACCTGCCCAAGAACCTCAGGCAGCTCCGTCTCCTCCATGATCTCGCTCGTCTTCTGCATGTCCTGGATCATGCTGAACTCACCCACCCAGTCCTTAAAGCCAGGCCCACCGAAAACCATACTGAAGAACTCGGCCGGGTCAATGTCCACGTTCTCTCCAAACTTCTCCTCCTTCATTCCCTCTGCCCCCAAGGTGTCGTAGAGATCTCGAGTCTCCTTGTTTCTCAACACCTCGTACGCTTCCCCCAACTCCTGGAACTTCTCGGCGGCGGCAGGATCGTTCCCATTCTTGTCGGGGTGGAGCCTGATAGCCTGCTTTCTGTATGCCTTCTTCAATTGGATGTCATCGGCCGTCGGGTCCACGCCCAAGATGTCGTAGTACTTGGTCTCTTTCACCATTGATGTTGCCTTTTGATTTAAAACGAAATCACGTGGGGCGCCTCTTCACAGCAAACACGGCCGTGGAGGCAACTTTAAATACGGTCTACAGAAGGCTAAAGAATGGGGTCTTTGGGGGTTTGTCTATATTTACGGCTGGTTTGCGGCAGTCCTCACAGGGATGGTTTCCTATTTGGCCCATCTTTGGGTGGTCTCAAGTGGTCTCGATATGTGTAGAGCTTACCGCTCTTTTCAGTCAGTCCAACGTGGGACAGACACGGAACCACTCCAGCTGTCGAGGATTCGAGGATGTATGGCCTTTAGTTGCATGATGAGCTTTACAAAAGCACTTAGCCTAGGAGTACCGAGTTTCTGGCCGGTTCTGGGGGTGTTTTCCGGTGCTTCCGAGACGATACGGGATCAATACGGAATCATACAAAATCGATACGATGCCGATAGCGTGCCGAAACATTCGAAGAGGCTTTTACCCGTTCGGCTGGTTCCCAAAGAGGGGTCTGTTTTTGTCCGTTTCAATAATATCGTCTTCAATTGCTGTATTTTGCAACGTATACGGTCCCTTCTTGCGTGCAATCAGAAGGAAAACGTGATTCTGTCCACCTCAGGCACCACCAAGACGGCTTCCATGCCGTTCTTGACGTCCACGTCCATGGAAAAGTCCCGCTCCATTTGGCTTTTCGTGGTCCGGATCAAGATCCGAGGAAGAAGGAGGTACCCAACGTTCAACGGAACAAGAACAAGTCTCAACGACGTCTTGCTCGTGGAAAAGGTGTGTTTCTTGAACCCGGAAACCAACCAGTTGTCGTCATTTTGCAATTGCACCTGGAACGATTCTTCCTCTTGGATTTCTGTCTGGTCAAACCATTTCGTGATGGTCTCGATGTCAAGTGATACCTGGATCGGCTCGCCAACAAGATACAGGTCCCGCAGCTCAAGCTTGTACTCGGCAACGTGGAAGTATTTCAATATTGGAACAGGAACAGATATCAAGAGCTCGCTGGTGCTGGGCTTGATTTCTTCATCCGTTGGAATGTTCTCTGAGAGCATGCTAAAGACTTCAATCTGCTCATTTCTCGATTCAATGTGTTGAACCAACGTAGCCTCTAACACTCTGCTCACCTCTCTCCAGTTCATGATGGTGATCTCCTTGTCAAGAGCGTACTTGGTCAAATCAAATTGTATCATGTCAATCACACCTTTGACTAAAAACCAGTACTTGACCATGCCCTTCTCTTTCAATTTCCCAAGAATGTACAGCCTCAAATACTCCTCGCATTCGTCCTTCAAGGTGCTATACTTGATAAGCAAATCCAAGGTGTCACTAATGGAATATTCCTTGGGGATAATTTTGAAAAAGACCGATGCTGGCTGTTCGCCAAACGCAACCATCTCAGGAACTTTGGTTCTTGGTTGGCATATCTCATAGGTTGGGTTTTTGGTCGTCAAAGCGTTGGATATTATTCTAACAGGCACCTTAGGATTGGATGTACCCACCTGGAACTTGGAGTAAATGTATTCCAGTTTGAAAATGTCTTGAACGGAAACGCTGATTTTTAGCGTTGTATCTATTATTTGTTCAATCTCATGTGTGTACGGTATCCCGTCAATATCATACTTCACCTTGGCAATTAAAAGGATTTCTTTGTTGTCACTAAAGTATTGGTATGGCACTTCTATATGTGAGATCTGATCTTTGCTGAGCGCCTTAACTTCTTCTTCTTCAGGTTCCACAATCTTGAGACCCTCTGTTTTGGAGGAAAACAGCACTGAAACGTTGGTGATATCTTGCTTCCCATTATGGATTTCAAAGACAACCAAGTTGTTTCCCAACTCAACTCTATTTGGATTCACAAACTCACACCACAACTTGTCAAAACTTTGAAAGTAAAGGTACTGGGGTAAGTCAACACGCAATTGCAACGACTTCAAGTCGTCACTGTGCTTAATGACGGAGGTTTCGGGGTCGTCTTCTTCTTCCTCTTCCTCGAATGAATGCGTCAACTCAAGGTGATCGTTGACCAAGATCACGACCTTGTACGGACTAAACTTTCCAACAGAAAACTTGTTTGAGTACAACTTGATCTTGCGTTGGTTGCCGTCAATGGAAATGTCGGTGTTGGAGAACTCAAGACGTTTGTCTTCGTTGACAAGCTCTATTCTGATCTCCTTAAATTCAAATGGAATGCCGAAACGGTTGTTTAAGTTCAATTCAATGTAATAGGAGTAATTGTCACTTTCTGAGGATTTTATGTATGGCTCAATACTAAACGTGAACAAGCTCTCCAATGGAAACACAAACATATCTTGTAACTTCAAAGATTGCTCCTTGGTCATGTCAAAAAGCTCTTTGGTGGTGATCTTGTAACCAAAAGTGGAGCCCAGGTAGTTGGCCAATAACTTGAGGCACGTGAAAAGGATGGTTTCGTGGTTTTCAGGTTCAAGCTTCTGAATACATTCCAAGTATATTTCCAACAAAACACCCCCCATAAAGTTCCAACCTTGGAGAAAGAAAAAGTCACAGGAATGCTGGAGTATGTTGAGAACTTCTCTATATTGCTTGCGCTGGTAGTTGAGTAAAGCCATGTCAATGGAAAGAATGTCAACTGTTTTGGTTCTCTGGCACGTTATTAAGTCGTGAATCGCCTGCTCCGTGAGTTGCTCGAAAGTCAAGAGAAAAGTGTCTTCACTTTGAAAGACATCATGTAGCGAGCTTGGCACCGAGATTGGTTTCTTGTCTGTTTCCTTGTCATCGAGGGAGATTTCCTGAAGTCCCCCGACGTGGTAGCCTAAATTCTGGCCAATCTCAACAATCTTTGATCTCTTCAACAAGCACAATTCTGCTCTGAACTCCAAGATATTGGTCAAGTGATACTGCTCAGAGGTTCTCTTGTTATTCTCTTCATTTAATTGAAATATCCGCTGGTAGATAGGAAAAGTCAAGTACTTATCGATGGTCAAAATCACAAATTCTGGAGTCGTTGAGGACGAAATATCGTTGAGAAAGTACACTAGCTTCTGGTAGAGCTGGGACAAGTGCAATGCAGAAATGGAGATGGGGGTATTTGGAGTTCCCGCCAATAGCCTCAACAACATAGACTGGTTTATAAAAATTAAAGATTTGAGCGCTATCAAATTGACTTTCCCGTCCACAAATAGAGTCGATTTAATCTTGTGCTGCAAATCGTCATTCAAGACAAAATCTGCCTTTCCCGTAGTAAAGCCCTCTGGGTTCTTGATGAACATCTCATCCACTTCATTGTAGAGATCGTTCTGAGTTACCAACGCTTCGGAGAGGAGTCTGACGTCGGCAAAGAAATCGGCAAAGTTGAGTTTCCGAACGAAATGGTCCACAATGTCCGGCGCTGATTCCGTAGGCTGGGTGAAGGATGCTAGTTTTTCCGTAAATGACGACAACAACAAGGTCTTCAAGCTGTTCAAGAACTCGGCAAACACCTCCAAGTTGTCGTTTTTCTCTCTGATCTTGAAGCACCGGTCGACGGCTGTGTGGGAGATGGTCGGGTCATTGGTCACTTCTTTCCCGTCGTAGTTGAAGTCAATCTTTAACTTGTCAAATGTCGATGTTTTGATAATGGTCGACAGCTTGTCTTTGTAGTTGGACGGAATGTATAATATGATCATCCACTCCAGATCTGATGACGACACGATATTCTTGAGCCATTCTTTGATCAACGGACGGACTTGCGCCCGGTACGTGTCAAGCGTGTCGTACTTGACAAACATCAATCGGGTGTACACATTGAACCCGGTGTAGGTGTCTAGCTTTGTCAGTGCCGAGGCCTTGGGGACCTCTTCTATGAATGTGACCGGTAATGATGGGATCAACTTGAATGGTTTGGTTGAGTTGTACTTCCAGTGAACATTGGAGAGTGGGAGCTTGGACTTAAGGTCCTTCTCTATAAGCTGGAAGATGTTGAAGGGGTCATAATACCCTACGTGTATAGGATTTCGAAGGTTGAGTTCTTCGTATTCCATCTTCTGGTGAGTTGTTTTATTTCTGCAACGATCGCGAATTGATCTAGACCAGCCATGGCGATGTCTAGAGAGGGTTTCGGGAAACGAGCAGCAGGACAACGATAATTCTACATCTAAACTAACCAGAGGTTGACAATATAGTCATGAGGTTTAGTATTGATGTCAAATTCTTCAAAAGCTTGCTTAGTGGCGCTCAAAGACCGGTTTGACGAAGTCTGGCTTCTGCCAAGGGAAGCGGAATGTACACCTCAAAAGCGAATTGGGCTGAAAAACCATACCGAATTAGATATTGCAACTTTCTAAAGTTGTTTAAGCTCACTCTATTACCCTTTCAGGGGGAACCACTGTGTTTGGCCATACCCTATGATCACAGGTTCGTATGGTAAGTACATGCATTGAGTGCTGCTTCTTGAAGTACTCAAAACTTGGCGAATTTTGATTCTAGTGTTCTTATTGAAGCCTTCACTTGCATTGTAACACTTCTTCATCTAGCTGGTCCACTGCAGCACTTTCGACCTTGTCCTTGATGGCCAACGCATGGGTGCAATTTGCAGCAATGCGACAACCACCAGTAGAACAGCCAACCTACCGACTACCTTACCTAGAAACCAGAGCTTGTGACAGAATTTTTACTAGTAAAAAAACCTCCCCGCCTTCATCAAACCTCTACTGCACTGCTTGTAGGTCTCCTCTACTACTCCCACGGTTCAAACCAGCAAAAAGAAAGCTCCGCGACGGGGAATTGAACCCCGGTCTACCACGCGACAAGCGGTAATTCT